>CM031238.1:831066459-831456459 GCA_018340775.1 Taxus wallichiana var. yunnanensis
TTGGTTATAATATTTGAAGAAAGCGGTAAGGGTTGGATGCTCTACGAAAAGACAGTGGAATCTCCCTGTGATCTCGTAATAGATGGGACATCGGAAAATGAAACAGTCCTCTGTCTCGACCTCCGTGAGCAGAGTTGATGATCTTATCGGAACATGGCAGGTGATGAGTCGCTTTCTACCCGAGGCTCTGTGGCCTACTCGCAACGGCAGAGAGGAGCGCGGAGGGCATGCATCCAGTGACGAGAGATGTATTGGGGTCGAGCGATAAGACCATTTTCAATCACTAGGAAGTGCGTAGCATAGAAAGCCATCTTAGGATGTAGCCCTCCCTGAGGGTTAGTCCTTGTGATCTAGACAAACTGTATGTAAATGTTGTCTTAAATGATTTTGTTCGAAGCCTGCTTGCTCGGTAGGAGGTGGGATGGAGTGTCCAGGAGTAATTGAATAGTGGAAGGTGCATCGAATGCCAATAGATCCCAAGAGGCTCGAGACTCCGGCATACCAACAACGAGAGCGACCGATGTGGTTCATAAGGCTATGGCCTCCGAGGAGCAGTATGCTAAATATGGGTACTGTCTCTTCCCACAACAGAATCAACAAGTCTCCGAACGTGATGTAGGAGCGAGACGAGGCCAAAGATTGCTTCCAGTCGAAATGGACGAGCACCAAACTCAGCTAGGATGATATTGTGGGGTATGGTCTCTTTGCATCTAATGATGCGCCAGCAAAAAGAATCTGAATTCTCTCAACCGTAACCCAATCTGACTCAAGTAAGGAGGGCCCCTAGATCTTAGAGCCATAGAGGACCATGGGCCTAATGAGGGAGTCCGTGAGGGACATCTTAGACAAGGTAGCTTGAAAGTGGTGGTTGAAGCATTGTCTTTCCAAGAGAGCTAAAGACCCATACCCTTTATTGACCCGGGGTTGAAGAGCTGGCCGCATACTGAAGCGAGGTCCAAAGAATAACACTCCCAAGTAGGTGTATGAGTTGGTAATCTCAAGCTCCTCCCCTCTGAAGAAGAAATGGAAATTAGATGTCTTCAACCCATTGAAGAGCATAACCTTGGTCTTGCCAAGGTTGATCGTCAACTGCTTGTGGTCACAAAAAAGGGCTAAAGCATCTAGTTGTCTTTATAATCCTTTCGGGGAAGAGGCGAGAAGTACCACATCGTCAGCAAAGAGGAGAATGGATACGAGAATGCGGTGAAGAAGGTAACGTCCCCCTCTTGGATATGATCACGGAGAAAATTCTCCGGCTCATCAATATAGATCTTGAACAAAGTCGAGGACAATAGGGAAGCCTGTTTGACCCCAATAGTGCTCTGATGAAGTTTGACAACCTAGTGGCGGTGCGGAGGCGGCGAGGACCTCCTCATAAAGGTGCATAATGGCGTGAAAAAGATTTGGAAATGCCATGTCTTTGAGCCTATAGAAAAGGGCTTCCGCGGAACAAAGTCAAAGGCTTTTCGAAACCAACAAAGCAACAAAAGACTTTGAAAGAGTGGTGGTGTGCTTCCTCATTGATGGCCGAAGGGTGAAGATGTGATCATTGATGCAGTACTGATGAGCGAAAACCCACTTGTCCCCTGGCTCTAAGGTGTCTGTGCTCCAAAAACTCAGAAAGATGCATGTGAAGCACTGTCGTATAAAACTTAGAAAATGTGTGACCCACCATAATCGTTCTGTAGTTATTGGGATCTGAAGCGGGGCTTGACTTATGGATTGGGTGAATAATATGATGGGACCAAGTACTCAGAAAGCCTGTACAAGCCACCTGGTTAAAAAGATCCACTAAGTAGTTCAAGACGTGAAGACCATGCTTGAAGAACTCTGCTTGGAAGCCTTCCTCATCCTCTGCTTTGCTGCTGTTCATAGCTGAAATAACATCTTTGACATTCGTGTAAGTGAAGAGGTGGCAAGACGATGGTGGAGACACACCCTAAAGTTTGAGACTACCTAGGATATCATAAAGATTGGAAGTATGGGAAAACATAGAGTTAGTGTCTAAGTCTTGAGGGAGAGGGAGGATGAGTACGCCAAAATGTTTAGGGGGAATGAATCGGGAGACCAAAGCTCCTATCTCCGCAGGAAATGTAAGTACGTTTCTTGTGGCGAAGGAGGTAGCGATAGGAGGTTTTGAGTGAGGGATAAGAAGGGTGAGTATGGGTGAAGGCGACACGAAGTTTGTCGGTGAAAGGCCTTGCATTTCGTCATACCATGGGTTCGTAGGGCTAGTCCTCTTACATGGGAATAAGAGTTTAATGGGGATAAGAGGTAAGGGTGCTTTCATGGATAATGGAGGAGAGGAGGTTTTATTTAGTGTTGGTATTAGCAAGTGAGATGAAAAGGGGTTCGGGTGGAAGAAGTAGATGGTGTGAGGAGAAGGTTTGGTCGCCTTCATCAAGCCTAAGTATAGTCTTTGGGTGGATTGATGGGGTCATGCGGGAGTAACAGGGGGGGGACTATCTTGCAGGAAAAGGAGAGGATGGAGTGATCAACAAGGGGATGGGGAGATCGAAGGTGGCGGATAAAAGGGAGCAGGTTGGGAGTAGACATGACGTAATCCACCATGCTCGCTCGGCTCAACTACATGGGACTACTTGGTAAAGAAGTAGGAATTGGGAAAGCATGGGATCCCATTCAAGATCCGCAACTCGATGTGATTCCCCACTATATAAGATGTCGGCCATAAGATATCGAGAGGTTCTGAAATATCCACCGACTTTCTCCGAAGCCCTATGAGTCTGGGTCCAACTCATGGGCACGAGCATGCCGCCCGTCTGTCTGTCATGAAGGGGGAATTTGGAGATCTCTGCTACGAGCGTTAAAGTCCCCTAAGAGGATAACCTCACCAATTGCTAAGAACTGGGAGATGCCTGTATATAGATCAAAGAACGGGTCTCCTCCCGAGACATTGTGTATGGCATAGGGTGAGGAAACACGAGGGAAATAACAAACCACAATAAAGATCTCCCTGGGGAGGAGTGCAATATGTCTGATCCGAATCCATAAGAATCAGGCGAACTCATCCTTGGCAACCATAGAGATCATGCTCTGGAGAGACTCCCTGAGTAGGCAAGCAACTCCACTAGAACCTCTGACACCACCCGAACTCCTTGTCTCTTGCTTAAAACCGAAAGCCGGTGGTATCCTCTCGATATTTGGGAGAGGACGAACAAGGCTTGCATGGGTCTCTGTGATAAAGAGGAGATCGAAGGCCTAAGAGCGTCGTATAAGTAAGCCCGGAGATGACCGAAGAAGGACCCATTACCGTTCCTAACAGTGATGGAGATGCCCCGCTCTGTCGTCTCTGCCCACGTGGATGTCATTTTGAGGCTTCGGCTCGGGCCTCCCAACCCGGGGATGGAATCCCGAACAATAGGTCTAGAGGTTATGAATTACAGACCCATTTACCTGCTTTTCTTGTTGCCATCACCACTTCCCGTGATTGTTTGAGTTCTGCAACTTGAGCTCTTGTGAGGTCTTCGTCTAAGAAGACTTTGTTAGGGAGGGAAAACAACTTGCGTTGGGCTCTGAGGGCCCTAAGCCTTGTCCTCCACTGATTTGAATCTGAGGAAGAGGGTAGAATCCAACCCAATCCATGCTTTGTCCAGATGGTACATCTGGAAGTCCCAAGTTTTCTGTGAGAAAATTTATACCCATGGCCAAAGGATCCGAAGAAGGAAGGGGTGTGGGCAACCCTCTCACCTTAAATTAATAATATAACTAAAGAGTCAAAAACTAACTTTATAAAAGACACTTATGCTTTATTAGTATAAAAGGTAACTTTTTGATAAAGTTTTATTAATATAAAATTTACTTTTGAAACAACAAAGTCATAATGAAGGAATAGAAATGGAAAGTTGCTTTTGGAGGCTTTTCCTTGGGAAAAGCGAAAGTAAAGTTATAAAAGAGTTTTGAGGGTCATTTGGACACATCTTTTTACTCTCATCTATTTAGACATTGAATGTTTGAGTCGTTGCTACAACTTCCTGCATTTGAGGATGAAAACCCTCTTTCGCGATCCACATCTAAGGATGAAAACCCTCTCGTGTATTAAGATTTGGACATGTTGGCTAGATTTTTGCATAGCTGAAAACCTAGGCGGTCATGAGATAAATCTCCTCATTTATTAGTGAGGCTTCCGTGTAAGATTTTGTCAATTATATTTTGTAGTATGTATCATTGGTATTACTTTAACTATGTAGCTTATGAACCATAGCTAGACAATTTTAATAAGTAAGCGGCCGGTAAGAGAAAGGAAAAATCTGCAAAAGAGGAAAATAATAGGAAACGGGGGAAAGGCGAGAGGATGTGCAACCCAATCAATAGTTTACAAAGTTGATCAAATGCACATGGATTAAAAGAAATAGATCATTAAACACAAAATTCAAAGCAAAGGAAACTTTCGAGATCTAGATCTAGAATAACACGGTTTATAAATAGATCTAGAAATAAATACGAGACAAATGCACCGTTGACAAAGTTCTCTGAAATCTCCTCTCTATTCGTCTCCCTTGCAGAAAGCTATCAAGGGTTTGACTCAAAGTTTGGAACACAAAAATGCTGATTACAAATTCTCGATCCTTAACCCATAGGTTCTTCCCGTATTTATAGTGTATAAAGGGCAATTACAAATAAGAAGCTTTAAATGAATTCCCGCATGCGAGAAGTCATGAAAAGGGAAACAACTAGCAATCTTCCTCCTGAATTCCTCTTTGCATGACATGCATGATTTATTACCTGAAAATAAGAACCTTCTATTTTGCATGTCACTCCACCTATTTCCAAGTAATTGACTTCTTGAAGTAACGACTTTTAAACCAATCACTTAAGTATTATAATTTAATTGATTGCTCAATTACTTTGTTTGGAGAAAATAAAAGAAAGGAAAAGAAATAAGAAGAAAGTTGAAACCCTCCTAGTCTTGTTCTTCTTCCATATTCTGCATGCGGTTGACTCTTTTCCTTTGATTCTCACCAAATCGATCTGAAGCTATGCTGGATGTGATTTGTTCATGGGTATTGTCTTTGACTTCGTCTTCCCTTCTATCCTTGAAGCTTTTGCAATTCTTCTTTAGTACATGCGAAGTAAATTCAATTAAGGCTTTAAGCGGAAGATTGGGAGCACATGCACAAGATCGTGGAAGGAATTTTCCATGCATTGACTTCTACACGGGCCTGCGTTAGAAACAAGAGGATGAATTTTTGCTTTCTAATCCCTTGCAATTAGATCAATTTGTGCGGATCGACTTCTTCGATTCAAAGATATATTCAATGTATCTGACATTGATTTGAACTTCTTTTCACTAATATGAGCACCTGTGATGAATACCTGCAATTAATTCAGACAAAGATGAAGTCCAGAGCATGAATACTTGATTTCTGTCACCAAAAATCTGCATATGAAGCCTGCTGCCCTAAAATTTGAGGTTTTGCTTGCATGCAAAGCAAGCAAAAATATTATTTAATTCACCAGAGCACTTATACCAACATGCAGATAATTATCATAGCAAGAATCAAGCCATTCCAACCCTAGGCGCCAAACCTTGAAGCTCCCTGGCAATGAAAAACACTCTTTAATGCAAAAACCTCCTTCCTTTGGCGCCAAAACCTGTCCGGGCTGCAATCCTTTGCAAAAAGAATTAATTGCTTCTTTATTATGGCAGCCCATGCTTATATAACCCTCAACATTCTATTTTTAATAATTGCCCTTCCTATTTCTAGCAATTTAATTAATAAACAATCATGTTTATTCACCCAAATTGGGCGCCCAATTATGCATGCTTGCTGGTTGCTTTTAAATAAATTTATTTTATTTATTTTTAGCATGCATCCTTGACTTCTCCTTAGCTCTTCCACTTGCATTGACTTTCCTTCTATTTATGGTGCCAAAATTGGGTGAATAAACCATTAATAAATATTATTAAATGCATTGTATTCACCCAAGGTGGGTCACTTTTTGGCAAGAGGAATTGCTAAAAATAAGAAGTCAGCTTGATGGGAATTTCCACCTTGCACTGCAGCTCCAAAAATCCCCTCTTCCACTTAAGTGATTTGACTTTCATCATGGGAATTTTTACCTTGCAAGGCAGGTAAGAAATTCTGCCGGTGCTTTAAGTGATTTTTCTTTTATAATGAAAATTTTTACTCTGCAAGGCAGGTAAGAAATTCCCGTTCCTGCCACCTCTAATATTCCTATTGCAGCTTAAGTGACTTTGACTTCATGGGAAAAATTACTTTGCAAGGCAGGTATGAAATTCCCGCCTTCCTGCCACTACCAAAATTCCCACTGGCAGCTTAAAGTCTTCCTTCCAAAAAGTGTGACTTGCATTAAAACTAGCCTCCTTTGATAAAGTGCAACTTGCATGGGTGAATAAATCTCTTTGGTGGGAAAAGTTAGCTTGCCAAGCAGATAGAAAATTCCCATCGGTGCTTTAAGTGATTTTTCTTTATTTTATAATGGGAATTTTCACCTGCAAGGTAGGTAAGAAATTCCCGTTGCCTGCGCCTCTAATTTTTCCATCGCAACTTAAGTGACTTTGACTTCATGGGAAAAAGTACCTTGTAAGGCAGGTAAGAAATTCCCGCATGCCTGCCATTACCAAAAATCCCATTGCGGTTTACACTCATTAATTCCAGAAAATACGACTTGCCCGAGAGAGGCTTTTTGTGCACGACTTCATCCTTTTTGGGCGAGAAGTTTGCATTTTGAGGTTGATTGCTTATGGTCTTTGTGTCGGTAGATGATCTCCAAATGCTTTAGGCAATAAGACAGACTATACTTGGTGAAGGAATTGTCCTAGGGGAATTTCACGAGAAAACAAAAGAGAAAAACGCAAAAGAAATAAATAAAACCAAAAACATTGCGGAAGTTGCGAGATAATGCCCTGAATTCATTCTGGTAAAAACCTAATGAGATGAGTGAATATTGGCATGAAAAATTCAACGAGGATTCAACCGAGCACAATCTACTTGAAGCGGGCATTATTTATTGTTGGCTAGATTTTCTCGCATAAAGACAAAAACCTAGGCAACATGAGATAAATCTCCCTCGTTTAACCGGTGAGGCTCTGTGTGGTTTGTCAATAAAAATGTGTTATTATCTATCGGGGTTTTACTTTAACCACTTAGTTCATGAACCATAACTAAGAAGTTTACGGCAAAGTAGCATTTGTTCAAGAAAGGAAGTATTTTATAGAAGAATGAAGTAAATGAAATACAAAGAAGAAATGGGGAAGATGTGCATCCCATTAGTAGATAACAGAGCTAATTGCATGCACATAGAAGAAAACTTAATAGATATGAACACACAAAATTATAAAACAAGGAAGCTCTAGATCCAAATCTAAAATAATACAAAGTTTATCAAGAGATCTAAGATTCAAAGCAAGAAACACAAGTACATCGTGACACAAAGTTCTCCTAGAAACTGCTCCTTTGTATTCCTTTGCTCCAAGTGGCTCTCGGGGTTCAAAGCACAAAGTCTAGAACACAAGATTGCTTTGCTTACAAATTCTGATCTATTAACCCGAAGGTTCTTCCTCTACTTATAGAATGTAGAAGGGGCAATTACAAGTCGGAAGCTTTAGTTGAATCGGCACATGTGGAAGTCGGAAAAGAAACAATCCGACAATCTTCCTCCTGAATTCCTCTTTGCGTGACAAGTATGATTTCAGTTTCGAAAATAGAACCTTCTATTTTGCATGTGTCGCCACCTATCTCCAAGTAGTTGACTTCTTGAAGTAATGGCTTTTAAACCAATCACTTCAGTTGTATAATTTAATTGATCGCTCAATTACTTTGTTGGAGTAAAGAAGAAGGAAGAGGAAAGTTGACTTTATCCTTTTTCATGTTGCGTACGCGAATGATTCAAACTGGATATGGAAGCAAATTTGGATTTGGAAACAAGTGGAATTACTGCAAGCAGTTGGAATTTTACCTTCGCATTGTCTTCTCTTTTATCCTTGAAGCTTTTGCAGTTCTTCTTGTACATGCATCAGTGCAAGGTTGGCCGTAGATAACTCATCATCCTTATTTTTAATTGCATATGAGCAATTAAAAATTCTGGAAAGCACTCGGATGAATGAAAATTCAATGAAGGCTTCAACTGGAAGATGGGAGCATTTGCACAAGATCTTGGAAGGAATTTTCCACGCATTGACTTCTTCATGGGCTGCATTCGAAACAAGAGGATGAAGCCTTTGTGCTGGAAGCTTTTGCAACTATGAGATCTGGATCTGGATCTGCATATGGATTTGCATCTGCATCTACATCTGGATATGGATCTGCACCTGCATAACAAACTTTGGCAACTGGGCTATGGATGGAAAAGTTGCAACTCGAATAATTCCACTACTTTTAATCTACACACATGAGTGAAGTTTCTCCTGCACGCATGAGTGAAGTCTTTCCTTCTCTGGATCTGTCTATTAATTCAGCAAGAGGTTTAGAGTCTCCAATATCTGCAAATTTAGAAGTGATGCATGACTCCGTCGTGCTTTCTTTTTCATCTCTCTTCGCCATGGCTTTGTCTATCTTTGTCTGAATAATTCTTTTTCTTCTTGCTTGGCCGGATTTCTTCAAAATTGGTGCAGATCTGGACAATTCTTCAGATTCGGAGGATATATGCAATGTATTGGACATTGATATAAGTTCCTTTTCTTTTGAAAAACACCTGTAATGAATTCCTTAGCACCTGTAACACTTATGCAAACAATTATGCAGACAAAGATCAACCTCCTTCAAAGCATGCGCCCAATTTGGAAGCTTTTAGCCTTGTTGCCACCTTGCCTGAGCAAAATCCTTCTTCAAATGCCTTGTTTCCACCTTGCCTGAGCAAAATCCTTCTTCAAATGGGGGCGCACTTTTCCTCTTGGCTGCAATTCTTTACCTGTGAATTAAATAATTCACCCATATGGCTGCCCATGCTTATATAACCCTCACAATTCTATAATTAATAATTGCCCTTCCTATTCCTGACAATTAATTAATTAAAAATCATGTTTTTCTCTTTAAAAATAGCATGTTTAAGGACAGCCATCCAATCAATTAAATTAATTGAATTTAATCATCCACACTTCACTTCACTTCACTTAAGCTTCACGGTGTGTTTGACCATAGCCACTTTGAAAATAAGAATTAATATAATCATTTAATACTTTAAAAGTATTAATTCCTTCTCAAAAGGGGCTGCATTAAATAAATTAAATTTATTTAATTTTGGAATTCTATTTCCAATTGATTTATTCCCCTTTGCTTTTGTTGACTTTTCCACAAGCCTAGGTGCCAAAATTGGGTGAATAAATATTAACAAATATTTATTTAATGCATTATTATTCATCCAAGGTGGGTCGCATTTTTTGCATAATAGAATTTTATTTTTAAGAATTTTTGACAATGGGATTTTTACCTTGCGAAGGCAGCCCCTGGAAATCCCATGATCCACTTAAGTGATTTGACTTTGACAATGGGATTATTTACCTGCAAGGCAGGCGATAAAATCCCGTGATTTCACTTAAGTCACTTTTCTTTTATTTCACCATGGGAATTTTTACCTGCTGAGGCGACGATAAATTCCGCTGCACTGCACCTCTAACTTTCCCACTTTGGCTTAAGTGAATTTTTATCACGGGAAAAAGTACCTTGCAAGCAACAATAAAATCCCACTTGCTGCTTTGCTTCTATTTTTCCATTGTAGCGTAAATCTTTTGTTTTTCAAAAATGCGTCCATCCTCAAAGGGGCTTTTCTGCGTGCACAACTTCGCTTTTTCCCGGTGATCTAAACCTCCGATGGTGACTTTTCCATAATGTGTGTATATGTTTTCAAATGGCTCTAGGCCAAAAATCGGGTTACGTGAAAGGAATTGTTGAGAGAAATTTCATAGAAAAGCGAAATGGGACAACACAAAAACACGAAAAATTGCCAAAAGTTACAAATAAAGCCCAAAACTTATTCCTAGTTAAAATCCTTACAGTACATAAGAGTAATGACATATTCGATCTTAACAAATAAGTTAAACGGAGCGCAAATAGCCTCATACGGGGCTCAAAATAATTAAATACAATTTTCCCACATGACAAATCCCGGCTGACGAGAATATAACAATTTTGGGCATCCGGGTATTTGGCGAAAAAGGCTAATATGGCTCTTGGGAATATCTTGACGCAATACAAGAACTTTCGAGGCAATAAAAACACAAAACGACCCATTATTTTAAAAGTATAAATTTTTTCGAATAGGGTAGTCATAGATTTCTGGATGAAATCACAGGTGACACTATTTATTCAATAAATAATTAAATAAAAATTTCCTATGAAACAAAACTTGGTGGAGGGATAAAATGAGTTTAAGCATCTGGGTATTTTTCGAAATTGGCTCATATGATTCATTGGGAATATCTTAACATAATACAGACATCTTCTGACAATAAAAACACAAAAAGACCCATTATTTTAAAAGAACGATTTTTTTTTAAATGGGTAGTCCCAGATTTTAGAGAGAAATCTGGGGACACCAGGACGAAAACCCAATAATCTTTTGAGGTAGTTCCAATCGGGAGCTACATTTGGGCTTATAATATTTGCAAGTTCATATCAAAATTATTAGCCGGGCACAATTTGGATCAAATCAAAGATTGGCGGCAAAGAAGGGCATCATCTGCAAATCAAATTTTCGAGTTTCTTGTTGGAATAGCCAACAATCAAGTGATATTTGCTTGGGACATTTTTTTGGACAATTTTTGCAGGTTTAGGGTGGCGACATTGTATGGAGGTGAAACAATTTTTTTAGGAGGCTAGTTTAGTTGTGGAAATGGCTATTTTTGGTGCTAGGGCTTGTCTGAGGCCTAAATTTTCCCTAGGGCATCATTTCCACTTTTTCAAAATTCAAATTTTGTATCAAGCGGTCATTGTTTTTATCTTCCATTTTCAGTTACAAAATAAATAAAAATAAATTCGGATCTTTGTTAAAAAACTTATTTTTTTGCATATTCATGTGCCTTAAGGGTTCCTAAAGGCTTTGGGCCTTCTGGGTATTGTTGTTTTGTGGTTATTACATGAATAAAGGAATATTTCATATTGTTGTATTTGTTTTGGTAAGGGTTTTAAATAAAAATGAGTTTGTTGCATATTTGGTATAAGGGTTTGTTGGAAAACCCAAACTGTCTTTATTTGTTGGAATGCTTGTTGGATTTCGACATCAATATATGAAGCTTGCTGCTAGGGTCTTGGCCTTTTTGTTTGGAATAGCTTGCCTCCTTCAAAACAACATTTCACCCATCTCTTGATTGTAATATGTCCTCAATCCTTCCCCATTGCATTTTTCGCTTTTCTAGTGTTAATATTGTACTGCTGTTTTATTCCAAACCTTGACTTTCTTTCTTTTGGATTGCTGATGTCACCTAGTTGATATTTCGTGCCATTATTATTAGCACTATTTGAGTTCTCCTTTGTTGCCACATCCCGACTAATTCGGGTAATCATCCAATGTCCATTGTTAACATGGACATGAAAAGATTTCTCTACGGCATCCTCGCCTTAAGAATTGTGTAGGAATCCTCCACCACCTTGCGACTTGTGGATTGCATGCATGATCCTCCTCGACCTCACACCTCTGTTGATTATTTATCTGCTCACACATCAAAGCTACATGAAGAGATAGTGCCTCGTGGACTCGCAACAACACTTCCATATCAGTTTTGCTCTCATTCCCCTATAACTTGACTTGTCACTTTCATGCCCAACATTCTCACCTTTGGTGACATGAATAGTTAACTCCTTACACTAGTATGTTGGACATGTCATCTATACCTCCCCGCCTTATGTGTTTGTCCATATCTCCCGACAACCACCATTGGAGCAGTAGAAGGGCACAAGCAACCTTTTGACAATCAGCTGCAACACCATCTCCTTGGATTGTGTTACGACCCCGAGAATGTTTGAAATGAAATGAAATGAAAGATTTTAATGACGTCCACAAGACTGAAGAGTCTATGGGACCAAAAACTGAGACTTTAAGATGATTTCAGACTCTTTTCAATATCAGATCTTCTATTGTGAATCTTGAGCACAAAACCCACGATCTTTTCAAGTCTTGTTTCTTGAATAACTCATTTAATTTGTCCACCTTCAAGTCGTTTTTCATATTGGATACGAATATCATCATAAGTTGAACACTCCATGATGAAGTGCCATTCCGTCTCTACCACCCCTTTGCTGCAAAAAAGACAAGTTCTCCTTTCCCAATCCTCCTTGGGTATAGTCCATCTACCGGTTTCACATCGAAGATGATGCGATCCGGTCCTCAGTTGAGCCACTAAAATCCTTGCTTTACCCTTGATAGCTGCCCCTAGATAAACTTTTTCATCATGCTCCCAAGTGGGGTTAAATTCTTTGATGTAGTATGCTTTCTTTCGACCAATCTGCTTTGTCCACATGACAGTCCTAAATTTTTCTATCACATAGTTTTTTATTTCCTGTTGTTAGGACACTCTTGAAAGTTGATGCCCCATTTGTTCATCCATTTGTTGTTTTGCTTCATCCAAGTTTTCTTTCTATGCTCTAATTTTTCCTCCACAACCATTTTGGGCCAACGATGATTATCCATGCTTTCAACCTTTTTCAGATAACTTAGCAACCGAGTTATTGCTGATGCTTCCATCGGGAAAGTACCCGCTTCAGCCAACAAGATCTCATAAGGGACTGTTGATTTGACTTTAAGAGTGCTTGTGATTAGATGTTTCTGGATTCTTTCTAATTGTCTCCACCCATGATTTGACATGCTACTCCCCATACTTATGCAACCATAAAGGGTAACTGGGATGACCAACAATCCAAAAAGGGTTTTCTTAGTTTTCCAATCCCAAAGTTCAGTCTGTCCTACACCTATTTTGAAGTAGGTAAGATGTTTTCCAACCCCCGTATCCTTTTTGCTCTACAAGTCTCCCAACTAAGCTTATTGTGCAAATCAATCCCAAGATATTTGTATTCATTACAATTTCCAATGGGCTCCCCTCAAAAAGAAAGTTAATTTGTTTCTCTTTCCTTTTTAAAGAAAAAATCATGACTTTGGTTTTGCTAATGTTCACTTGCATCCCGACTTCCTGGCAAAAGAGTTCTAAGGCTTTCAAATGATCCCTCAATCCTTGAGCTGTTTTAGAAATTAGAATAAGATCGTCGACATATAAGAGTAACTTCACCACATAACTTGCCAACTATATGCCCCCTCCCTCGGCTTTGTTTAACCATTCTTCCAGCTTGTCAATGTATAAGCCAAACAAGGTGGGAGAGAGAGGACAACCTTGTTTGACACCAATGTCACTACCAAAACATTCTGACATACCTTCTCTGGTTCTGATTTTAGCTCTTACCTTCTCATAAAGCCTATGTACTATTTGTAATGTTCCCATTTTTGAAGACCCTTAGTTTATCTTTCCCCGTGGGCTTTGGGATGTTGCAGGGAACAATTTTATTAAATAATTAAATATTATTGCAAAGCAATAATTATTTAATTATATAATTGTGAAGATTATTTAATTTAATTCTCAAAATATAAAAATTAAATGGGAATTAATTAAATAAATATTTAATTGGTTTTTATTGATAAAATCACCATTTGAAAAGGGGACGCCACACCTAGGGGAAGTAAATTGCTTTTATTTAATAATTTCCCTCTCCTAGGGATTTCGAATTTTGTGCCTCCTTGCTTATAAAAGGAGTGTTGGGATCATTGTTAGACTCATGTTGATTTGATCATTTATGTCTCTCCATGCTTGGTGAAATGGGATGTATGCCCTAGATTTTCATTGTGCTCTCTCTCATTCGATTTGGAATTGAAATAGATTTGATTTTGAAAACTTTGTCATTGAAGATTTGAAGACTTGATACTTATTTTTGCCATTTTGGAAAGCGGCGACTTTGCTGGAAATTTCTGCTGCATTTCTGGAAAATTCTGTTGGTGGGAATTTGAGGAATTTATGTTCATTGGAAAGCTCTTTATCCAAGCTTTCCAACAAGGGTAATTTATTCGTGTCAAAATTCCAAGTATTGCTCAAGATATGAATTTATGAAGATTTTTGTTATTTACCTAATTTCCCAAAATTAGGGCAGCGACTTACTTTGGAGTTTCAGGTGACTTTTTAGCATGGCATTCGTGGATGCAAAATTCTAAAATTGATCTCATAATTTTCCTTATAATTTATGTTTCATTTTGAGCTATGTTTCATAATTTTCGGATAAGTATTTTGCAAGTTATGAGGGTTTGATGCTGCAGTTGTATTTTGGGATTTAAAAATCAGGTTTTCCGTATTTTTGTGGTTTCCTTGTACGGAAATTTGCTCCTAATTAATATCTATCATTTCCCTTTTGTTTCATGCAATTGAGGGTCAAAATCAAAAGTTATGGAATTTTGAATATTTTAGCCTAGGGTTTTGACGAACTTACTAAAAATAGTAAGTTCTAGATTTTAGTGCTTTTGTTGAGGGTTTATGGTTGAAATGTAAGATTCAGATTTTTATTTTGAGATTTGACTAATTTTCCGGTTTGTTCCAAAAAGGGGACATCACACTATTTCTCTAAATTCGTTTGGAATCCAAGCTCCTCCATCCTGTTCCAAAGTTTGTCTCTAGGTACCGTGTCAAAAGGTTTCTTAAAATCAACAAAGAAACAAAAAGCTTCCTCTCCTTGGGTGTCCCATACCTTTTTAATCAAGTGCCTAAGAGTGATGCAATGGTCGATGGTTGAATGTCTAGGTTGGAAACCTAATTGCCCTTTATTACTTTTTACCCTCTCTTTGGCCCAATTGCTGATTCGACGATCTAACATGCCTCCTTGTAAAGCATAATGGTGCGGTAATTGGATGGATTATTGATATCACCACTTTTAAATAGAGGAATAACAACACTAGTCGTCCACTCCAATGGGAAGCCATTCTAGTTGATCTCATTGAATATTTTTCTGATGTGCGGAGTGAGGACCTCCACACCCCACTTTAAAAATTCAGCTTGTAGCCCATCAATATCTTGTGCTTTACCACTTGTTAGATTCTTTATGCCCTATTTGATGTCTTCCACCGAGAAAAGCTCGGTCAAGGTATTAATTATGGGAGGAATATCCTTCTGTTGAGACCGCTCATAGAGGATCCTCGCATACTCTAACCACTTGAGCATCTGTGATATTATTTTCTGTGTTTTTTCTTTTGTTGCAGCTCCCTCCAAAAGCCTTTGGGATTGTGTTTTCCAAGAGAAATTAATTCTTTCCTCATATTCACATATAGCTTTTTCTGTGTTTTTCTTTTGTTGCAGCTCCCTCCAAAAGCCTTTGGGATTGTGTTTTCCAAGAGAAATTAATTCTTTCCTCATATTCACATAGCTTTCTTTTTTGTATTGTACCAATTTCTCATATTTCTTTTTATTTTCTTTGTTCCTCACTTTCCTTCAAAGCTCTCTTGGCAGCCTTACATTCTTCGTCATACCACGGATTCGTTGGAAAAGTATTTGCAACTCCCTTTCTAGGCTTAGATCTTTTGCACACACTTAATGCTTTGTGAATTAGAGGAATCAACAAATTACTGCGTACATAGTCACTTGTCCCCTTGGTTGCCTTGCTCTCCATGTCATTTCTTGTCATTTGAAATTGTTGCTCAAGGGCAGCAACGAAGATTTCTTGATTTGTTTGAATTCAAATTTATTTTCCTCCCACTTTGCACACTACCCCTTAGACAATGTGGTTTTCAGCATGATGAAACAAGATGCAATTTATCAAATGACAAAATGGAAGCCAAGTAGTAAGATTCAAAAACATGCTCTTGCTATATGAGTCTCCTTGCTGTTTCCAAAAGTGTGCCACAACCATATGCCTGCTTTTCCGGCAGGAAAAATAGTAACATCCGAGCCCTTCTAAAACTGGTTGGGGCTTAGTACACCTCCCTCATCGAGGGCAATAACAACTTGTAGAGAATGAAAAAACCATGTACTTAGAAAGCTTGCCCATGCGCCTACCATAAAACTGCTCATGCTTCCTTCTTTTTTTTGTGCCGCATAACTGATGTTTTGAATAAAAACATTAAATTTGAAAAGTGGATTTGTCACCTTAACATGACAAGGATGCTTTAACTTATCCCAAGAGCCAACCAGGGTTACTTGCGGACATCCATGATGCATCTTGTGGCTACTAATCAAGCAACTAACAACCATATTAATAAAAATGAAGAACTTTTCAAAGTAAAACATCAAAGGACAATGCGAAGATATCATTTTGCTTCCTCCTTGCTTTTCCCCTTTATACAATTATATTTATACTCTCATATTGGATGTTGTCATCCAAATGCATATGGTTCCATTGTATCTAGTCTTCTTTGTGCTCGGTGCCAAAGTTGGCCAACCAATCTGCAGCCATATTTCTATTTCTTATTGCTTCAAAATTATCTAGGTTGCAATCTATACTCTGCATTTGCTAGTTTTCGATATTAAGCTTATTAACCCCATTAATCATAATCAAAGGTCTCCTTCAACTTCGAGCACTTGATCCCAAGTTGGGAGGTTAGGGTTAATACTTATAGATTTCACACTCCTTTTGCCATTTTGATCTAATTCTTCCTTGTGTACATAGTTCCAATGTTAGAAGATGTGGACAAATAAATATTGAAGAAGGATCGGAATGCATACATTGTAAGCTGCGTCCATCATGTTATTATGCCAGACATAGTTACAAAATGGTTCGATGGTTACTGACCGCTTCATTAGTTAATACATAACTAATAGTTAATAATAAACTATAACCCTTATATTCTTATACCCCCTCAAAACACACTACATAAAGCAAAAACAAACATACTGGCATAAGATTCAAGTATTAAAACTATACAGAGTCACACTCTTTAGAAGCTTTTTATTTGAAAACACTAATAACAGAGTGACCTCGTGTTTTGCAATAATAACACAACTATATAGTGTGACCTCGTGTTTTGCAAGAATAACATTCAATTTCCCTTTGTACAGTTATTTCTCGAGTATAATGCCATTTTAGGTTGAGTATCTTCTATATCTCCTGAAATTGTTCTTTTTCTTTAGCTAAGAGTGGTGAAATCACATCTTCCGAGTTTGATACTGGCAATTGACCAAGAGTAAAAATGACATTGTGTCATGTCCCCTTTTCAAAATTAAAATAATCGGGAGACTCGTAGCCTACTCGTTATTTCCCCATGGGCTAAGGGATAAAGTTAGAGAAATAATTTAAAAATAATATTTTAAGTTGTCATATTAACTTTATTTTTATAACATTGTAAAGGACTGACTTACGTATTATTATTATAAAGAGCCCTAATGTAATGTTTTATTAAAAGTGTTTCTAGAGATTTCTAGAAGGGGAATTTTAGGTAGAATAAGGAAATTCAAATTAAAAGGGTGATTTTAAAAGGAAGAGCTGAGAAGAAGAAGACATCCTTATTTTTGTTATCAAACCCCCTTTCAAAGAGAGCTTGAGCCTTCTATGTTCAATTTTTTTCTCCTAGAACGAAAACCCTAGGAGAGAAGAGATTCGTAGGGCGAAAACCCTCTTCTCCTATAAAGTCCCCAAATGGGAGACATTGGACCCAAGTTGGATTTTAGGCAAAACCAAACCCTAGATGCAATATAATAAAATATTTATCAAATTAAACTCTGCAGATATGCTGCCTTTGAATATCCCTGAAAATGGTACTTTTAATTATCCAAAAATTGCTGAAATAGGTTGCTTTGATTTACTAAAATTAGATATAGATGTAACAACACAAAACAGATCTAAAATACCTCCAAAACAACTCAGAATTTGCTAAGAAGTGGGTCGCTCCACCTTGGATAAATAATAAAACTAACTGCTGCAAACTTGCCCACAAACCCTTCGCAACTCTTCCTTATTCTCTCATTGAAATATCTTTGCGAGACCACAATGGAATCCCTTGTGTAGAGATTCCTTACATACTCTTGGGGTTTTCGTCCGCAAGAGAGTACTTCTAAGGGTTTCCGTCTAAGTAGCCGATACGTTTTGGATACGGGTATGGGTACGGAGTATCCGATACGCGGATACGGCAAATTTTTTTGGCCCCGGATACGACGTTGTATATGGCAGTACAAAAATATATAAAAATAAAAAAATATAAATTTCAGCCTTCTAAATAGGAATTAAGTTATTAACCACATATTATGCATATGAAAGACAAGATAAATAGATAACTTATAAGTTATAAGCTAAATAAGTGAATAACCACAACAAACAAGTCATAATTTGTTAAAACTTAGAAACTTAAAAGCTTAAAAGTTAAATACTTAAATCAAACACAATGTGAATGTCATGATATATTAAATTCAATTTATTACACCAAATTCCAATGATCAAAGTTCAAACTATCTTTCAATATTCATCATATTCCTCTTCATCAAGAGGATCAACATCAACATCATCATCATTATGTGGTTCATTAGAACCACATGGACTCGAACCACTCCCACTAGGGCCACTGCCAGTTGCACCCCCTTGTGCATGTAGGTCTCGTGGTGCCAAAGAAGTCTCCAATCCTCATCATCTAATGGCAAGTGGGAAATGGAAGCATCCAAGTCAACTATCTCTGGATCAATATCCCAATGTTTTGTTGACCCTTCCTTGTACTCCGGCTGCTTGTGGGATAAAAGGCGCAAGTTGGAATGTATGTATACCAAATCTTCAGCCTTTTTAGCCCCCAACTTGTTGCGCTTTTGTGAGTGGATGAAGCTATATGTACTCTAGTTGCGCTCAGAGGAAGATGAACTTGCAACCTATTGAGGCAACGCAAAGTCAATGCAAAGTTCAAACTTAAACACTCAAACTTAAATTTTAAAAAACTAAAAGTTACAACAAAAAAAAGAAAGAGAATAAAAAAACTTACCTGTGCCAAGACCTTGATTGCAAGATTGCAAATAAACCGATGCATGACCATGGAGGTACCACCACATATGAGCATCCATCTTGTATTTGCTCGAAGAGCGAGAAGGCTATGACCTGTTTTATTATGAAATTGCCAAACTCTATCATAACCATGTCTTGGGCCTTAGGATCAGGGAAGAGCCTAGACAACGCCGCCATATATCCCTCACTGACTTCCACATCCCGTATGGTGCTTATCCACCCCGGTAAGGAAAGGATCTTTGTCTTAGAATCTAGGAGTCAATGCAAAAGCAAGTAGATGTAGCAGGGTGGTCATTTTGTTCCATCGCTCAATGAGGATTGATTGCACTTCTTTGAAAAATTTTCCTCGAAGATCTTGTTCTTTTGCATTTATGACGGCTTTTATCTTTTTAATCATTGAGTCGATACCATCATATATCTCTCCTAGACATGGTTGATCCATGTCAGTAAAACGGATCATGCTCATAATGGGCTCAGTAAAACTCAACAAATATTCTACTCGATCCCACCAAGTGTCATCTAAGATCATGGTCTTCACTTTTTGAGCCCGTTCAGTGTTTGATTGCCTCCATACAACCCATAGGTTGGAAGTTACCATCCTGCTGAGTGCCTCTTGCACCTTCACAAGTCGTCTCAAGATGATTGTGTGTGATGCGAACCGAGTCTCAACAACCTAATAAGAATGAGAAACAAAAATTAAAAAGAAAATTGAAAACTTTTGAATACTAATTATACTATATTTTAAAAATAAAAAACTTATATTTAAATTAAAGAAAAAAAAAAAGTAGCTTCCCTTACCTTTAGCAGCTCCAAATGCGAGAATGATCTAAAGATGCCTTGTGATTGGTGATGGTTGGTCACAAACATTTGGATCTCTTCACCTTTCTATACACTTGTTGAACCCACTCTATTTTGCTGGCCATATTTTTTAGCATTAAATTGAGTGAATGCACAACACATGGTGTCCCAAAAATATGCCCATACCTTGCCTCAACTAACATCGCCGCATTTGCAATTCTTGGCGTTGTCCGTTATGACTTGGACAACATTTTGAGGCCCCACCGCATTTTGAATGGATTTCAAGGGGATGTTGACAATGAATCGGGCATCATTCACTTGCCCCTCACAATTCAATCGCTCGCTTAAAAAATTGCCCTTTAGGGCATACTGCAACCACATTGATCAAAGGGCGGTTTCTTGCATTTTTCCATCCATCGAAACGATGGATACACTTGTTTTGCTATACATGAGTCTCTAATTGGTTGTAAGGAGGTTTCCACATATTTTTTGTTTATCCAATATGGTGGTGTGGATCTTCTCATAGCTTGGTGATTTGTACCCTTTTGGGGACTCATTGATGGATTTCACCATCTTTTGCCAATAAGATGACCTCACAACATTAAATGAAAGTCCATTTCATACACACATCTTGCAAGTGCTCATCTATGCAATATCCACGCTTCTCATTTTGAAAGGCTTTTTCCAATGGTCCTTTTGGCTTACTTCTCTTTCGTGAAAGGGGTGAATCCTCATCATCCATGGAGGTAGGTGCCATAAATGGATGTGGCGTGGTCACAATTGGGGATGCACTACTTGATGGGGCAACTAGAGGTGTAATGTCCCTCTTCCAATATTGATCCTTGGACACTTGGTGGGTAGCTTATTTGTCATCTTCGTAAGCTAGTCCCGTTGTTTAGGAGATGATGTGCATAAGCGTAAGGGTTTTATCGACGATCCGGTGGATTATTTGATGTTAGCAATGAGGTCGAGTTGGTCTTAAGGACTCACTAAATTTATACTTTCCGATGTTATTTAGTGTTATAAATAGTTCTCGAAGATTCTTTAACAGAGAGTATCTATTTATAGTAAGTCACCCAACCGACTTCATTTCTCATTATTTGTCATCGGCACCGCTTTTCGATCAAATAGCGATTTTGGTGTTTTCGACTATTTCCGCACTTTGGGAGCATTGTCTTATTTTAATTATTTTACTCAAAGTTGCTTATATTTGTACACGAATTACTTGGTGAGCACCTCGTGATTATAGCTCTTCGGAAAGAGAATGTGAAGTTCTAAATGATGAGATGCTAATTCGGTGACTCTTGGGCACCTGATTAATTAATTAAATAAATCACTTTCCTTTATAAGGTGTAATTAATTAATAAAGTGATTTATTAATTATATTTTCTTTTAATGAAAATTCTTGGTTATAAAAGGAGGATTTGGCCCATTCGATGCACTTTGATTATTTTGAACAAAAAAACAAATTCAGAGCTCTTGCTAATTACTCTCGAAGGACTTGTCCCTGACTGGAGATTACATTTTGAGGCCCCACCCAATTCGAAGGAGGAAGATTCACAGAGGATGTTCAATGAATTCACGGTTTTTATTATTCCAACATCTCTTAGAGAAATAAATTGCAGCTTTAGGGCATACAAACTTCTTCTAGAGTGGGGCATTTCTTCTTCTCCACAGGTTGTTATGTGCCGTATTCATGAAGGAGGTATTTTCATGATAGATAATTATTGTAATTCCGGATCAAATATATATCAAATCGATTTGATTTGATTCATTTACCCTGATGGGTTTTTGGTCAATCTTTATTATTAAATCTATCTCAATTTATAATTGTATTGCCTCATAATATTTAATGAAAATCATTATTAAATACATCTTCTGAATTGTTTATGAAGAAATCCATGTTTCATTATGACCCTAGGCCTTTTCTAGATTCACCTGGTTTTGCTTTTGTTTTATTTAATTTATCTATGCAAAGGGGTGTATGTTCTATGGACCCTTTTGATGTTATCGGAGCCAGATTTGAGCTGGGCAATATATATTAAAAAAATAAAATAAAAATATTGATGGGTTTGGGATCTTTCAAGAGGTCTCGCTGATCAAGATGAACTTCCTCTTTTGGCCAATGGATGACCCGCTTTCAAAGCCAAAGCTGCCTCTGCATCTTCTTGTTCTTTGATATATGCCAAAACTTGTGCTTTTGGCACCCCAACATTATTTTTCCCCTTGCATGTTCTTATACCGTGACCTCGGTATCGCACACAAGTGGCTTTTCACCCGACTATAAGAGCCTTTGAATACTTGATTCACACTCGTTGCATTTCCAAACAAAACACCCACCACCTGGAAGTTGTTCAAGTATTGTTACATGCCTCCATAATGGCGAATTTGGGTCAAATTCCTTGATCAAAGATTGCCCAGAAGAGGTGGAACTTGTTGCCATTGTAGAAGTACCTACAAGGTTCAAAACCAACAACATAAGCAAAGAAAACAATGGCTAAAATTTAAAAATAAACTTAAAAGTTAAACTCTTTGCCCTAGGGCATAACATGATAGCATGTATTGAAAATTTCAAAAATTAAAAAGAAAAAATGGTTTAAAAATAAAAATTTCAATTGGGAAAAAATAAAATAATGAACATAAGCAAAAACATGAAGTGTGTGAAAGATTAAATAACAAAAAAAAGAAACAAACTTAGAAGTTAAATAATAAAACTTAAAACCTTACCTTCACTTAATAAACCACAAATCCTCCTCCTTTGCAGCTCCTCAATGGCCTTGACAGCGAATACACACTCCTACCAGCTTAGGAAAATACTTGCAATGCTTGTTGTTGAAGTATCAAACCCTAGACAAGCAAAATGAAAGTTTAGAGAGCCAAAGATGAAATGAGGAAGGAGAGGTAAGTTTCTTTGCTTTATGTTTTGTTTTATTGTTTGTAGTTAACTTTTAGGGTTTAAAATATAAGAAACATACACTTTCTATTATTAAATGACTTTGAAAATATTTAAAAAAAAGGTTTTTGAGGGGATACGTGGCTAGGAGCGGGCAGGGTATGTCCGGTACCCCTTGGGTATGGCCGGGCACGTCCGCCTGCACTGTGCTCGGTGCGTTCATCTTGGTTTTAGCCCCCCCCTCCCCGTGTATCGGTATCCTAGATTTTTGTCCTTAGAGATAACTCGAGACAAAGCTAAAAGCTTCAAATAAAAATCAAAATTTAGAAGATGATCAATTGTGTCTCTACAAAGGCAAGTCGACTTGCCTAAATAGAGTTGTGACCCAAAATAGCCACTCATGAAACCAATCACCTTTCTCTTCATTAAATGCCTCTTTTCCCTCCATTTTCCTTCCTAATGCAAGTCACATTTTTCTAGAAGGAATAACTTTTGGCTCATATGCTCTTTGCCCTTTTTCTATTTTCTTTTGCTCCCCAAGCAAGTCGCACTTTTCCATAAAAATACATTTTGCTAAGTGCTTTAATCCTTTTATTTGTTTTTTCTATTTTATTTATGATTAAGTCCATAATAATTTATTATAAGTGCTTTTATATTATTTTATTTATTTTTGCACTTTATAATAAAATATTAGAACTTAAGTCACCCTTATTTTCTTCCCTTAGCCGTCGGGTAGACAAAATAGGCTAAGGGTCTTTGATTGGGAAGGGATATTATAGTCCTCCCTTCCCAAAATTGCTTGCCCTCAAGCAATTCCAAACTTGTTTTGTCCAAGTGCCATGCACAAGAGACAAAACATGCTGAAGTGATCCAAGATCCTTGCACCTGTACCTGTCAAATGAAACAGATCTTGCCACCATATACCTTTCTCAAGATAATCATATACACAAAGTTGCATCAAAGGTATTACACAGTTTATGTGGCAGATTTCATCCTCTAATTCAACATCTTTCTCAAGAGGAAAATAAATCTGAATATAAATCTGAAGATTGAAGTTTATGTCTAGTCTAGTTGAGTAAGAAGGATTTTTGAAGATTTTCAGTTTGCTGCACTGCTGCTATACTACTCCGTACCGCTAATAGTACTCAGCACCATTGCTAGAGTACTCTGTACCGCTGCTACAATACTTCAATACCACTGCAATATTGCCGCCACAATAAACAATGTTGTGTTGGAACCTTACAACCTCAGTTTCAACATAAAGTGTGAGTTTCTATCATATTCTGTTTACAACAATTTGTAATAACTGTCCTATATGCAGTACTATCAATTCCAGTCTTTCCATATTCAGTTGTATCCATAATAAATGTGTGGATTTCAATAAAGTATTTGCATCTGCATATGTGGTGCAGTCATAAGAGTGTAACAACATTGAATGTTTCCAGCTTTATGTGTTAGGGTTTCATAGTTTTCATTTTGTTTTGAGTGCAACAATAGTGCATGTATGCCAACTGTTTGTGGAATTGCTAGTGAATGGTTCATGTTTGCCAATTGTTTGTGAATATGTCAATGAATACTTGTGATAGTTACAACTGTTCCTAAGTAAATTTGCATAGATTATTGGTTTATTTTGAAAGGGACATTACGTGGTATCGGAGCTAACATCTTACTAGTGTGTGGGTTTGGGAGTAACATTTAATGCAACTTAGTGATAAAGCAATCAGATTTTACCAGAGGGAAAGAAGGAGGTTGCAAAACCAAGGAACAAAAGTGGAAATAGAAGAGGTAGAGGAAATGGGTGAAAGAGGAAAGCAAGTGCTAACTGATGAGGAAAAGTAGAGATCAAACAATGCAATTGTTAACATGAGTCAAGGACAACAGCAAATGACAAACCTCATGGCTTAGTTATTACAAACAATGCAAAATATGAACACACCAAGACCAACCCAAACCCCTACGGGTGAAGGTAGTGCTTCAGGTAATAACAGAATAGTGATTGGATCAGCACCTAGGCCCTTCCAGCCTAAATTTCTTCAGAGAGAAGAGGAGCAACTAGAAGAAGAAGAACAAAATCCAACAAAGATAATTTTGCAGCTTTGTTTGATGAGTATAGAGCCCTTGGACCCGATTTCCATGCAAAGATGTCTCTCACAAATTTTGCAGTTTGAAGATGAAGAATGGGCATAAAAATGAGAGAAGATCAAACACAAACCAACCTCACAAGGATCTACAATAGAGGTTAGGTAAGCTAATTATTCCAGCTTTTGATGGGTCTAACAAATGTACAACTCGTGCTTGGGTGCAGAAACTGGACACATATTTCTCATTGAACCCCATGTATGAAGAAGAGGCCATCAAGTTTGCCACACTACATTTGGAGGGAATAGCACATGAGTGGTGGTACCATGGTCTAGTGACCCAGGGACATAGCCTCATCAACACATATGAGGAATTCAGCCAGAGGCTCATTGAGAGATTTGATAGGAAAGACCCTGAGATCCATTTCAGAGAGTTAGCACAATTGAGACAGTATGGTACAGTGGATAGCTATGTGGCAGAGTTCCAAAGACTATCGGTCATGGTTCTTGATATCTCCAAAGGAGGCTCACTGTTGTGTTCATGGAGGGCTTAACCAACCTCTCAAAGGTTGGGTAAAAGCTTTTGATCCACCCTCCTTACAAGATGCCATTAAGAGAGCTCTCACATTGGAGGATTCAATGCCCAAGAATAAACTCTATGCAAAAACACCACCTTTGGGGCAGCAAAAGAAACCTTTCCAAAAGGGGGATTTCATCAAAAGGATGTGCCACAAAGATCAAGCAAGGAAGAAGAATCCAGAAATGAGCTTAGGAGGAAGAAGCTTTGTTTCACTTGCAAGGATCCATGGGCACCTGGTCATAGATGCCTTGGCAAAGGCCAAGTTCACTACATAGAGGTAATATCTTGATGATGACACTGATAATGAAGAACCCGAGCCACAATAGTAAGGGAAGAACATGAACTGAAAAGATTAAGGATGAGGGCACAAATGGGGGCACACTTGCAGCTCTTTCAGGAGCACCTAGATATCATCCATTTAGGGTCCGCAGAGTGCTAGTGGACAACGGATTGCAATGTGCTCATTGATAGTGGGGCTACCCACAACTTCATTGATGAAGGTTTGGTGGTTAAGAGGGGACTAAAAGTTGAGGATTTTGAAGGTTTTAATGTTATTGTTGCTGATGGTTTCACCATCCCTGCACCAAAATAATTCGGCAACTCAACATCACTTTGGGAGACCATAAGGTATGTGATGATTTTTACATTGTGGGATTAGGAGACTGATATGGTGTTGGGTGTACAATGGTTGCATTCCCTTGGTAGTTTTCACAAAATTATCAGACTATGGAGCTTAAGTTTAAAGTTGAAGGGAAAGAGGTGGTGCTTAGAGGCATCTCAAATGGATCACCATGGGTGGTCACAACTAAAAGAATGGAGAGAACCTTCCGCAAAAAGACAAGTGGCATGGGCAGCAAGTTGTTTAGTGATTCCTACAAATTCATCCATGGGTAAGTAGGGCACTTACTAGGCTGATATTCAAGAGATCTTGAATAAGCACAATGTGTGTTTAGTGAATTGCCTCCAGTCTCCCACCCGATAGAGGATTTCAACACATCATTGAGTTGGAACCAGATCTAAGCCCATCATGACTACTCCCTACCGCCATCCAAGAATGTACAAAGAGGAGATTGAGAAGGCCATCAAGGAACTCTTGGAGATGGGACATATTAGGCCTAGTTCTAGCCCATTTGCATCATTAGTGGTCCTTGTGAAGAAGGATGGTACTATGCGGATGTGTATTGATTATAGAGCCTGAACAAAAAAAACCATCAAAAACAAGTATCCTATCCCTAGGATTGATGAATTGATTGATGAGTTGCATGGAGTTGTGTACTTCTCAAAGATTGATTTGAGATTAGGATATCATCAAATTTGTGTGAGGGATGAGGATGTACACAAAACAACCTTTAGGTGTCACTTGTGGGCATTATGAGTTCTTGGTCATGCCTTTTGGCTTGACAAATGCACCAACCACTTTCCAGTCATGCATGAATTAGGTATTCTAGGAGCACTTGAGAAAGTTTGTTTTGGTTTTCTTTGATGATATTCTGATTTATAACAAGACTTGGGAAGATCATCTAAGGCATTTGGACACAGTTTGGGTATATTAGAGCAACAAACTCTCTTTGCAAAAGAGTCCAAATGTGAATTTGGGATGACATAAATTTTGTACTTGGGCCATGTCATTAGTGCTCAAGGAGTTCAAGGTGGATCAACAAAAGATCCAAGCGGTCTTGGATTGGCCTCCTCCTACCACACTTGACACAGTTGAGAGGATTCCTTGGCCTTTGTAGCTATTATAGGAGATTTGTTAAGGGATTTTCACAACTTGCAACACCCTTGACAGATATGACCAAGAAAGGAGCTTTTGCATGGACAAAATCAACACGAGAAGCTTTTGATAAGTTCAAGGAGGTAATGAGTTCATGCCTTGTGTTAGCTGTTCCAGATTTTTCACTTCCATTTGTATTAGAGTGTGATGCATCAGGAGAAGGGATTGGGGTAGTTTTGATGCAGAAAGGGCATCCCATAGCTTTTGAGAGTCGAAGCTCAAAGAGTTAGAAAAAGGATTCTCAATCTATGACAAGGAGATGTTGGCCATAATGCATGCCTTGGCCAAATTCAAGCAATATCTAGTTTGTGGCAGATTTGTGGTTAAGATTGACCACAACAACTTGAAATTCTTCCTTCAGCCAAAGAGATTGAATGATAGACAGCAAAAATGGGTGAGTAAGCTTCAGGCTTATGATTTTGACATAGAGTATGTTAAGGGTAAAAACAATGTTGTAGTTGATGCCCTATCCAGAAAACCAACTTTATGCTCTATGTCTGAAATCTTTGTTGATTGGAAGGTTACTATAATAGCAGAGTATGCGAAGAATGCATTTGCTATTGATGTCCTTGAGGGAAAAATACAGATGACAAGTATAAGGTAGCAAATGATCTCATCCTTTACAAGGATAGGATTTATCTCATTCCAAGAATCAAAGGTTAAGGATAAAGTCTTGAGGGTAGTGCATGATACACCATTGGCTGGTCACCTAGGGTACTTCAAGACTTACAAGCAAATCAGGGAGAGATTTTCTTGGAGAGGACTCAAGGGAGATGTCCTCAAATACATCAGAGAGTGTATTACCTTGCCAACAAAACAAAACATAGAGCAGGTATTCCCAAGGTTTATTGCAGCCCTTACCAGATTCCCAAAAAAATGGGAGAGCATCTCTATGGATTTCATCACCGGTCTCCCAAAAGTTCAAGGTAAGGATTGTATATATGTTGTAGTTGACAAACTCACTAAATATGCTCATTTCTTTGCCGTATCATTTGAGATCAAGGCACCACAAGTGGCTGATTTATTTTTCAGAGAAGTATTCAGGCTTCATGGGTTGCCTAAAAACATAGTGAGTGACAGAGATAACAGGTTCCTTAGTTTATTTTGGCAGGAGCTCTTTCATTTGATAGAACCGAGTTGACTCCTGTACCAAAGTTACCACCCTCAAATAGATGGGCAAACAGAGATTGTGAATAAGTGGATTGAGGGATATTTGAGGAATTATGTAGGACAACAAACAACATGGATCAAATGGCTCTACTCTGGGGAGCATTGCTACAATACATCACATCACATGTCCATTGGTATGACTCCATTCGGGCCTTGTATGGTTATGACGCTCTTACTTTTGTGGATTTGATCATCATAGATAGTAGAGTGCTAGGGGCAAGAGACTTGGTCAAACAAAGTCAAGAAATTTTGGAGTCACTCAAAGAAAATCTCCAACGAGCACAAAATCAGCAGAAGATGTATGCAGATCAACATCGTATTGAGAGGACTTTTGAGGTTGGAGACATGGTTTTCTTGAGGTTATAACCTTATCGACAGTCTTCTCTCAAGAGGAGTGGAGCTGAGAAGCTCAAGCCTCGCTTCTACAAGACCTTACAGGATCAGCGAAGGATTGGGGAGGTTGCTTATGAGCTTGAGTTGCTAGAACACAACAAGATTCACAATGTATTTCATGTTTCCTGCCTCAAAAGGGCACTTGGGCAGCACATCACTCCTTCAACAAAGTTGCCTCCTTTGGATGATGAAGGTAAATTGATCTTGGTTCCAGAGCCATCATTGACATCAAAGAGAAACAAATTGAGAACAGGAGCATAACAAAATATCTAGTGCGTTGGGAAAATCTCCCAGTGGAAGATGCTACATGGGAAGGTGTAGAGATCCTTGAGCATCCCAATCTGCAATTGCTTGAGGGCAAACAATTCTAGGAAGGGTGGACTATCATGTCCCCTTTTCAAAATTAAAATAATCGGGAGACTCATATAGCTATTCCTTATTTCCCGTAGGCTAAGGGATAAAGTTAGGAAATAATTTAATAATAATATTTAAGTTGTCCTAGTAACTTTATTTTTATAACATTGTAAAGGGCGACTTATGTATTATTATTATAAAGGGGCCTAATGTAATGTTTTATTAAAAGTGTTTTTAGACACTTTTGGAGGGAATTTTAGTGGAAAAGGAAATTCAAATTAAAAGGGTGATTATAAAAGGAAGAGTTGGAGGAAGAAGACATCCATATTTTTGTTATCAAACCCCCTTTTGAGAGCTTGAGCATTCTATGTTCAATTTCTTCTCCCAGACGAAAACCTAGGAGTGCAGAGATTCATAAGACGAAAACCCTCTTCTCCTTTGAGGTGATTCCATCTAGGGATTGCATTTGAGTTGAAAGATTGAAGTTTATGTCCAATCCATTGGGTACTCTTAATTCCGGAATCACAATTTGCTGAGAAGATTTCATTTACAGCTGAACAATTTTGTAATTCCGCCACAGTCTTTGTTATTGCTACAATACTTGAATACCACTGCAACAGTGCTGCCACAGTAAACAACGTTGTGATAGAATCGTACAGCCTCAGTTTCAACATATAATTTGAGTTTCTATCATATTCTGTTTACAACAGTTTGTAATAACAGTCCTATATGCAGTACTATCAGTTTCAGTCTTTCCATATTCAGTTGTATCCATAATAAATATGTGTGGATTTCAATAAAGTATTTGCATCTGCATATGTGGCACAACTATAAGAGTGTAACAACATTGAATGTTTCCAGCTTTATGTGTTAGGGTTTCATAGTTTTCATTTTGTTCTGAGCGCAGAAATAGTGCATGTATGCCAACTGTTTGTGGAATTGCCAGTGAATGGTTCATGTTTGCCAATCGTTTTGAATATGTAATCGAATACTTGTGATAGTTACAACTGTTACTAAGTGTTGAAATAAGAAAAATTTGCATAGATTATTTGTTTACTTTGTTAGGACATTACACATTGCTAATTTTAGAAGGCAGACTGTTTAACAAAATGGCTTTGGCACCCTCATCATGTGCCGTAGCATTAACTTTTGCTAGTTGTCTAAGAAGAGATCTAAGATTTCTTACTTCGTCAACCATCTTGAATTTAAATAGTCAAAGTTTTAGAGAAAATTTTGCGTTGACAACTTTTGCTCCAAATTTTTTATTTAGAGTATCCCATATTTCTTTGGATGATTTTCTAGGTCTACATCATGTAACCTTTAATCGGAGAGAGCGAGACCAATAATGGCTTTAGCTTTATCTTCTTTGTTTTGCCAATCCAGTAATTTAGTTGCATCTGTAGGTGATTTCTCTTTCCCATTTACTATTCCCACAAATTTTTATTCATTAATTGCATTTGTATTTTAACTTTCTAGGTGTGAAAGTTGAGGCTAAAATATGTCCACTAGAATTTCCATTGTAATTTTTTTTTATTTAACAAGAAAGACTCTTGTAAAATTTGCAACCAAAAATTGTGAATGCAGACAAAAACTCGATTGTTTTTATCATTACCACAATATTTGTCCTTCATGTGATCTTCCTTATTGGTCATGATTGGAAATCTATTGTGATATTGAAAACATGCCCCGCCTTTTGAAATAATGTGATTGAAAATGTTCCCTCTATAAAAATGTGTCCTTAGAAATTCATGATCGTGCCCTCTAAACTTTTGTGACTATATTGATTTGCGATTGATTCTCGTGTCTTGTGATTGTCTTCTTTTTTTGAGTTCAAGAATGGCATCGCTTGTTTTTACCTTCTTTCTCGTGCCCTCGAAACGCTTTTGAAGGCCTCACTGTTCTCGATTAGCAATATACCCTTTTGTTTGCAATTCACAATGTATTCTTTGTTCGTGATTCATAATGTACTCTTTTTTTGCAATTCATAAGTATACCTCGACGCTTTTGTCTTCAAAGAATCCCTCATGTGAATTCAATGTTTGCATGCCCAAATAGCTGCTTCAAATAAATTCACGATTTATATTCTTCGTACGCCTTCCTCCTTGTTAGCTTTGATACCAATGTTAGAAGATGTGGACAAAGAAATAATCAAGAGAATTGGAATGCACACATCAGAAATCAGTAGTGCCTGTCATTTTACTATGCAAGAGATAATTACAAAATGGTCAAGTGGCTCCAATCGTTCATTAATTAATACATGACTACTAGTGACGTAATAATATATTATAAGCCTTTTATTCTTGTATCCAAAACCTATAACCTACCCTTGATGATTTTTGATAATGGTCTTTGCACCAGGCTCCTTAGGTTTCTATTTCGATGCACCATCAAAGTTAAGTTTGAACCATCCTACGGGGTCTTTCCCATTCCTCTTGATCATCTTTTTTTTTTTCCTTATACTCAAGCCTTTAGTCAAAGGCAAGTTTGACATCATTCCAATTCTTGAGAATGTTGATTTCTCCAGATTGGCTTCGTTATTCTTCCTCAACTCATTGTCCAAAAGAATTTCAGAAATATTTCTTTTAACTACTCCAAGTTATTAAAAATCAACCCATTTCTTTCTAGCTACACTCACCAACAAATCACAATAGGGGCCATAGCCTACGTGTCTCCGAGAATGTTTCTAGTCTAGTCTAGCATTCCCACTGAGCCACTTGCATTTCTATGTCTTTACCGCCTACCCAGTTTCACTATGGAAATTTTCTAAAAGATATCCCAAATAGGCTTGAAGAGGGGGCAATGGAGAATAAGATGATTATAGTATATACCCTTCTTTCTCTGTTTTAAAAAGAGGACATCTACTTGACCCTGCAAGCCCTCATTTCTTGAGATGCTCTCCTATGAGGATTTTCCAAGGCAAAGTTATCCAAAGGAACAGTTGCATTTTTGGCCAAGCTTTTGTGTTCCATTTATTCCAATCTACGTTAGGCCTGGGATTATGAATCTTTTAGGCTAGAAATTCATCCAATGTATACTCTCCTATCTTTTTATGCTGCCAATCGAGTGTGTCTTCTCTTAGCCACCATATATATACTCTTTTGTCCCTTTATGTTGCAACCCAACATGTATTATTCCTTAGTATTAGGGATTTTGTAAGTGGCCAATAAGTCGCTTTGATTTTGGTTGCCGAATCCTTTCGCAATACCTTGAGATCTCTGAAGTTTTTCAACTTCCTCTTAATCAACCCCTCAGTGGATGCTCTCATCCTAATAATCTTTGACTTTGCTGTCCCACTTCTAGATAGCCTGCTCTTTGACTCTTATCAGATTCTCCTCTTGATTTAAAGGGGTATATATTATCCATGCATCTCTCCAAAACTCTATTTTAGTCCCCTTTTACATTTCCAAAAAATGTGTTGTAATGAGATCATTAGTCTCTCTCATACTATTCCAAATGGTAGACCGTATAGGGCTATTGTCCATATCAAAAATGCTTTCTGGCTCCTTCGATCTAGATATTTGCCCCTTAGAATTTTGCTCCATCCTTAATCACGATCTTTATACATTATCTATACTAGCTTCTCGCAAGAAGGGTTTTGTTGACCATCTCTAGATTGTGAATTCCGAATCCTCAAACCTCTTTAGGGGCACAAATCTTGTCCAAGGCGACAAGAACATACTTTTTTGCTCTCCATTACCTTGCCAAAAAAATTCTCTCAAATGAGAGCTGATTTGATTAATTATTCCCTTGGGTGCATGTAACAAAGACAACCAATAAGCGGGGATAACTTTGATCATGGCCGTTCTTCCTGCAATAGATAATCACTTGTCTTTTCATGAAGCAACTTCCTTTTGATTTTCTCCACCAACTTCTTCCATGAACTAGCTTTTGGTCTCCCTAGGAATAAAGGTAACCCCAAATAGGTATATGAAAGCTTAGCTTTTTCTATGCCCAATTTTCTGCTCAAGAATGGTTGCTCTCTTTGGTTACAATTGATGTAGAAAATTTCGGAATGTATTCACCAATTCACCCGAGGCTCTCTCATAGCTGTCCATAATATCTCTAATTTCTCAAATCTTTTGGAGACAAGGAGCTACAAAAAGCAAGGTATCATGAACAGACTGTTGGTGAGAATGATAATCTTTGTCAGTGGATGTTTGCAGCCCTTTGATCTTACAACGATACTTGAGATCTTTAATGTACTGCCCTAGCGACCCTGCCATAACGATGAAGAGGTTTGGGGGGAGTGGATCTCCTCGGCAGAGACATTTGGAGCTACCAATCAATCCTCCCGTAGAACCATTAATCAACAGCGAGAATTTAGATGTAGAATAACAACTTCTCACCCACCTTCTCCAATCTTTCCCAAAGCCAAATCTTTCTAGAATATGATCCAAAAAGTCATGGTTAACATTGTCCTAAGCTTTGGCTATGTCTAACTTGATCAGCAGATCCTTCCTCTTGCTCTTGTGTAGAGAGTGAATAAGTTTATGAGCCATCACTATCCTATTTGGAATTTGTCTCCCTTCCACAAACCCTCCTTGTTTCTTAGATAGGATGAATGGGAGGGTCTTCTTGAGCCTATTTGTGAAAACTTTTGGAAATAACCTTGTAAACTGCATTGCAAAGAGAAATAAGTCATTACAGAGAGAAATAGGTCTGAAATCACCTAGCTTGCTAGCTTCTTTACATTTTGGAAGGAGTGCAACGAAAGTAGTGTTTAAACTTTTAATAATGTTCTAAGAGACCTTAGCTTCCTCAACCACTCCTAGCTACTCCTCACCCAAGATATCTTAAAAATGTTGAAAGAAAAAAATCCGGAAAGCCATCTGGCCCAGGTTCCTATCCTGTTCATAACGAAAAGAGCGGGTTTGATTTCTGTAATCAATAGAGTTTTTTGGATATTGTCATTATGAGGGTCTATAATGAACTTTGGGATGATTCTTAAGAAATCATTTTGTGCCCATCCTTTTGTCGATCTCGCTTTCCATCAAGGAATGTTCAAAATATGAAGTGAGGGTATGTATGGTACCCTAAGGCTCTTTGGTCATCTCACCATTTTGATCCTCCAGCTTCCCTATAAAGTTGGCTTGTCTCCTAAACTCAATGATCATGTAAAATAAAATTGTGTTTCTATCACCTTCCTTGACCCATTTAGACCTTGATTTCTTTCTCCAATGAATCTCGCCTTTCTTGTAGGTTTTGTCCACCTGATTTGCCAACTGCTCCTCCTCATACAAGCTATCAAAGAATCCTTATTCCACAAGTAATATCCCTTTCTAGGGCTGAAACTGAAAAACAAGAAAATAGCACAAACCCAAGTGAAGTAAACTCTGATTTTTATAATAGCAGACTGAAAATTAGAACAACAGTCTGATTTTTAGGACAGCAACTTGCAAAGAGTGAAAATTCAACCAAATATCATCATAGAAACCATCCACAACATAGATAAACACTTTAAGAATATTTTAGGGCACTTTTCACCATGAAACTCAAGCAAATACTCAGCTGGAAAATTATTTATTAACAGCAGAAGTACAACCAAGAGAAATGACCAAAAATGAGGTCTCCAAACCCCAACAATGGCAAAATATGGAAGATACCAGCCTTATAAATTATGATAAATTTGAATATCAAATAATAATGAAGTTTTGTGCCCTAGAAGGCACCCAAATGATCTTCTACCCTAGCCTCTCCCTAGGTGAGGGTCTCCAAACAATGCCAAAGCTCTTGTATGACTCCTCCTTGATGCCCTAGATGCAAACTAATAAGATGGTCTTCAACACCACTAAATCGGAGGGTTTTTGTCCTCCAATCTCCCACAAGGAAGGGTTTCGTCCTCCTTGGATGCCACATTAATGGATTGACGCCCTTTAGTGGATTGAAATTAGAGCAACCAGCCCTAGAATCAAGTATAAAAGTGTATATGCCAAAATTGATGCTCCAAATGAGCCCATGTGTCTCCTCTTATACCCCTTTGGTGGCGCCAAAGGTCTAAGAGGAAATTACCCCTAGACCGACCTCTTAAGAGCTTACTTTATCTTCTATTTCCATGTTGGAAACTCTCCAACCTTGCTGACCTCTTAAAGAGCTTACTTTATCTTCTAATTTCATGTTGGGAGCTATATAACCCAGCTGACCTGCCTTAAAAGGAAAAACACAAAATAAAAACATAAATATGAATAAAGAAAACTGAAATATAGCTCAAGTTCTTCCTTGTTCAACTTCTTCTTGCCCATGGAAAGGAAGATGAGCAAGAAGCCTTCAATTTATATTATTTCAAAAAAGGGGACATTACACCACAACCTTCTCATGGATCTGTTACATGGTAGTTTCCAGTTGCTCCTTTTGTTTGAAGATGTCTTGGAAAGCCTCCTTAATCCAAACTTTGAGCTTCTTCTTTAAATCTTGTAATTTTTGGGAGAACAAGTACATCTTAGTGGTGTGCTTATTGCTGGCCTTTCTCAGATTCTCCATTATCATCTCATCAATGTTGGGATGTGTTAACCACATTTCTCAAATTTGAAGCAATTCTTATGAGGTTGGTGTTCTTGCTTGTTGTAAGGGATATGGGCAAGTGGTCCGACCTGCTTTTTATGATTTTTACTTCCAAGACCTTTCTTTAATCCCACCATTTGATTGAGGTGAGAAATCTATTCAAAGTCTCCATGATGAAATCGTTTCCTTTCCTCCTATCGTCAAGGTGAACCAACCTTTTTGGGGCTTGACATCCCACAAATCCATGCTATTAATGAATCGACCAAGGGTTTACTACATGGGTTTGAATCCTATATGCTAGTATTTCGTGAACATGCCCGCATTTATGAAGAAATATGGTCCTCTCTTGAAATTATTTTCTCAATCAAGATCATCGACAAATGCAACAATGAAATATCCTCTTGTGCCTCCCCATACATCTTCATGTTTATGGTCATCCAGATCGGATCTCCTCCTCAATAAGTTAGTTGAGCTCCCATAAATCTATAAATCAACCATTTTCCGAACAAACTAGAAATATTCTTTTGGTCTCGCCGCATCGAGTTGAATGATTGAATCCTCTTTCATTACTTGCATGCATGATGTTTTTGCTGCATTTTGAGGTCCTTCGCACAATGTTTTCTAGTTGCGCTAATAATCGCTTCCACCTCTTTGGCCTTCATTAAGGATGTGCTTCCTACCACTTTTTGTTTGTATATAAAACCTAGAGGAGGTAAGCTTCCCACTAATCATTTGAAAGGTTATCGATGTGCCCTACTTCCCAACAAGGAGGAAAATCCTAAAAAAAACTTAAACAAGAATCTTGTTTTTTTAAAAACCCTAGTAGAGCTCTCATACTTGCATATAAAATTTTAGGGTAAATCTTAGGTAGAGCTCAAGTGTACATGGGGATGTGCTTGGGTCTGTAATATTAGATAGTGTGTTATGTGTGGTTCACATTCAAAAGTTCGACCTTTCTCTCCAAGTGTCTCATGGCCATTGTGAGGTGCCCTAGAACCCACGGGAATGGAACCTTTGTGAAACTTAGTGTTTCCCACCACTAGTTTGAAACCCTTTTGGTTTATCTTTGAACGTAAACATGGCAATGGGCTTGGGTTTGTTTATATCAATGTGTGTTCCGTGTGGTTTACATTGAAAAGTTTGACCCCTACCTCTAGGTGTGCCCATGGCCATTTTGAGATGCTCTAGAACCCATGGGAATGGAACCTTGGTCAATGCAAAGTTGATACTCATTGTTTTCCCCTACTAGTCCCAAACCTTTGGGCATAGTTATTATTATAGTTATCATAATTTGATAATGTATTTTATTGTAGTCAAAAGTGCACTCTTCACAAGTTAAAGCAATAAATCTGTAGAAAAATCAGTATGGAGAAAAAATAATCGAGGAATTCAGTGTGTTTATTTTTAAATGATTTAGAATTCTGAAGAGTTTTCAATAATGTAGTTTACCTGCCTAAATTCATCATAAGGTGTTGTGTTGTGAGAAGTGGCTTTAATTTTGTAGCATTTCAATGGTAACTCTTCTATTGCCCATATGTACTTTTTAATTATGAAGTGCTTAAAGGAATCCCTTTTCATTGAATTAACATCAAATTCAATTACATGGCTTGAAATGGTAGGAGTTATTTTCGCAATCTGAAAGATAAATGTGCATCTTGTTGAAACGCTTGTAAAAAGCTCTAAACTTTTTAAAGCAAAGGAAAACAATACTTTTGCAATAGGTTTTCAAGTTTCACGAGCCTATAAGAGTTGAGGAATGATGAAAACTTAGGTCCCTGCCTTGTATTGTAAATAAGATTTTCCGTTGTTCGATTGTAAAATCATCCCCATTGAGCTCTTTGTTTAAGATGCTAAATGTTATGTCCGCAATGGACATATTTCTCCCTCAAACGGATAGCGGCAAATCCCACTAAAAATAGCAGATTATAGAAGATATGCAAAAAAAATTAAATGCAGATTTGAATTTATATGGGAAAATGCGACTTGGTATAGGAATGAAAACCCTTCAAAACTGAAGTAAAACCACTGAATTCTTCAACCAAACAAATCAACAAATTTTAATATGCAAGATCAATGAGAAAAATACCAGATTCGGTCAATTGAAGGCTGAAATTTATTTAATAAAAATCTGCAGATGATAGTCCTTAGACACAGCTGAAAAATAGAAATTCCATGGCCCAAAAATTATGCAAAGTGGCTGATTTTATCTCCAAAAATCTGATTAATAAACTGCAAATCAAATCTGATTAGAATCAGCTCCAAATCACTCCAAACTGCTCCACTATGAAAGAGCTCGAAATTAAAGGTAGAACTCAGCTACAATGTTCTCCCTTCAAACCCTAGCTCAAATTTGCAAATCTTGTCTTCAAATACTGCTGGAAAACACTGCTGAAATATATCTTTGAACACCAATGGAAGCTCCTGAATAGAACTCCCTCTCAAAAGAAAGAAGAGTTTTCGTTCTTCTCTCTAAGCTTAAAGAGGGTTTTTGTCCTCTAAAGCCAACTTCAAAGGGTTTTCGTCCTTTGGAGTTTTTATGGAAAGCTTACAAGCTCTACCAAAATCAGAATTTGTCAAAATGCAAAAGATGTCCTTCCCTTGCAAGTTGACTTGCTTTTATAACAATTTTTGGCCTTTTTGCCACCCACAACCACCAATCAAATTTCTTTGGCTGCATTTAATAATTTCCTTTACCTTTTTTCCTCCTTCATATGGGTCGCATTTTCCTTGGGGAAATAAATTAAAATACTCTTTTTCTGGTTTTATTTTATCACTTTATCTTTTCTTTCTTTTTGTTTTTCTTTTTTACATTGTGGTTAATAAATTAATAAAGTGCTTGTAATAATATTTTAAGATGCATTTTATGATTAATAGTATGACAAGTTTCCCTCTTATTCCTCCCTTAGCCATCGGGAAATATAATTGGGCTATAAGGGTCTTCGATCAGTTATTTCATAGAAAGGGACATTTCAGATTTGCAATGATGATATTGAATTTTCAAAGGCTCCACAATGTATTCAAGTGATTACTTTGTTCCTATCCAGGCTTAAGGATTTGGTAAAGTTGCTATTACATAGTGTGTAAAGAATGTAATTATATCGGGATTTTGGTTGACACATACTATTGACATGGACAGTATACTAAGTGGAATTGATTGTGGGGGAAACTCCATTGTTAAGTGGGCTTGAGCCTGAGTATCATTGGGATGGGTAATTGTAATGATCCTTTTGAGAGTTTATAAGAAAATTACAGAATTCTGGAAAATTATTGCAGCAGAATTAAAATAAATTGCAGCGACTTCAGTCCCTTCGAAAAATGTACCAAAAGTCTTCAACAATCATCAATCAACAATTATTTATTGATTTTATAATTTATTATGCCCACAAACAATTAAATATCTCAGTTTATGCAAGTCGCATTTCTGAAAATGCACAGTATAAATCAGATTTGTAGAAATAACTTATATATAATAATATTCAATGAATCACAAATGTTTTAAGTCACAAGCAAGAGGTTTTCGTCCCTTGCAAGAGACCTCTAAAGGGGTTTTCGTCCCATTAGGTTGGATGTGAGAGTATTCTCTCGAAATCAAATGATTACAAACAAGTCCATGATCAAATGGGTGTCCCACACCCTTATTTATTCTTCCCCAAACGTGGTGTCCTTTCCCAAACATAACCGCCCCTTTTAATAATCTTTTTTATTTATGTTTAGGCCGACCCATGTTTTCTTCTCTAACATGCTTTAAATCTTTTATTAAATAATAAAAGACATAGTTGGTATTTCCTTCATAATTTCTTCAACTCTTCCAAGGATAGAAATGGCTGGAAATCCCATAATTAACTTCAAAGGGGGAAAAAGGGACATTACAGTAGCCTCCGGCAAAGTTCTTTATGAGCATCAACTTGATGTAATAGATGCCAGTGGAGCGTTTATGCTCATGAGAGAGGTTCTTGTGAACCATTATTTGTAAAATATGGGTCAATGTAGATTTACTTGAAACTACCTAGTTGAATTGCAAAAATCATATCACATAATTCATTTTATTCTATAAATACCATTTGTATGAATTGAAAGAGTAAGGGAGCTCCATAATGGATGGTTCATAAGGCACAAAACTTGTTGAAGGTTTTGCAAATGTATTAGTAAGCTAAACAAGCTTGATTGTGAGGGACACTCCATGGTTAGGTGCGCTTGTGCACTTGAGCTAGAGTGGCACCGAGATGGGTGACCTCTCGAGCAGCTTGTGGTGCTTCACCAATGTGAGGATCACCTAGATTAATGAGTGCCAATTGATCATTCATGCACACAAGAGATGTGTTCTTTTGAACCACTACTGTGAAATATGGGTCAATGTAGATTGACTTGAATCTTTTTAACCAAAATTCTGAAAATTGTATCACATAATTTGATGCACTTTAGAAACACTAGTATAAATTGAAAGAGCTAGGGAGCTCCATAATGGATGGTTCATGAAGGACAACACTTGTGGAAGGTTTTCCAAATGCGGTAGAAAGCTAACTCGGCTTGCTTGTTGGGATCCTCCATGCTTAAGCATGCTTGAGTTGGGGTAGTATTGGGAGGGGTGACTTCTTGGGAAATCTCAAGGTGCTTCACCCTTTTAGCATCCCCAGATACAATGAGTGCCAAGTGGACCATTCATGAATATGAGAGATGGATTCTTGTAAACCAATACTTGTAAAATATGGGTCTATGTAGATTGACTTGAATCTACATAGTTGAATCTTGAAAATCATATCACATAATCATGTCCTTTTTCAATCAATGGGCTCATAACTAGAGTGTCACAAGATGATGTTGTAGTAGCAAGGCTCGAGTTTGACGAGGTTGTGTCAACCGTAAGTCAAAAGTTGATGTCGCTTAGGTTTGACAAGATGATGTCAGCAATAATATGGTCTTGGTTCGACAAGGCAACAAGATTGGAGTAGAACGAGGTGATGTCAACAAGAGTCGAACTTTAATTTTTTTTTTTGTATTTGAGGTCTTTTCCAACACAATTGATTTGTAGGCATACCTATTTTTGTTCCTTCTAGAATATTATATTTTTGCTCCTTTTGAAATATTATCTTCCATTTCAACGAATCATTAGTTGTGGCATGGACTCCATTCAAGTTTTTGAGTAATCTCTAATTCTACGTTTGCAATGTCTGTTTAGATGGACAGTCAATTGCAAGATAAGGGTTTAGATTATCATGTCAGTATTGTCATTGTTATAAACATATTTTTAATTACATATTTTGGTAAATACATTTTTATGTCATTAATGGTTGTATTGTTGTTGTTAGGTAGTGTTGTAAATGTCTCTCTTTTGTATGTTCCTTTGTTGATAGTTGGGTCAGATCCAACAAATATTTGGGTCTCTTGGCATATAAATAGAATGCTACATGTCTAAGTAAGGACGCTATGTATGCTATGTCTAAGTAAGGACGCTATGTATCAAGTCTACCTTGTAGAAAACTACTTGTATTGAGCCCTACCTATGAAATAAAGATGCAATTACTCTCATGTTCTTCTATGATATGTTGTGGTATTTATTCACTATTCTGTTATTAATGTCCTTTGTAGTGTAGTTTGTGTAAGGAACATTCTAGTGCCATGACTTTGTCAAATCGGGTTAGTCTAACATTGGTTAGAAGCAAATTTCAATCGAAAATAACCATTGATTTACAAGGTACTACTTTATTTTATAAAGATCTCCGTGTTGAATGCAACCATGAAGTATGTCAAAAGATCTTACAACATTGCAACAATACGAAAAGAAGGGTTGTCAAAAGAAGAAGACCGAAATCTTATGAGAAATAATCAATCCCATTGACCACAAACAAAAGTGGGAGAAGAAGACAACATAGTCGAGGAATGGACCAAGAAATCAAATGGATTTAGTTGATTAGTGGAACACACAAGATGACAAAAGGATGTGACAAGAACTAATTTTAAAAATCCAGCAAGATAAGTATGGAGTAGGAAGAATCAAGTGAAGAGTCCATAAAATCTAGTTAGGATTTGACATAGCCCCTGGTCTCGAGGGTAGTCTTTATTATGAGATATAGTTTAGTAAAAATTTCATGGAAGAAGAAACTGACGCTTACAAGACATGGGTCCACGGAATCAAAGATTTGTTTATCAAGGTCCAACGCCAAATACACTAGGTGAGCTTGAAGGACAAGCCGGAGGAAGTAACACAAAAAAGGAATCGACGGTGAGCAAGAAAGTGTACGTATCTTTGTTGAAGGAATGGTTGAGTATAATAACGCATTTGATAATGATAAGAGGAGAAATGTATTTGAAAGGCCATGTTAGAAGCAACCAATGCCAACAACCATAAGCAACCCATCATCTCCATTCTAGAAAAAAAGCTACCAAAATTCATTGATGATGGATCTAAAGATTGGGTACGACATGGGACATGGAATGCAATCGGTACTACCAATCAGCAGATAAACAAACATCAATGGTCAGGTGCTCTCTAGCCACACTTCGAGGAGTGGCTATTGATAAATTCACAAATGCACCAAGTAATGACAAGGCAACATGGGAGAGATTGCAAAAGCTTTCAAGAAGGAATTTAAGCTCCGAAGAGATAACAATGAAATTGTTGTGATCTATAATACCCGACAGGATAAACACTAACACATACGATCCCACAATAGGATACTTAAAGAATTATTGGGCATATTGAAAAAATTGCCAATGACTTGAAGAAGCAATGGTTCATCAAGGATTGGTACCCTTGTTGTGGAAGAAGATGAAGGTGGTCCCACCTTTGCCTTATACTGACGCATACAACATAGTAATAAATATTGAAAGTGAGAACTAGATGTCATGCTCGAGGAGCGAAGATGATGGAAATGACTTTAATGATGACAAAGTGAACTTGGATCGTGTGAGCTTTGTGAAGGGCCATGCTCAATGATGAAAAAGCTCAAAGGAGACACTAAGAGCGTGTTAGAAGATGTGAACAGAGAAATAATGAAGAGGAATCAAAATGCAAACATTGTAAGTTATGTCTGTCATTTTATTATGCAAGAGATAGTTACAAAATGGTTGAAGTGGTTACAACCGTCCATTAGTTAATGCATAACTAATAGTGAATAATAAACTATAACTCTTATATTCCTACACTCCCTCTTAAGGCTTACACTACATAAAGAAAATACAAACATATTTACAAAAGATTAAAGGTAAACAAATTTTCGCATTCTTCATAAGCTTTGACTTTGAACACAATGCTTTGACCAGTAAAACTCCATCAAGTGTCCTCCTAACCCTCGTAAAGGTGTAGTTCCTAAGTTCCCGGATTCCACCTACCCAAACTCCCGAATTACGAACCTCTCGAATTATTAGACAACCATCAATATTGAGCGACATCCACAATGCTCCATTTAATTGGCTCATTTCCCTTGTAAGGGTATAATTCCCAAGATCCACAAACCCCTGAATTAACTAGGCAACTATCCATGTTGAGCTTTATTTACACTAGATCCCTTCCCATCTTTAAAGTATAGGCTTCTTTAAAATATGTATTGTTTATCAATGAATTTTTCACCCATTTGGTTTGTCTTTGAACTTTCCGTTGTATTTAGAAGTCTAACTTTTGAACAAAATAGCTTTAACATCCGCATCATCTATCGTAGCATTGATTTCTACTAGTTGTCTGATGAGAGACCTCAAATTGTTTATGTGGCTAGATATTGTGACTTCACCATCCATTTCACTCAACAATTATAATTTCTGAATTGCAAATTAATGCAACAAAATTAAATTGATAGTCTATAAATTGACAAAAATAAAGTCTTTTAATTTTGTAAAAGGAATACTTAACGTCATAAAGTCATAGTATCTATAAGAAAATATTTTACAAGATAAAATACCAAAAAAATTGTGCCCTTCTTCTACGGTGACTTAAATGTGCATAGATCACCTTCGACTTTACTTTTGTGCCCAAAACTTCTTCTTTCTGGTTTGAAATTTCTTTTGTCATGAATTTGTGTGTTTTGGTCTATGAATGTGCCTCGTGTCTATTTTAAGTCAATAATGATGACTCGACGTGTCCCACATAACCGTATCTCACACGAATTGCATAGAATTATGGTGATTCGTAATCATAGAGCTTGAAACTCATCTTATCAACACATCATTTTTAGTAGAATATTGTGCACAAACTCACTTACCCTAGAGATTTGGTGTGTTGAAGAAGTTTTGTCGAAACACGGGTATATGATGTCCTGACATCTTTGTTTGAGACTCGAAAACAACTCGCGACTAGTCTTTAAAATGGCCATTGTATTGTCATTTATCTCCTCAAATCATTTTACCTTAGATACCTCGATGTTTGTAATCCTCGTTAGATGTTGCTGTTTTTGGTGCCCTACGATTGTATATCTTCTTTGCGAAATCATTGTTATGTTATGATTTTGACCTTGCGATTTGATTTTTTAATGCATCAATGGCGACTATCAAAATAGCCTTTGGGAATGTTTTTTTAAACGCCCTCAATATAGAAGTAATGCACTCTCCGAATCCCCTACTATCGAAACTTGAATCTAAAGAATATCCCCTAGTCCTAGATCTTTGGGTAAGGAAGGACCGAAATCCCTTCTTCACTAGCCACTTCACCTTGCTTGGGCTTATGATGGGGACAATCTTTGATCGATGATTTTGTGCTTGAGATGCGAAACAAGCATTTGGAAGATCAAGCAATGAAACTTCTGCTATCGGACACCATTTGTAGTGCAAACAAAAATGAAAGGGGGAGCTTTCGCCTTCGTGTCAACCTCTACATGACTCCAAGGATTTGACGAAATGAATTATGACGTCCATTTGGGATGAGGAGTTTTCCAAACCATCCAATGAATAGATCGAAAAGGGATGTAGATCAGCAAACAAAGTTGGGAATGCTAGTCAAAGAGGGTAATGAGCCTAGCCCCAATCCATACATTTGAAGTCCGCCTACCACAATTAGACGTAGGCAAGACTACCAACAATATTTCATGTTCCAAACTATAAGTCTATAACACATGACGGGTTGCATATTCGAGTTAAATCAAGGCATACATATTTGAGCCCAACCCGAATAAGAGTTCAACAAAATCCCTTTGCCTTCGAGTTTAGCACACACCACTGGTCAAAAGCGTCCTCATTTGGCATCCTATGTAGGAAATAAAGAATTACTCCCCTTGATTCCAGGTGCATGTGCCCTTTGAAGTAATCCTTATTATTTGCAAGGAAAAAGTTAAAATCCTCCCGGCTTTGGTACCTAATTGTGGACAATACGAGGTGACGGTGAAGGTTGGCCTCATACCTTTCACATCGGGGCTCGAGGTGCTCAATTTTTTTAACAATCGGGCCACAAATTTACCATGCTTTGTAATACCTCTTCCATCACCGTAATGTCCCCATGTTTTGAAGACCCTTAGCCTATCATTCCCCGTGGGCTTTGGGGATGTTGCAAGGGAAAATTATATTAAATAATTAGATAATATTGCCTGAGAGTGATTTTAATCATTTGACATTATAAAGCAATATTTATTTAATTATTTAATATTTATGGAGCAAGTAATGTATTTAATTATTTAATTAAATTCCCAAAATGCAAATTAAAAAGGGGAATTAATTAAATAATATTTAGGTGGCTTTTAAATATTAAAATCACCCTTTGAAAAGGGATGCCACACCTAGGGAAAATAAACTGTTTTTATTTAATAATTTCCCTCTCCTAGGGATTTTGAATTTTGTGTCTCCTTGCTTATAAAAGGAGTGCTAGGATCATTGTTAGACTTATGTTATGATGAGATTTATTTGATACTCCATGCTTGGAGTTGGGATGCATGCCCATTAATGCTTTCTCTCTCTCTCTCTCTTTTGCGTGGGAAGTTAGTGAGCTGGTTTTGATCAATTGAAGTATTTTCTCTTGTTCCATTTGTTGAGTTCTCTTGTGTTGAAGTATGTTCTATGCATGATTCATACTTGCTAACATTGGCGACTTGTTTTGGGATGTGGCACATTGTTTGATGAGAACATTTGAATGATTAGTGGTGATTTTTGATGTCTTTATGGTTTGACTTTAATGCTGCAATTATTCCAACCATGATGACTTGATATGGGTCTTATTTTGGCATGTTTTAAGGGTAAATCATCTATTTCAAGATCTGATCTGTGTTGGCTTATTTTTGCTAAGTTTGGGCAGCTATTTTGAGTGTATTTAAGGATTGTTAAGTGCTGGAAATTACTTATGCAATTTATTTCTAACCCTAACGACTGGCTTGGGATTTTGGGGGCTGTTTTGGAGGGGTTTCAGTTATCATAAAATTCAGATCTTTAGGTCTTTTTGGAAAGATCTTAATTTATAGAATTATCTGCATTTTATTTGAAGGGAAAATATGGAATATTGAAGGAGTTATGAAGTTTAGAAGATTTCACTGTCTTGCTAGCTATTTGGTTGCTAATAATTAAATATTAATTTCAGATTTGCAGTTTGGGATCAATTTAATATTGAATGTGATTGTAAGTAATTAGGAGAAATAAGGAGAAGGTGATTCTATAATTTTGGAGTAGATTTGGTGCCCTAAATGTGTTGGGCGACCTACTTTTAAGGAAAAATTAGGGTTTTTTTGTTGGATGTGCGAAATTTGATTTTTGCATATTATTCTTCTTATTTTTGTGGTCCAATATCCAAAATTTCAGCTCATTTGGACTTCTCTAGCCAAAGATATGAATTTTTGAAAACTGCAGCATTGGGGTTTGAAAATTAATTTTTTCCAAAGCAAAGGTGTCATCAGATTTATATTATTTCCTAACTTGTCCTAGACAGGGACATTACAGTGGTATCAAAGCATGTTCTTCTGCACTTGTGAGGTTTGACATTGCTTGTGGATCATGGATTTATCTAGTGCAGTAACATGGAGCCAAGATTCTCGAATACTTGGTAGAGCACTCAAGCACCTACCTCCATCAAAGGATGAGTTGCTCAAAATTCTGGAAGAAGCAACAAGTTGTTTGGCAACAATAAAGCAAGATGATTATGGATCCATGCTTCTTGTAAGGGATTCATTGGTGATGCGGTTGGCTAAGCATGAGTTATTGGATCACAAAGATGGGGAAGTTAGAATTATGGTCATCTTCTGCATTAGTGAGGTCATGAGGATTGCAGCCCCTAAATTGCCGTATAGTGATGCCATCATGGAGGACATATTTGAGGTCATGGTGGGAAGTTTCCAAGGCCTTTGGGACCTCACTAGCCCTTGCTTTGGTAAGAGGGTTAGTATTTTAAACACTATGGCAAAGGTAAGATCTTGTGTGATAATGATGGACCTAGAATGTAATGATCTTGTTTCTCACATGTTTGAAGTGTTCCTTGATGTTGTACATGATGATCACACTCAAGAGGTATTGGTTCCCATGCAAACCATTATGTCTTTGGTGTTAAATGAATATGAGAATCCCCCACCATCGTTGCTATCACTTCTTGAGGAAGGATTGAGTCAAGAGGCATCACGTGTTGCTCATACGCTTGCCAAAGGTGTTCTAGAGCAATGCTCAAGCAAAGTAAAGACTATGATTCTCCAAGGTATGAGCTCTTTTATTTTTGATGATACATTTTTAGCATCTAATGATTGCATGGGTTTGAATGGGTACAAGAAATCAAATTTGGATGATGAGCATGAAGAGGGCATTAGTGTCAAGCATGTGCATGATGGAGAAGAAATGATGCCTAAAGAACTTATGGGAGACAAATCAGATTTGACGGATATCATTCACCTTCATCGTGAGCCATGTGAAGGACAAGAAGGGAGCATGAGTCCCATAGTTGCTCCAAGTCACTTCCCACATAGCTTGAGCATTGGAAAAGGAGAAAAAAGGGGTTTGGATGAAGAAAATGATGAGGGAAAGAGCGCTGTCCTAAACTCAAAAATTCTGAGTTTTGTAGATGTTGGGGGCAGCCCAAGGTATGATTTTTCATGTTTATTTCTTCCTTATATGTTGAGCTTTGATGAATATGGGTATGAACATGTTAGATGGATGGATATAGGGTATTTTGGTCATACTATTGTTAATGTTTTTGCTCCTAACATTTGGGTGCATAAATGTCAACATGGCAAAAGGAAAGGGATGCCTAAGACTCTTACAAATGAAAATCATGACAAAGTGGCTTGTGTATAACAACGGTTATTAGGGAGCAAATAAGTGTGCTTTCTCTTCTAGAATCAAGTTCCAAGGAAGCTCCATGCACATGTCAAGTAAAGGTACATAATTACAAGGTGAGAAGTGGTGTTTTATGGTACGAAAAATGTAATGAGCAGCCCCAAGCATGATGTTTTAGATTTATTTTCTTTATCCATAAAGAAGGTACATGGGCACAATCAAAGGGTTGAAGTTCCTTGGGTTTATGGTGATATGGTTTATGGATGCATGAATTATGGTTTCTCTTTTTCTTATATGCATGGTGCAACAAAAATAGTGAGATGTCATCCCTCTACATGGTATGGAGAAGTAAATAACAAGTTGTTTGTATTTACTAGTGCTCATGAGATGATTAAGATGGACATTCTATTGTTCTCATACCTTGATAAAATTCAATTTTTGATTGTTGAGGTCATAAGAGGAAGGTATGAGCATCATCTATTCATGTTTGAATTGGAAACCAAGAGGAATATGTGTATGCTTAATGTTCACACTGCTGTAATGTACATTTTTGGTTTGTTTGAGGACATGTTAGCATGCTTACAAAAGAATTTAGTCACATGGTACGCTGATTTTCAGTTTGGAACATCATCGGTACATGTTACATGTTCTTCTTTTGACCATTTAGCACTTATTTTACATCGGGAGCAAGTGAAGAGGAAGGTATGGTGTTGAATTGTCATGTTATGTTCTGAGAAAAAGGGTAAGCACGTTGTATGTAATGTCCCCTTTTCCCAATCGAAGACCTTTGGCCCATTTTGTCGACCCGACGGCCAAAGGAAAAACATAAGGGTGACTTAAGTCACAATGAGTTATTACAAAGTGCAAAAATTATTAATAAAGCATTTGTATTAATTTATTTGACTTAATAATAGATTAATATTCTCTAAATGGGTATATTGGGTCTAATGTTATGATTATGTCCTTTCTAGGAAAGTAGAAAAGAGACCCATCTTAATCTTGTGTCATCCCTAGGTAAAAATGCGCCTTGGACAAAAGAGGGAAATAGAGTTTAGAAAGGATAAAAGTTATTACTCTTCCCTAGAAAGTGCGACTTGGCATGAGAGGCCAAGATAAACATTAAGAGTCATCCTAGAAAAGTGCGACTTGGTTTGGGCCTGTTGTTAGGGTATTTTGGCACTCTTCTTTCATTGAAGATGAAAAGGTCATTTTGTAATATTTTTCCTATAAAAAGGAGAGGGGCGGTATCAAGGGTTAGAGCATCATTATAATCATTTATCATTTCGAATCTGATCTTAAGCCAAGTGCTTTTGTATAAAATATTCTAAGGACGGAAACCCTTAGTATATTGTTTCTAGAGGACGAAAACCCTCTTGAGATTAGGAGGAATTTCTACATAGGATTTTCCACAGAGCTTACACAGAAATTTCAAAGTTGTTTCCGGTAGTTGAGGAGTTTTTGCAATAAAGAATTAAAGATCAGTGTTGCAGCAACAAAGGTCTGTATGATTTTCTAATGGAGCGACTCATCCTTGGTTGTTATTTGATGTTTTCTAAGGTCTGATCCTTGCTGCTATCTGCTGTACAGCTTAGGAGAAGGTATTTTCAATATTATGGTTGGATTTATATGACTGTTTCAGCCTCTTTAAATCTGCAGATTTCTGATATAGATTCCAGATTATTTCAGTCCTGTTTGACCACTAAAAAATGCAGATTTCATCATATTTTGGATAAATAAAATATAGGGATCAGATTTGCTAAGAATCTTATTTGTTGGGCTTCTTTTGTATGAGTTTCATCCTCATGTGCTAGTCGCCATTTCAGCAGCTACCGCTACGCTTAAAGATATGATTTCATATGGTTGCATATTTCTCGTAAGGACTGATTTGGTTGTATTAAATCAGTATTTGTCATTAGTTTGGAAATTATTCAATTCAATCATCTGTTCTATGAGGGTCCTATGATCATCCCTAATCGCACTTCTTCCATAAAAACAGATCTGTATTAGTGTGAATTCTATAATTCAGTTTTTGGTGTCTTAATTGATCTAAATTGCGTTGAAGAACAAAGGAGATCCATTTGGGGATCTTCCAAAGTGGTATCGAGCATCAATCCTCCCACCCGGAGGGTTTTGTTTTGTTTTGTTTTATGTAGCCTAGAGAAGTTGGGCTACACAGATATTATACAAGGATTCGTGCTCGTATTCGAACAGATCCGAATACCGAAAGTAGTTCCGGATCATGGACGTAAGGGAGGATTCACACACTCCACAACGAGAGTGACCCGACCCAGATGCTCTTTTCAAATGGTATGATCGATTCCCATCGTGAAATGATGCAGACTATGAGACAAATTGGTGATGGAGAATTTGATTATGGATAGAACGAGAAATCGGCATGATAGAGGGAAAGATCTCATCCATAACCAAGCACCACGTAAGGCACAACAAGGTACCTACAGAGGTGGGTAGCGTGAAGAGGTTCCCCTCCACGTGATTGGGGATATATAGAGGAGAGGAGAGACCGCGAGGATCATGGATCGACCTATGCACCTAGATTCCTACGAGGGAGGAGCCACCATTAGTTGAGGAGCCACTAAGACGTAGCTTTCAGATACCGTGATGGCAGCGCATGATGAGTGGAGAGCTCTACCACAGAGGTACGGAATGCCTTTCCCCCACCGCATATTGTGCTCAAAGGAGGGAAAGCTTGAGAGCTAGACAGTGCAGAGCCTAAGAACAACAGTAATAGGGAGTTGGCAAGGCCACCAACAAGGTGACCCTTTCCACATTCGATGGTAGTGGAAAGATTAGTGCCAGAGCATGGATTCACAAGCTCGACACATATCTCACTCTCAAACCTATGCAGGAGCAGGAGGCTATCCAATTTGCCACACAGCACCTCAAGGAGTAACGTATGATTGGCGGCACCATGGGCTTATCACACAGAGACATGATCTTCTCGCAATCATACAGGAGTTTAGTGAGAAGTCGATTGCGAGATTTGATCGCAAAGATGTAGAGCTTTACTATAAAGACTTGGCATAACTTCGACAGAGGGACACGTTGATGCATACATCAACGAATTTCAGCGTATAGCAATGAATGGTGCCAGAGAGATGCCCGAGAGGTGAGTGGTGATGTTGTTCATCAAGGACTTCATGACAAAGTGCTAAGAGGATTGGTCAAGGCTCTTAAGCCTACAACTTTGCATGAGGCCATTCGAACAACCTTGGACTTGGACACTACTCCAATGCAGCCCCAAAGGAAGAATGTCAAGGAGGAAAAATCGAACAACAAGAGCAGCCCACTTCTTCGAAGGTTGAGTTTACACCCAAGAGAGAGACTGCTTTAAAGAGTAAGCTTCGCTGTAAAAATTTATGCTTTCATTGCAATGATCCGTGGGAGCCGGGCATAGGTGTCTTGGGAAAGGCAAAATCCATCTCATAAAGGTTGAGGATAAAGAGTTCGAGGAAGAACAGGAGTAGCCAACACCAGTGCATTGCAAAATGAGGGTAGACTCACCTATCTTTCAGAGCACCCAAGTATAATCCATTCATGTTTGAAGGCACAATGTTCGGGTGTAAGATCATGGCACTACTGGATAGTGGATCTAAGCATAACTTCCTTGATACAGGTTGGTAGACCAAAAAGGTTTACAATGTGATAACTTTGAAGGCTTTGATGTGACTATAGTAGGAGGTCTCACTCTCCCATGCAAGAAGAAGGTCAACCAAGTTAGCATTTTATTTGGTGAGTATACACTTTGTGATGATTTCTATGTCATGGATTTGAAAGATAACAATGTTGTGCTTGGCATGCAATGGCTTCATTCGTTGGGAAGAGTCACCCAAGATGTGGAAGCTATGGAGCTGAGTTTCCAACACAAAGGGAAACAAGTCACATTGAGAGCACTCAAGTACACGCTGCCCCATCAAATGGCAGCTAAGTCTATGATAGTTTGGGACCAGGAACCATCTCGTGAGGACATCTACGCAGATTTTTCACTGCATATCAGCACGGACCAGCAAGGAGGTGATGAAGAGTGCGGCAAGTTCGAAGCATACATGAGGACGCTGGTTTCACTAATGACAAGTAAGTTGCATAAGTTTTTTTCTGCAGTGTTTGAGCAGCATTGTATAGTGCACATGAAGCTATTAAAAAGCTTTGGTTGGTCTAGGATCCCGGTAATGTAGAATGCGAGTTGCGGTTTATGATTGCTTGGGGCAAGCAATCTCAGGAAGGGAGGACTGTAATGTCCCCTTTTCCCAATCGAAGACCTTTGGCCCATTTTGTCGACCCGACGGCCAAAGGAAAAACATAAGGGTGACTTAAGTCACAATGAGTTATTACAAAGTGCAAAAAAATATTAATAAAGCACTTGTATTAATTTATTTGACTTAATAATAAATTAATATTCTCTAAATGGGTATATTGGGTCTAATATTATGATTGTGTCCTTTCTAGGGAAAGTAGAAAAGAGACCCATCCTAATTTTGTGTCATCCCTAGGTAAAAATGCGCCTTGGACAAAAGAGGGAAATAGAGTTTAGAAAGGATAAAAGTTATTACTCTTCCCTAGGAAAGTGCGACTTGGCATGAGAGGCCAAGATAAACATTAAGAGTCATCCCTAGAAAAGTGCGACCTGGTTTGGGCCTATTGTTAGGGTATTTTGGCACTCTTCTTTCATTGGAAGATGAAAAGGTCATTTTGTAATATTTTTCCTATAAAAAGGAGAGGGGCGGCTGGGTTAGAGCACCATTATAATCATTTATCATTTCTGAATCTGATCTTAAGCCAGGTGCTTTTGTATAAAATATTCTAAGGACGGAAACCCTTAGTATATTGCTTCTAGAGGACGAAAACCCTCTTGAGATTAGGAGGAATTTCTACATAGGATTTTCCACAGAGCTTACACAGAATTTCAGTGTTTTCCAGCGGTAGTTGAGGAGTTTTTGCAATAAAGAATTAAAGATCAGTGTTGCAGCAGTGCTGTACAGATTTTCTCTACTGGAGCGACTCATCCTTGGTTGTTATTTGATGTTTTCTAAGGTCTGATCCTTGCTGCTATCTGCTGTACAGCTCAGGAGAAGGTATTTTCAATATTATGGTTGGATTTATATGACTGTTTCAGCCTCTTTAATCTGCAGATTTCTGATATAGATTCCAGATTATTTCAGTCTTGTTTGACCGCTAAAAAAATGCAGATTTCATCATATTTTTGGATAAATAAAATATAGGGATCAGATTTGCTAAGAATCTTATTTGTTGGGCTTCTTTTGTATGAGTTTCATCCTCATGTGCTAGTCGCCATTTCTGTAGCTACTGCTACAGTTAAGGATATGATTTCATATGGTTGCATATTCCTGTAAGGACTGATTTGGTTGTATTAAATCTGTATTTGTCATTAGTTTGGAAATTCTTCAATTCAATCATTGTTCTATGAGGGTCCTATGATCAGCCCTAATCGCACTTCTTCCATAAAAACAGATCTGTATTAGTGTGAATTCTATAAATCAGTTTTTGGTGTCTTAATTGATCTAAATTGCATTGAAGAACAAAGGAGATCCATTTGGGGATCTTCCATTGTATATTTAGCCACGATAGTGAGAGGTACCACATTTGTCATGAGATTCACTTTGGATCAACTCTATATCATGCATATGATTGAGTTTCGACATTTGTTTTCTTAGGAACAATGTATTGGGGGTTGTGAAGATGAAGAATGGATCACATGGACCACATTGTGCATGATAAGAGTTTCATTTCCAGCCAAGCATATGGATAGTCTTCAATTTGTTATTGTTGGGAGTGGAATTTCAGTTGCATGGGGGCTATCTCATTCACTAGATTGTTGCTCATTCATGTGGGGAAAATAATTTTGAAATATGATAGTTTATGTCCTCTCATTTTTATGGAAGATATCTTTATGACCAACTTTACTATTACTTCCATCATTCAAATTTTTCACATGCAATTGATGATATTGGTGTTGGTACTTAATTTTGACTCATGGGTGACTATATGGGGGTGGAAACCAACCACTCCAATTTTGATTTTTGGAGATTATAGCAACACTTGGGGCCACATAACAGAGCTTGGGTGCAGCCCATACATGGAGAAGTTTTAAATGTCATGGAAACACATTGGAAAAGTGTTCTTCAACACTTATTTTTCTAATTTGTTTGCTTCATGTGTAGGTTTAAGGTAGAAATTACAGCAGAGACTACTCTCCTAATCTTTAGGAGAATGAAGCGGTCCAAGATATCGCAAATGCTACTTCATTTGAGTGGCATGGGAGCATGGTTTTGGAGTACCACACTTCCGGACACGACACATGAACTTAATATTGCCTAAGGGCAAGAAATCTTGGGAAGGGAGGACCGTAATGTCCCCATTTTTCCCAGACCCTTAGCTTATCATTCCCCGTGGGCTTGGGGGATGTTGCAAGGGGAAAACTATATTAAATAATTAGATAATATTGTCCGAGAGTGATTTTAATCATTTGACATTATAACACAATATTTATTTAATTATTTAAGAGTTATGAAGCAAGTAATGTATTTAATTATTTAATTAAATTTCAAAAATGCAAATTAAAAGGGGGAATTAATTAAATAATATTTAGGTGGATTTTAAATATTAAAATCACCCTTCAAAAGGGACGCCACACCTAGGGAAAATAAACTACTTTTATTTAATAATTTCCCTCTGCTAGGGATTTCGAATTTTGTGTATCCTTGCTTATAAAAGGAGTGCTTAGGATCATTGTTAGACTTATGTTATGATGAGATTTATTCGATACTCCAGTGCTTGGAGTTGGGATGCATGCCCATTAATGCTTTCTCTCTGTCTCTCTCTGTGAGGGAAGTTAGTGAGTTGGTTTTGATCAATTGAAGTATTTTCTCTTATTCCATCATTTGTTGCGTGCTCGTGTTGAAGTATGTTCTATGCCCTCTACATCCGTGAGTCTTTCCCGCCTTGGGACCAAATTCTTCATCCCCCTCCGAGAGTCATCCCCACAAGACAAATTACAACCTTCTTTCCGGTTCTACCCGTAGGTGGAGGAACTAAACGACAGAGCCTTTCTGTCCCGTGATACAGATAGATCACTTCGTCCTCGATTGGACCTTCACATTTCTCTTGATCACCACCAAGCAGAATCGATGCACACACGTACTTAGAGGGCAGCCCTAGCTCCATTCGTCACCCCGACTGTCGCTTCGATCTCATTTCTCAAATAGGGTAGGAGGTTTTGCCCCCTCTTCGGGTTGCTAGTCCATCAGGAGCTTCTTTTCGTCAGCCTCTAATGTTAGGAGGGGTGTGGCTACCATTCCTGAGTAGACCATTGGTCCTCGTTTGCCCCCTTCATTCCCTTCTTTGCTTCTCTCGTCTTTCTCCCCCGCTTGCTCCATTGCCCCCGCCTGTGGGGGTTTTGGCTTTGGGTTTCCTTTCTGCTTTGTCTTTTCTCATTTTTTTCTATTTTTGGGAACTCGTTTTGAGTTGTCCCCACTCGCACTTTGTATATTGTTTGGGCTGCAGTCCCATTGACCTACTTTTGTGGTCATTCGTTGGACATTAATATATTTATCTTATCTTATCTTATGCATGATTCATACTTGTTAACATTGGTGACTTGCTTTGGAATGTGGCACATTGTTTGATGAGGACATTTGAATGATTAGTGGTGATTTTGATGTCTTATGGTCTGACTTTAATGCTGTAATTATTTCAACCATGGCGACTTGATATGGGTCTTATTTTGGCATGTTTTAAGGGTAAATCATCTATATTCAAGATCTGATCTGTGTTGGCTTATTTTTGCTAAGTTTGGACAACTATTTTGAGTGTATTGAAGGGTTATTAAGTGCCGGAAATTACTTATGCAATTTATTCTAACCCTAGTGACTGGTTTGGGGATTTTGGGGCTATTTTGGAAGGGTTTTAGTTATCATAAAATTCAGATATTTAGTTCTTTGGAAAGATCTTAATTTATAAAATTATCTACATTTTATTTGAAGGGAAAATATGGAATATTGAAGGAGTTATGAATTTTAGAAGATTTCAGTTGTTTGCTAGCTATTTGGTTGCTAACAATTAAATATTAATTTCAGATCTGCAGTTTGGGATCAATTTAATATTGAATGTGATTGAATAATGAGGAGAAATAAGGAGGTGATTCTATAATTTTTGGAGTAGATTTGGTGTCGTAAATGTGTTTGGGCGACCTACATTTTAGGGAAAAATTAGGGTTTCGTGTTAGGTGCGAAATCTTCATATTTTGTGGTCCAATATCCAAAATTTCAGCTCATTTGGATTTCGTAGCCAAAGATATGAATTTTTGAAAATTGCAGCATTTGGGGTTTGATAATTAATTATTTTCCAACAAAGCAGTGTGATCGATTTATATTATTTCCTAACTTGTCCTCGACAGGGACATTATAATCGTGCCTAATGCTAGAGCCACAACCTCAAACTTTCCTTATTCAATCAGTAGGCACAATGTTTTGCACATTTTCAAAGTTTAGTAGTTGTTTTATCACAATATCTTTGCATGCATTAACTACAGTCCCCAAGGAAAACAAGGGAGACCAATCGTCTGTGATTTTGGGTAGGTTGAAGGATGGGTTATTGAAAAATTGAATGTTAATGGAATGGGCGGTTGAATCAATAACTTCGTAAACAATATCAACCTCCTTAGAAGCTAGGGCATGCTCATTTCCTATGCTAGTCGCGGGGTACTAATATGCTAAACCATCGGCAACAGGAGGTAAGACTCCAAAGAATCCCCTTAAGACCCGTCCCGAGTCGTCAGCGCGAAGGGCGGTTTTGAGCTTTAAAGACGACTTGACTCTATTTGCCAAGGCAACATAGTTCGGGCCGCAAAGAAACAAAGATGTTTGGATCCCCTTCAAAATATTCTTTCACAATGCAAGAAGCATTCATGTCCTTAAAGTTTAAAGGAGAAAATCTGGTGTCCGATCCTAGATTGATTCTCACGAGAATAAACTAAACCCTCGAGAATCGTGGGGCTTCATTCACCATTAGCTATAGAAGTTTCAACAAGTTATGGGGACTTTATACAATTCCCATGCAAAGAGAGGGCATGACCATGGCCAAAAGCCATGCTCTTCGATGCCAATTTCACGGTATCTTGTGTTTGATAGTTGTGTTTCAATATCTCGCATTTGTGTCGGGTTCGCCCAATATTACATCCATTACAAGGAGAAAATTTGACATTAACACCGACATACGTTTATTAGACAAAAGATGGCGCTAATTATCTAGTGACCACAAATGACCACCTTATTTAATTTATTGATCCTACACACAAAATTGAAACAACTTATAAGAGACTATGGATCATCAACAAACTATTAGAAAATCACATACAACATTAACAACTATTGAAAATGTCTAAAACACACGAGTCTAAAATCCTACAAAAATCAATATTTAATGAAAATTGCTCATAAAGCTTTCAAGTTAACAACTATTGTCAATTAGACTAAAACAATCAATCAAAACCATAAATGGCATCTTTAAACAAACCTATATAAAGAGACACCAACAAACCATAATAAACACCACAGCTTACCAGGTTTAGTCATAGTTGAACTAGATCCGGTCAAACCCTTTTTGTGGTGTTTGGATAAAAATCTGGTCCGGTTCGTTGTTCTTTGTAATTCCAAAAAAATAGAAAAAGTTAAACCTTGGATTTGTCAAGGGATCAAAAAAAACCTTGATATTCATACATTTAAAAATCAAATTGATTGTTCAAAAACCCTAAAAATCATTGTGAAGTCTTAAAAACTTGTTGGAAATCCCTGTTAGGCATGTTGCTACTGCCATTTATTTCTGCAGTTGTTTCCATTTAAATCCTTTTAATATCGTATATATCCTGCAAATTGTTGTTTTTGTTTAATCCTTTCAAGTTTCAACTGTGGTTTGCTGTTTTGGTTCGATTTTTTCTTCTTTTTATACCATGTGTCTAGCATGCTGTCTCGACCTGCAATCTTGACCCACAATTTCGACCCCCTTGTTGAAGCTTTCAGAAAGATTGAAACTTGTTTTCCATTGCAAAAGAAAATCCATCATATTATGTGTGATCGATTGATGAGGCTTTTAGAGTTTTTAAACATTAGGTTAAGTTTTATTTATTTATTCTTGATAACTTATTATTATTATTTATTTATGTGTTTAGTTAGTTTTATTTTTAGAGTAATTATTATTTAGGTAATAACACACAAAGATCCGTAAACACTTTTGACAAGAGCTATGAACCGAGATTACAATTAGCCATTATCGGCTTTAAATTCACTTCATTTGGCTATAAACAACCCAATTCAAATCGCTCAACCATAATTGGCCTCAATTTAAGATCGTTCCTCCCAACAAGGCATACACCTAGCAAGAGTTGAACTGGGTGGAGTGGGAAATTGTTGGAAGACATGCACAAGGAAGAAATAAAGAGAAGGCAGATGCACACATATTAGATTGTGTGTCCATCTATTTATTATGAATGATGTAGTTACAAAGCAATTGATATAGTTATAATTTGTTACAACCATCTTTTAGTTAAATAATTAATGACGTCTTTATTAATAAGCCTTACATTCTAATACCCCCTCTTAAGGCTTATGCTACATAAAGCAAAAAAAAAACGAACATTCTAACAAAACTAGAACTATGTAACCTTCGAGAGGATTTCACTTTGAAAGCGAGTGCTTTGGCTAGGTAGGGCTCTAACAAGTGCTTGTGATTTTCGTGTAGATCTTGAGATGAATTCCCGAGTTCCCGGCTTCCACCTCTTCGAACTTCTAAATTATTGGACAACCATCCATATTGAGTCATCCACAAGCTCCATCAAGTTGTCTCATGACCCTTGTGAGGGTATAATTCCCAAGATCCACAGTCTCCCAAACTATCTGAGCAACCATCCATACCGAACTTCATCTACCCTGTATCCTTTCTTGCCTTCAAAGTTTAGAGCATCTTTATATTATGTATTCGTCACTATCCTCACTACCTTTTGCATCTGGTGGTTCTTTGACCATAGCTATATTGGTTGTATTTGATATGCCTTTACCCTTGAGCACATCATTGGCACGAACACGAAAATTCCACGCTGTGTGACCTCTTTTCTTACAATAATGACATTCAATCTTTCAATTATCTTTATCCGATCTTCTACGAGAGTTTCTGGTTCTGGAATAAAATGCACTTTCTTGCTAAGAATGACCTTCAACATCTTTTGCAGTTCACTTTTCTTTAGCTAGAAGAGCTGCAATCATATCATCTAGAGATTGAGATTGAATTTGACTGAGGGTAAAAACTGCATTGTTGTATTTTGAACTCTTTAATAGGATAGATTTGGCATCCTCATCCTCTATGGCAATTTTGAGTTCTCCTAGCTGTGTGATCAGGGACCTTAGATTATTGATGTGGCTCAACATAGAGACTCCATCTAGTTTGAACCTGTATAATTGAGGTTTTAAGGAAAATTTGGCATTAATTGCTTTCGCTTCAAATTATTTATTTAGAGCATCGCAAATTTCCTTGGATGATTTGTCTAGGTCTACATGATGAGTTTAAGAGTCGGAGAGAGCAAGGCCAATAATAGCTTTCGCTCTATCATCTCTCGCTATGCCATGCCAATCTAACAATTTAGATGCATTGGTGGGTGTTTTCTCTTTCCCATTTACGATGCCCCACAAATTTTTATTCATAAGTTGCATTTGTATTTTCACTTTCCATGTATGAAAATTTAGACCGAATATTTTTCTATTGGAATTTCCATAAAATAAATACTACTGCATATGAGTAAATAGAGAATAAAATACTAGTTCCTCTACTTTACGATTGGTTTAATGTACTCTTATATGACTACAATTCGTGATTAGTTTCGTGCCCAAAAATCACAATTGTATTCTCGAAAACATTCTGCCTTCCCGGACTTTGGCTCTGCTTCACGGAAATGGGCAGAAATGATTGTGTTTTAATGGCTCATGATTGGTATTTTCCTTTGAAAGAAATATGCGATCGTGCCCATCATTGAAAAATGCGATTGTATATTCGCGACTTTTCCCTCGATTTAACAGCTCTTTTACAAGCCCTTTCGCGACTTTGTTTGCTCCCGATTTGCGATTGTAAACTCAGTTTTTCTCTTTGCATGACCGTGTGATTTTGTGATAGACTTCTGCGTCCTCATAACTCACGATTTTTACAAAGTCTTTCTTGTTGTTTCAATCCTTGTAGACTCTTTCATACGAATTTGAAACTCGTGACTACCGGAATGCCTTCAAAATCAAAACAAAAATATTTTGAAAGTCTTTTAATTTCCTTCGATTCAAACTTCTTGCCCTAATGGGATTGATGTTCTTCCCTTCTCTCATTCCTCACTTGTATCTCTTTGATACTAATGTTGGAAGACATGCACAAGGAAGAAATAAAGAGAAGGCGGATTGCACACATTTTGTAATATCCCACTTCCGGGATCAATGCAAACAACCAACTCTCTAACACTCTAATCAACTGGGACTAGCAAAAGCTCAATTAGTACTACTTGAACCAGTTGAGTAGATGACTCAATAAACCCAAATAATAGGGGTTTAATGGCCTCTATCACAACTCACACAGCATTAACTCTCAACTGAACTTAATGAGATTCAGAAAATCAGTTTGAATCTCTCTTGCAAGTCGCTGTAACTGTATGTATAAGTCAGCCCTATACTTCATTCCATATGCAACCAATGAATCCTTGAGGTATAACAGCCAATGGATGCACATAAACTTAAATTAAACCTTTGGTACAGTCTGCTGGTAATTGTGCTTTAAAATGTGTACCAAACATACCTTTACAAGCTCCAAATGGGATCTCTAGTGCATAGAGAATAGGGCAGATTTAGGAAGATCAAATGAGCATGGATTTCGTTGTCAAAATAGCAATCAACATCACACCCAAACAGCTTTATCCAGATCGCTGCCACAGGACCTTCCAAGCACCATTAAAACATGCAAAAATCGTTGTTCCCAAGCACCATAATGAAGGATGAAGTCGCTGTTTATAAACACTTAAAAATATGCAATAAATATATGGATCTGGACCTTCCTGACACAGATTGCTGCAATAAACCTTAACCCTTATTTGATTAAGCTTAGAATGTATTGCAAAGACACTCAATATTCTACCAAACACCCACAAGCAAGTCGCTGGCCAAGAGAGACATCAATCATGCAAATCAATAGTTAGCACTCACTCCAACTCGGTCCGCTGCCCGGGGAGGAAACTGTAATGTCCCCAATTCCGAGCAGTTGGCCTAACGGCCCTATTTTGGTCTTAGCCCTGGTCATTCCCAAGGGACTAACAACTTTGGAGGTTATTGGGGATGGTTGTCTGATTTCCTACTATGTTTTTGTTATATTTTGGGCGTTGGGAGGGTCTAATGGGCCCTTTGTGTTCTATTTTGTCGTTGGGATCACTTAAGTGGACACTTTTGGCATTTAATGTTATGTTTCTTCGTTGGGGCCACTTAAAGTCCCTTTTTGGCGACTTGAGGGGATATGTATTGCATTAAATGTTATATTTCTTCGTTGGGGCCACTTAAAGTCCCTTTTTGGCGACTTGAGGGGATATGTATTGCATTAAATGTTATATTTCTTCGTTGGGGCTCATAAAAAGCTATATAAGGAGATGGAGGGTGGAGTTGGAAATCATTCATGCATACACTTATATTTCTTTTCATGTGCAACTGCTTGTTTGCAACTATTTAGCTTGTGGAGTAAGATCCCACGGGAACCCTAGCTTCGGTGGTGAGAGATCCATCCCTAGCTAGCAGGACATTCTTCGGTAGTGAGAGATCTACCCTAGCTTGTCATTTGGAGCTGTTTTCAGGGCTGATTCACAGAGATATTTTCAGGGTTTTCAGAGATAGGGTTTTGAGGGTTTTGGTGAGTTTTGGTGGAGATACTCAGCTGGTTTTCGGATCAGACCTACGGCAGCAATAAAGGAAGGATTTGGCATCATTTTCAGAGGTTTTCACAAGGGTTTTGGCCATCTACCAAAGAGGGCGACTTGTTTGGGAGATTGCAGCCCTATTTTGAAGGGTTTCCAGTTGGCCGTTTTCAGATCTGAAGGTTGGAAAGTCATCTTCTATATTTGTATATGTTATTTCCCAAGTTTCATAATTTTTGCACTTGTATTCGGGAAGATATGAATTTTAGAAGTTTTCCAGCTGTTTTAGGCACGCTGTAATTTTCTGGCAGCGTTATATTGACTGAAAAATTCCAAAAATATTTCCTTGTGTTCTTTATATTATTATCTAGTTCTCTTTAAATTTTCAAGTGATTTGAGCGGATATTTTGGGAGTTATTCATATTTTACTGTTCGCTGCCCTAGCTGTAATTTTCTGCAAAAAACCAGATTTCTGTTTGGCTGCGTTTTGTCTATCTTTTGCATATTTTACAGTGGTATCCTATAAGGGATATTTCAGAAACAACAATTTATTACAGTCCAAATTCAAACCATGCACATCCACAGTAGTCGCTGGAGTTATAATAAATAAAGCAATTAATTTGCAAGATATATATAGCTCCACCCTTGCATCAAACATTCAACATGACCTCCAGTGAAGTCGCAGATTTTAGACCAGCATACAGCAGTTTAAAACCTTCCACAACCAATCAAAAACACACCTGTTTTTGCGCCAAACTTGTCCAACATAAATCCACTTAGCAAGACACATAATACTCTAAAAACCAGCATTAGATAATGTATTCAAACAACTCATAACATTAATGACAAGTCGCCAAAGCTAGGAAGGAAATTACCCACAAATCGACTTGCAAAAGGAACTCCAAAATCACTTATATTTTATCACAAACCAGCTGCTACAGTGACGCTACAGTGACATCGCTACAGTAAAAGGCAGATTTTCACTTGCAAATTAAATCCAAATGCTTGCCAAAGCCAAAAACATGGATCTAGCAAATAATCACTTCAATTGATTTTCAATAACCAGCTTAAAACAACCTCCCACGCAAGAGAGAGAGAAAGCATCAATGGGCATGCATCCCAACTCCAAGCATGGAGTATCAAAATAAGTTCATCATAGCATAATAATAATAATGACCCTAGCACTCCTTTTATAAGCAAGGAGGCACAAAATTCGAAAACCCTAGGAGAAGGAAAATATTAAATAAAAGCAGTTTGTTCTCCCTAGGTGTGGCGTCCCCTTTTCAAAGGGTGATTTTAACAATAAAAGCCACCTAAATGTTTATTTAATTAATTCCCCATTTAATTTTTATATTTTGGGAATTAAATTAAATAATCTTCATAATTAAATAATTAAATAATTATTGCTCCAGGCAATAATATTTAATTATTTAATAAAAATGTTCCCCTTGCACATCCCAAAGCCCACAGGGACGTATAGGCTAAGGGTCTTCAAAAATGGGGACATTACACATTTTAGATTGTGTTCGTCTATTTATTATGATCGATGTAGTTACAAAACATGTTGATATAGTTACAACCGATTACAACCATCTTTTAGTCAAATAACTAATGACGTCCTTATTAATAAGCCTTACATTCTAATAGAAACAACCAACTTACTTTACCAACCCGTCAACATCTCATCGACAAAACTTTGGATGGTAAACACTTTTATTATACTAGAGCTTTGAATTAGAGTGGTGGAGGAGTACTTTCTTAAAGTGGTACATGGGGGTGGGCTTGGGTCCTTAATGTTTGCCGAGCGACTTGCTTTCGTGAGCGTCTCGTTGTGTTCTTCTTGGTCGACATTGAGAAATTCGATCCCTACCTCAAGGTGTCGCCATGGCCACTTATTGAAAGTGTCCAATGGATTCAATGGGAATAGAACATGGTTTGATGATTACAAACTACATGTATCTCATCAATAGCCCAAGACCTTGAGTCCATGTAGGTAATAAAATATTAATTTAATAGTATTTAGTTATTTAGTTAATGTTCAATAGAGTTTAGTTACTATTTAAAATTAGTATGTTATTTATTTAATATTATTAATTATTAGTTAGTACTATTAGTAAGTTACTACTAAATATTAGTTAGAGTTTAGGTAGTACTTAGAAGTAGTACATTATTAGTTTAATGTTATTAATTTATTAGTTATTAACCTACTAATAGTACTTTAATATTAACATATCATTTATTCTTAAATTAATAACAAAGAACTCTAAAAATATAAATACTAAAAATGTAGATTTATATATTTCAATTTTATTAGTTGTCAAATGTGTTTCAATTTTATTCTCATCGAACACAAGCATGAACTTGAACCCAAACCCGAACCTTGTGACTTAGGTTGGCGGTGCAACTTGATTGAGGCTTAGAATCTTAGATAAATTTAGTTTTAATTTCAAATAAATGAATTAGGGTTTAGTTTAATTTAATAATTTATTTATTATAGTTTAATATATATTAATATGAATTTAATAACTAAATATTATTATTTAGTTATTAACTTATGTAGAACGAAAACATTATTAATTTAAAACGTTAATTAAACTATTTATATTATTACATATGTGTATGTATATATATATATATATATATTTATCACTGTTACTGAGGACATGCCCCCACAAAAAAACGTACTAGATGTTTTGGTGATGAGGGGACGATAGGAAACATCCACCCCATGTTTCCTGTTCAGCGGTTTTTATTCAGGGACATCTCCGGGATGTCCTTGAATATCAGGGGAGGTTTCAAAACGTCTGCCTTTTTTTTAGGGATGCTGGGGACAACAGGAAGTCCCTGACATTCTTTTTGCTCTCTTTAAAAACTGACTTTTTGAAATAAAAAATAAAGAAAAGCTTGTGCTATAATTTGAAATTGATGAATCTGATTTCTGGGTTGTTTCAAGGTGCTTATCTTGAATTTGCCACATAATTTCGCCCATTGAAAGGTATGACATGGCTCGATCATCTTCTCCGCAAATTTCCTAGTGTCTGGTCATGGGTACATCATTTTGGGTACATATTTCCACATGTTTCTCAATGTAGGCCAGTTTTAAATTTTGAAGATGATTTGTATAGATATCCAACTTTCTGTTTCAGCAAAAAAAATGTTCACCATTCCTCAATTATTACAGCAACTTCTGCTCTTCTACAAATCACACTCTATTGGTTGTAAATTACTCTTTATGAAGCTAGAGCTTGATTTGTACTGAGAAAGGACATTTTTGTACTGATCACTAAGGACCAAAATGTTCGTTTTGAAGACATCTTATTGAGGTACATTCTAATATTGATATGTGTTTATATTTTTTATTATTATTAGCAATCATATTGAACGCTTCCTATTATTTCTTTTGAATATTTGATTAATCTTAATGCAATGTATGGATTAAACCTTTGGGCATGTCAGTCATAGTTGAAGATACTACTGTATCTCTCCTTGTGGAAAGGCAGGTGTAATTTCTTCCATGAAGAAAGAGTAGATAAAATTATTTTCTTCTGTTGAAGTTGGTTTTTATGCAAAGCATTTTCCATTGTATACAGTAGAAATAATTCCTACATATACTGGTTCTAGTTGACTGGTGTATTAATTTTTCATATTATGGGTGGCAGGTTGTTGGTTGCCTAGTTGAGCATAATAATAAGGTGCTGCTTTGCAAGCGGAAGATACAACCATCTTATGGCCTTTGGTATGCTACTTCTGTGAACACTATTATCTAATGATTACAGTTAGGAGCAAACTTTGCTGTATGTCAAATCTCAATCTCAATCCTAGGCTATTAGATATTCATGTGCATAAGTTGATATACATATCCGTGAATGGTGGACCAAAGAATTTGATAATTAAAAGCTTTCCAAATTAGACACAAGTGTCACATTATCCTCAAACAAATATAAAATTACACTTTACCTTCGAGAAAAATTGACATCAATTTTATACGTTCTAAATAGGCATTTGAGTTGATTTATGGACAGACTCATTAGTGCTTATAATAATCCAATGCACTGGAGTATGTTCAAATTTAGGAATGCCTTAGATGAGTTAAATTGGCTATTCTTCCATACAAATGGGTTAAAATTAACTTATACCTTGTGAAAAATAAGATTTCTTCATTTTCTTAGTTTTGTAATACATCCAAAAATACACGCATATAAATTGAAGGGGTATATTTTCATTTTAAATCAGTGTTAATTTTAATTTAGTCCTCTCCAGTAGTGTCCTAATTCAGGGGGACTCAGGAAATGACCAAGGAGCTGAGAAATCAAACTTGTAATCAGATTAGAGGGTGGCTGGAAGTGACTGTTGAAACCCTCAGAAACCTGCAATTTATTTCCCACTAGGGCAGCGACCCAGTTGGGGAAGTCAAACCCCTCAAAGGTGGGTCAAACCTTGCCAAAACACTTCGATTCTTATGCCAAAAATATTAAAAACCCTCAGCAAACACAATCAGCTGTTAGAAATCAGAATTGAGCTTGGAAATAATTAATTTTGGAAACCCTTAACAGTGAACTTCAATGAGCTTGGAAAAATAGCAAATCACTTCCAAAATTTACGAAACTTCAGAACTTGGCTCTTAAAATTATGGAGAATAAGATAATAAATTCAGATTGATCAAATTATCATCAACACATACCAAATAGTTCTCCCAGGTGGGTCGCCCCACTTCAAATGGATAGATTATTGACCCAAAAGAGATAAATCATGCAAGAGAATGATAATTTATTACTCTCCAAACCAACTTGCATACATAAATCCTTGTGAGAGGGTTTTCGTCCTCCACAAGCCCTCAATCAAGGAGTTTTGTCCTTGAGAGAGTCCTCAATCAAGGGTTTTCATCCTTGAGAGAGATAGGATTGGTACCTCACAAACAAACCTTTACGAAGATATAAACATTCACTAAAACATGATTGGCCAAGCAACCTCCTTTTATAACAATAAGGGGTGCTACAATTCAAATGATGGCCGACTTTAAAAGTAATTTTTAATAATCTAATTTGTATTTGGAGCCTACATGCTCAAATACTTTATTTTCTAATTAATTAAATTCTCTATTGGAGTGCTAGGCTTCCCAATAGCAATACATGGTAAAAATAAAAACAACTACCTAAATAACAACAAAATATCATCAAAGTCTTCCCCTTGCTTCCTTCCTTGGACCCACAGGGAGAAGAATGGGTAAGGTCTTCAAGGAAATCAGCCTTCAAAAGGGACTCTCCATAATTGTCTGATTGAAATGGATGGAGTTGCATTGAATTTCCAATCAGTATATTATAAGGATGTCTGTAATAACCTTTCTAAGAAATACACAGCCTCTCTCTCCATATATTTTTAAAAAGTAGCCACGTGATTGGGATGAGCAACAATTTTACCCTTTCATGCATTAAAAATTGTTCTTCATTCATATGTGTGCACCATCCTCTATGCCGTATTAACCCATAACATGATGCTTATTTCCCTAAGACATTCTCAAGGGCTTTTACAATGCCTAATGCAACCGTACTTAATCATTTAAACAATATATGATTCATTTGCACATCATTTGTTCAACTGTGTATGGAGTACATACAATTCATAGTACATATGTAGTAGTATAGAAATGCATAAAGTCAAATGAGAAATGGCGGGGAATGCAAATATATAGTGTATTATATGATGGATGTCTGAAAGTCTGAAAATGGAAACAGCGATGTCTTTTTGGGGTCAAAATTTGTTCTAAATCTACGCAAGTTTCCTCCTCTAGAATGCATAGTACTGCAACAGCATGCACAAAATTTGATAAAAGTACCTTAAGAAGGCTGAAAAAATGATCTTAAATACAATTTGTCACCCTCAGAGGGAAAACAATTTGTCTTCCTCATAGGGAAATTTGCTACACTTTATATGTCTCCTTATGCACTGTGCCTTAAGACCTCCAAAGATGTGCTCTTATCCTATGGGTGACAACATGCATTAATGACTTATGTCATGGTTATCTATCCTCTCAAAGGACCCTCCTTAGAATTTTATTACTCCTTTTAACATTTTCAACGTTTCTGCCCACTACCATGAAGATCAGTTGAGCTAAATGCGGGCTCACTGTATGCTCTAATGCTTTATTTGAGGCTAGAACGTTTTCCTACTTTGGTGGTACAAATATTTCTATTCTTCTGTTTTAAGATGACATCTTTGAATGTAAGAGAGAATAACTGTAAATGATATGCTCATTTCAGCAACTTGGTGTTTCTGGTGTTGACAATCAAATAGCAATTGCTGTCCACTACCACGAAGACTGATTGAGCTAAATGTGGGTCACACTTTTTATTTGACGCTGTTATGTCTTTCATGATTTGATGGTAAAAATATTGCTATTCTTCTCTTTAAAAGTCACATCATTGAATTAAGGGGAGAATCATGAGGATAATTAATGGTAAAATTTAAAATATTGCTATTCTTCTCTTTTAAAGTCACATCATTGAATTTAAGTGAGAATCATGGGGAGGATAACTGTAAATGATATGCTCATTTCAGGAACTTGACGTTTCCAATGTGTAGAGTCAAATAGCTTCCAACAATTTATGGTTGTAATTTGCCTGATATTAGATGGTACAGGACACTTCCTGCAGGCTTCCTGGAATTGGGAGAATCTGCAGCGGGAGGAGCAGCTAGAGAAACACTTGAAGAAGCATGTGCAGAAGTTGAAGTTGTCTCACCATTTGCTCAAGTAGACATTCCTCTCATTGGTCAAGTGAGGAAATTCCCATTTCTAGAGTGACTAATGTTGCATACTACTATATTTGTATACTTCTTTGGTTTCTACCTTTTCTAATTGGCCAAAACCTTTCTTCCTGTTGCATTTCTTATGCAGCACAGAGCTATGTTATTTTTCGAGCGCAATTCAAGACACCTTACTTTGCTCCAGGTCCAGAATCTTTAGAATGTGCCTTGTTCAGCTTGGACGAAATACCATTCGACTCCTTGGCATTTTCATCAATTTATACAACATTGAAAATGGTGGCTATGTCTCCTGTTCCTGCCTTAATTGCATTGATGTTTTGGTTGCTGCATTCACTATTGTAAAGCATGGAAATCGTGAACGAATTTAAAAACAATCATGCCCACCTTATATAAAATACGAGAAGAATGCATTATCGAGTGTAGAGTACCTTTCAGCTTAGAAGCCATGTCTGAGGGCAATTATTATATTAAAATTAACCAGGAGTTTGCACCTGCTTTGTTTTCAGTGGTCGACATTATCACAGATGCATTAAGAAGTTGAGCATGCCCAGCAGGGTTTGAACCTTGATCGTCATAAGGGCAATTGCTCCAGCTTACCACTAGAACATAGTCCATTGTAGCGCTGGGATATTGATGTTAAACAGTGATGTCAATATTTGGCTTCATTTGGTGGAAAAGAACCTATTGGAATAGGACGGCTGAATATCTTCAGAATTATTACACTGTATTTTAAAACTGCATGCAATTTTTGGATTGATGAGGAGTATTTTGGGAAAAAAATCATGTTGGGATAGGTTCATCAAGGTCTAGATACACAGTTAAAGGAAATAGCTCAAATGTTGAAGTTTGTCTCTATTTATTTGCTTATTAGTAATTTCTGGTTATTTTGAAGCATAAAATGGAAAAGTAGGTATGCTACTTGGTTTTTAAATTCATAAAAACTAGTTTTGCAGGTACTTTTAGGTGGGCTACTGAACTTGTGTTATTCTAATATTTTGCAATGTTTCCTCTAACAGTTTTTTCAACTCATTATATCCTTCTGGTTGTCACTTTGCAGTACGTTGAAGATGTTAAAGCTGGAAAATTTAGCTTCCACTATTGCATAATTGAAAAGAGGTATGCTTTCTAAAACATGCATGTAATGATTATGAACCGTAGATGCTATTAAAGTATTTTAGGAAACTCAATGTCAGATAATATGTATTGTAAGCATTAGTTATTCTAAGAGCAGCAGGAGATCAACAAATTCTTTCCTAGCCATAAACAATGTCTCTAAAATTGTTTTGGGCCACGGAGATGTCCTAAAAACAATACTTATTAGAATTGTTAGAAGAGAAGTAGAGAGGTGCAAACAGCTTGTATCACAAAAATAACTCTGAAAATTTGTTTATTGGATATTGGATAAAGCAACAAGAAAAAATATTACGGAGAGAGGAGCAATTCCATTCTTTTGATTTTGGGAACAATTTAGGGCCTTTTATGGATACCAAATAAAGGAATAAAGCCATCCATCAAGCTTGCAATTTTAAAATCATATAGGCCTCTCAAAATGATTAAAGCTTTGCCCGAGGCTCAAGTGCAAACCCCAACCCTATATCCCTCTGTTGGAAAACGTGCACAAGGAAGAAATGAAGAGAAAGCAGAATGCACACATTGTCATTGTGTCTCCATCATTTTATTATGTGAAAAATGGTTGAAGTAGTTTCAACCGTTTATTAGTTTAATATTTAACTAATATTAAACTATCACTAATAACTAAGCCTTATATTTTAATAACCCCTCTTAAAGCTTACACTGAAAAGAAGATAGAATTACAATCTTCAAAAGCTTTTTTATTGAACAATAGTTTTGGGACCAGGTAGAACTCCATCAAGTTGCCTCCCTAACCCTCGTAAAAGTGTAATTCCCGAACTGAATTCCTAAGTTCCTGGATTCCACCTCCTTGAATTCCCCGAATTACGAAACTCCCGAATTGTTCGACAGCCATCCATACTAACATGTTCCCATAGTGCTCCATCAAGTTGTCTCATGACCCTCGCAAGGGTAAATTCCCAGCTCCACAAACTCCTAAACTATCTGGACAACCATCCATGTCGAGTTTTACCTACACTAGATCCCTTATTGTCTTTAAAACACCAAGCTTATTAGAGTACATATCCATGGTCTCATCATCAATAAAATCTTCACTCTCTGTGGATTGTCAAAGAAAAACCACATTTGATTCTTTCGGATGATCTTTGAGTTTGCTTTTGAGAACATCGTAGCTCAAATGCGACTGTATGACCTGTTTTCTTGCAATAATAACAATCAACTTGCTTGGTGTCTTTATCTAATTTTCTGCTATTATTTCTCATGCGGGATTATAGTGGACTTATATGTGAAGAATTTCCTTCGCATTGTCCGTAGTTCTCTTTTCTTCAACCAAGAGAGCTGAAATCATATCTTCCAGGGTTTGTGAAGGCATCTGATTGAGAGTAAAAATGACATTGCTATATGAAGAGTGCAAACTGTTTAACATAATGGCTTTAGAGTCCTCGTCATCTATCGAGCTTTAACCTCTATTAGTTGTCTAAAAGAGATCTCAGATTGTTTATATAAATGGACATAGTAACATCATTGGCCATCTTGAATCGAAATAGTTGAAGCTTTAAAGAAAATTTGGCATTCACTGCTTTTTGCTCCAAACAACTTATTCAAGTTATCCTAGATTTCTTTGGACAATTTATCTAAATCTATATTGAGTTCATGTTGGCTAGATTTTCTCGCATAGCATCAAACCTAGGCAATATGAGATAAACCTCCCTCATTTAACCGGTGAGGCTTCCGTGTCGATTTGTCAATATAAATGTGTTATTATCTATCGTGGTTTTACTTTAACCACTTAGTTCATGAAACCTATGTTACCGAAACGTTTTGGATACGGGAGCGGGAGCGGGGTATCCGATACGCGGAAACGGCAAATTTTTTTTTGACCCCGGATACGGCGTAGGATACGGCAGTACAAAAACTATATAAAAATTAAAAAATATATAAATTTCAGCCTTCTAAATAGGAATTTAATTATTAACCACATATTATGCATATGAAAGACAAGTTATAAGCTAAATAAGTGAATAACCACAACAAACAAGCTAGGATACCGATAAAACTTAGAAACTTAAAAGTTTAAAAGTTAAATTAAAATTTAAAATACTTAAATCAAACACAATGTGAATGTCATGAATCTCATGATATATTAAATTCAATCATAGATCAATATTCAAAGCTCAAACTATCTTTCATTGTCAATATTCATCATATTCCTCTTCATCAAGAGGATCAAAACCAGCTACATCATTATGTGGTTCATTAGAACCACATGGGCTCGAACCACTCGCACTAGGGCCACTGCCAGTTGCACCCCCTTGTGCATGTAGGTCTCGTGGTGCCACAGAACTCGTCTCATCATCATATGCTCCATGTGAGTTTGTTTGCTTTATGTTATGTTTGTGTGTTGTTCTTTTGTTTTATTGTTTAGATGTAGCTTTTAGGTTTTAGATTAGAAGAATTTATTATTTTTTATTGATTTGCGAGTTTAAAAAAGTGGAAAAAATTAAAAAAAAAATTAAAAACGCGTGTTTTGACGCGGGAGGCGGCCAGGAGCGGCCAGCATCGCTGGAAACGGCCGGGTACGCGCGCAGGCCGTGCCCGGCCGTTTCCACGCTGCCAAAGCCGCCCGGCCGCCCCGCGGCGCTCCCTCTCCCGGACGCTCCCCGCTCCGCTCCCGCCTCGCCCCAAAACCCGCGCCTTCCTAGTGTAATACAACATGAAACCATAACTAAGAAGTTCTGCAGCAAGTAAGCAATGCTTAAGAAAGGAAAATTATAGAAGAACTTAAAGGTATTACAGAGAAGAAGTAAGGAAGATGTGCATCCCAATTAGTAGATAAAGCAGAGCTAATCTGCATGCACATAAGAGAAACTTAATAGATTTGAACACACAAAATTATAAAGCAAAGGTAGCTCTAGATCCGCATCTAAAATAACACAAAGTTTACTCAAAAGATCTAAAGATTTAAAAACAAGAAAACACAAGACGCCGTGACACAAAGTTCTCCTAAACTCGCTTCTTTGTATTCCTCCTGCTACAAGTGGCTCTCAAGGGTTTAGCACACAAAGTCTAGAACTCGTGATCGGTGCTTACAAATTCTGATCGATCATTAACCCGGAGGTTCTTCTCCTACTTATAGAATGTAGGAGGAAAGTACAAATAGAAGACTCAAATCGAACTAAAGTATGAACAAGTAAAGATGACATTTGCAATCATCCTCAACTAACTTCTTCTTAAGTGACACATGTATCACTTAACTAATAGAATAGTTCCACATGACTTCAAGTAATGGTCAGTAAACCAATAACTTAGAAGTTTTACAATTTCATCCGGGAACATAGAAAATAGAAGAAGAAAGAATAGAAGTCATGCCAAATTGTAATGTTTACATCTTCTTCTTGTTCGATATTTGATATACTTATCGAACATATAATTCTGCATCCTTCCATCTGCTTTTAGCCACTCGCTTCCTTCTCTCGTCCCGAATCGCAGCAAGAACCCTTCATTCAACACTTTGCCGTATGCTTCCACCTCTTCCAAACTCGGCCCGAACCTCGAATGTCTGCCGGCGCTACCAATCTACCGATAGAATTCATCGTGAAAGGCTTGTAGCTTTATCAATTCTCTTTGCACCATCGAAGAGAACTTTCCAGGAATCATGCGCCTCGTTAAAAACAATCCGCACGTATGAAGTGAAGTAACACCTCCGTCCACTCTTTCCTCAAAGAAAGAAACGCTACTGTCCTGGTAAATCTGATGTTCTACTTCTCAAGCACCTGCATCCTTTTCAAAGAAAACTCGCATCTCCAAACGGAAAGATACTGCAAACTCTACCGCTTCCCCTCGTCGATTGATCCATTCGGTACAATTTGTTCTCGCAACCAATACATCTCCCGACAACTTGTTGATCTCGCCAAAATACTCAGTTACTCTCTCTGCAACCGTATTCATGCCTTCTATGCTTTCCATCACTTGCTTTAGTTGATTTGCACGTGATCTTTCATAACCTTTAAAGGCGGGTGGCACTTCCCCAAGTCAGACAGGTTTCGAATAATCGATCCTTCCATTCGCCAATAGCCTTTACTTGATTGTTGCATCTTCCATTTCCCGCATAAGATGATCACTCACCGCTCCGAAATGGGCTGAATGAAAGGTTTAGCAACCTTGGCTGGCTATGATCTCACATAATTGAGATATTTGCTTCTGCAGCTCTTCTTTCTCCGCCTTTTCACCGCCAAGCCTAAGGAACAAAACATCCAAAGAACGCCATGCGTGTCCCGCTTCAATCCTTCAAAGGGTAGCTTGACCGAGTGGTATTTTGGTCACCGTCACATCTTCCTTCGCCATGAGCTCCTCTTCTATCTTTCCTTCCGCCTGAATTGATATCTCAAAGAAACTTTCCCGAATCTTTGATGATCAACCTAGAAGTTGCTTTAGCAACTTTAGGCCTTCTGTCTCTTCTCGCTCGAGATCCTCGAAGTAGCAATGTCAAGTCATGTTCCTCTAAGTTCATCTTTACTTCTTGCTTCGGAACCAACCGCAAAGCTACCATCTCCCGCTCTGCATCCTCTCCATCGAAAGTGCCACAAGTTGTCATGGCTGCCATCTTCTCAAACATCCAAGACAAAGCTCTTTCGAACTCCGTCATTTGCAGCTTCAACATCTCCTCCTCGAACGGTGCCGAACGGCGTGGCTGCGAGAGAAAATGAACGCCGCCGGTTTCAATGAAGGCATGGAAGCATCCCCGCCGCCGCGGTGCAATAATTGGTGATCCTCCTGCATCGAGAAGTCGGAGTCAAAGCTATGGTCGAGAAGTGGTCTTTTCTTTCTCTTGAGATCTTCTCGTGTACTTTCAACTTCTCGGACCTCACGCTTTTCTCCGTCATGCTTTCGTTGAGGGAATCTCTGCGCCAAGTTGCCCGTGATTTGATTCATCAATACTTCATCAAGGCAAGATCCCTTCATTAGCGGCCCACTCAAGTACTCACCAACACAGCCTCCGGATCTCTTTCCAATCAATGGTAGCCTCCAATGTTATCCTGCAAAGATAGCTTTATCTCCTCCCATTTGATGGTAAGTGTCAAGTACCACGTTCCCATCATCTTTAAGATCCGCAGTATCCGCGCTAGTCCAAAGTCAACACTTGCTTACTGATAGCTTTGCTGAAATCTTTGTTTCTAACCTCGTACTCACTTCGCACTTCATCCATAAATCTTAACGAAGGCACATGTGCGTACTCTGGGAGATTGTCTTCCCGGCTAATCCAAATGGATCGAAGTTAAGCCGTGCAGGAAGAACTCTTGCTCATACTGGATAATATTTGCGCTTCCATCCTCGAGCTCGTGGAATGCCGATGCAACCGTAATATCCCACAAAGTGATTGGGAAGAAGCCCATAGACTTGTGCCGCTTCAATCAAGGTCGTGGTAACTCTACGAGTCACCGCTCAAAGACCATGGCAATCACTCTATCACTGGATACCCGGGCATCTTTATAGGTTCTCCGAAAAGCCCGTAACCATGAGGTATGTGAAATCTGCAAACCGGATGAATAAACTACCAATCTTGACACTTTAACGCTTCCCACGCTTCTCGCTTACCCCGTGAGTCTTCAAGTCTTTGTCTAACTCCGCAGATGAAATCGTAGAAGTCGCCATCGTTGATCACTTCAAGTCCTTCTCGCACGCAGTACAGTGAAGTCGTGGGTAGCACTCAAAATGGGGTCCTCGAAAGAACATCACATCTATCCACTTGAAAAGACACCTTGTGAAGTCAGCAGATATACCAAGTACGAAGTCATCTTGAAGTCAAAGTACGCTTCACGCCCGAAGTTGCTCACCGATGTCGGGCCGCTTTAATAATTTCCGACCAATTGATTATAGAATCAACCTTGTTGATTTCAATGGTCCTGATGAAAGCATACATCCATGTACGGAAAGTGTAGGCATTTGCTTCGCCATTCAACCTGCATAGCAATTTGACGACATCATCTGCCTCCTGCACCAAATTGGACCGCGGAAGAGTTCTCGGGAACTTTGAAGGGGATCTAGGCTTCTTCATGAACCGGCTGTTCATTATGCTCACGCAATCAGCTTTATGTTTCTCCCATCTACTGTCAGCATCCTGAATGCTAATAGAAGTCACCACCTTTCGCACTGGAATCTTCAAACAATAATTGATGAATTCCGCATCCAAACGAATTATTGTCTTTTCCGCAACATCACGCACCGATCCGATGAAGGATGATAAGCTCTAGCACACTCCATCACGAACTCGCAATTGGGTCAGATATGGGAAAGCCGCAGCTGGATAATTCCGCTACTTTTGACCGCACGCATGAGTGAAGTCTTTCCCGCACTGGATCTATCAATCAAATCGAGAAAGAGGTTCGGGCTTAGATCCGTGTCTCTTATGTCCGAAAGATCAGAAGCAATGCATGAATCCATCGTGGCTCTCTTTTTCATCTCCTTTCGCTATGGCTTTATCAATCTTTGTCCTAATAATTCTTTTTCTTCTAACTTGGCCGGATTTCTTCAATACTGTGCGATCTCGGACAATTCTTCGATTCGGAGGATATTTGCAATGTATCGACATTGATAAAAACTCCTTTTCTTTTGTAAAGCACACTGTAATGAATTCCCGCAATTTATTCGAGACAAAAATGGCCACCGAGCATGAATAGTGAATTTAAATTATAAAAATCTGCACTTTTCAAGCATGCTGCCCCAAAAATTGGTGTTTAATTTGCACATAAAGAGGCATGAATCCTTTCAATCAACACCTTGAGCTCCTGTAACACCTGTGAAAACAACTATGCAGACGAAGATCAACCTTCTCCAAAGCATGCGCCAAATCTGGAAGCTTTTAGCCTTGTTAGCACTTTGTCTGAACAAAATCCTTCCTCTAATGGGGGCGCACTTTTCCTCCTTGCTGCAATTCTTTACCTGTGAATTAAATTATTCACCCATATGGCTGCCCATGCTTATATAACCTTCACAATTCTATAATTAATAATTGCCCTAACAATTAAAGGCAATTAATTAATTAAAAATCATGCTTTATTCTCCTTTAAAAATAGCATGTTTAAGGACAGCCATCCGATAAATTAAATTAATCCAATTTAATCCTTCACACAAAGACTTCACTCAAGCCTCACAAAGGTGCTTTGACCATATCCACTCGAAAATAGAAATTAATTTAATGTTTTGATGCTTCAAAAACATTAAATAATGCCCAAATGGGGCGCACTTTTTGAGAGGAAGGGGGCAGCCACTAAATAAATTTAATTTAATTAATTTAATTCCTTTCTTTTATTCCACCTTTGACTTGTTGAACTCCTCCAAGCTTGGGCGCACTTTTTGAGAATAAAGATTAATAAAAATAATCAATTTTAATTCTTTTAATCTCTCACCAAAGGGGGCGCACTTTTTTGCACATATAATTCTATTTTTAAGAATTTTTGATAACGGATGCTTTACCCGCCAAACAGGCACCAAAACCTCGTGATCCACTTAGGTGTTTTTTATAACACGGAAAAGTACCGCCAAAAGGCGTATAAAATTCCCACCCCGCCCGCGCTTATATTTTTCCCATCGCAGCTTAAATCCTTTGTTTTCCAAAAATGCGCCCATCCCCGCAGGGGGTTTTCCGTGCACGACTTCGCTTTTTCCCAGTGATCCATACCTCCGATGGCGACTTCATCTGGGCACAATGTGCGTATATGTTTTCTAGCCACCTGTGCCAAAATCGGGCTTACCCGGCAAAGGAGTTGTTCCAGAAATTTTACAGAAAACAAAACGGGACACCACAAAAACACGAAAAATTGCCAAAAGTTACAAATAAAGCCCAAAACTTAAAATAAGTTAAAATCCTTCTGGTACATAGGAATAATAACATATTCGCTCATAATGGAGTTAAAACAGAGCACAAATAGCCTCATACGGGGCTCAAAATAATTAAATACAAATTTCCCGCAGACAAATCCCGATGACAGAATAAAACAATTTTGGGCATCTGGGTATTTGGCGAAAAAGGCTAATATGGCACTTTAGGATTATTTTGACGCAATACAGGAACTTTCAGGCAATAAAAACAACAAACGACCCACTATTTTAAAAGTACGAAATTTTTTTGGATTGGGTAGTCACAGATTTCAGGGTGAAATCTGAGTGACACCGATTTCGTAGTCGAAAGAGCAAGCCCGATTATAGCTTTTGTTTTATCATCGCAGCTTTCCCACTCTAACAATTTAGCAACATTAGTGGGTGGTTTTTCCTTACCATTAACTATACCCCACAAAATTTTGTTCATTAATTGCATCTAGATTTTAACTTTCTAGGTGTGGAAATTGAAACCAAAATATTTGTCTATTGGTAAAGAAAACTCCATTTTAAAATAAAATAAAAACTAGGGTTTTGCTTTTTCGTGTAGAAAATTCATAAAATTAAGATATTTTAATTCGTTTAATTTACTTGAAATTTGTGCCCTTGATTTTGTATTCACCGTGTTTTATTCCTAGACTTCTTGAAATGCCAAGTACTCTGTACCAAGCCTCCGATACGTACGTGCAGAATGCACGGGCACGCTATGGGTACGTACACTCCACAAAGTGTACCCACATGGTTTTTTTAAGTGCAAAAATTAAATAAAACTTGAGGGCTTTGACCGAATCGAACCTTGGAAAGTTTGTGTCGATTCAATATTGTCAATAAGCTTCAAGGGTCAAGAGAGATGAAAACGACTTCATTTGGTCGACTTACTATTAGGGTGCTTTCTTGTTGCTCCTCATGGGTCCTTTATTCTTCATCAATTTGGAAGGCATGGGAACAAGTGAAGCACTTGGTGGTTGGGAAGCCTATCTTCTTCCTTTCGACACTAGATGCCTGTTGGTCCGAAAATCACGCTTTGGCAGATCTATGGATAAATGAGCTAACAGCAGTGCAGGCATAGCCCTCTTTGTGTCAAAGAAACGAAATCAAGTTTATAGCTATTATACCAAAGAGGAATCATGCAAGTCTCACAAATTCTCGCCTTCGGGGTTTGGGATCTCATCCCAAAGTAGGGGTGTTTCCGATTGCGAAAAGAAAGGAAAGGAAGAGAGGATGAAGAAAGAATAGGTCTCAAGGAAGAAAAGAAATGAATTCCAAAGCGAAAGGTCGAAGGTTTATGTTTTGGGATTGGTAGTAAACAGAGCCAAACCTACTTGCATAAACGAGCAAAGCAATACTGATGAATAAATGACAATAAAATACGAAGCATTTTTAACAGAATAAACACAAAGATCTGACATAAGAAAGATCGTGCAAATAACACATATATTCAACACAAAGTCTAAATATTGTATTAATAATTATTTCTGTTACAAAAGCTCAAAGTCTTTTCTCCTCACTTCTATTTTTCATCTGAAAGATATTCACTCATGCACAATACAACAAGTATCGAGGTATTTATAGAAGGAGAGAAAAGAAGGCAAAAAGGAACCAACCACCTATTTACAAAGATATTTAAAAAATATACAAAATATCTCAAAGTCACGTTGACTTTTGATGACTTGATGGATGACATCATCCCATGGTGCAACATGGATGATGTCATCGTTTGTGCTAACATACTTCGGATATTCACAGAAAGAAAGTCAAGAAGAGAGAGAAGAAGAAAAGAACTATTCATCATCGCCATCCTGCGCCGAAAGGGAGTAGCCTCGCTCTGCCATCGCTCAGTGACGAGATGTGGAATTTGAGCGTGGTATTCCATGAACTTGCTGATCATGGGCCCCAGTTGATCCTGGGAAGGATCCTTGTGTCGCTCACTAATCGCCTCGCAAGTCTCCCGCTCGTCTATGAGCTTCTTTGGGAGTTTGGAATATTCTTTTTCAGCTTCTATGAGGAACCCGATGAAATCTCGACAGGCCAGCAGGTTATTAATGGACTCTGCGTCAAAAGAGACCTCTAGCCCCAGCCCTCGTGACACGATCTCTTTAAAGATCTGGATGGTTTCATCAACTTTCCTTAAGGCAAAGGAAGGAGTAAGCAGCCCTGGAGACATGTTGAGAATGATTTGTTCCATTTGGTGCATCGCGTCCAGGGCTTCTTCCTTTACCTTATCGATCTTTTCAAGGACAAACTCTAGTTGATCCATCCGGTAGTCTAGAGTGGAAGTGACTTTGTTGAGGGCCCTGGGATGGCCGAAGACGCCGAACTTGACCAGATCTTCGACTGAACAATCGAACATTTGTCAAAGGTCTCATGCCACGAGCTTCAAGATGGTCCAAATTTCTTCCGATATGGGTCCTGCTAGTGCTTGGAGCTCTTTATTCGCCTTGTTGATGTTCAAATACAAACCAGAGAACTCGGCGATCACTTTTTCACTGTCTTTGAGGATCTGGCTCCTCCAAGCGGAAACTGCCATGCCCTGCTCGCCGATTTTTGCATATTCATTAATTTTATCCTGGCTCAGAGGTTCAGGAGTCTCGGCGGCAGTTGTGGGAGGTGCACTGCCCATCTTCTGTAAGGCTTGGAGCAGATGTTTGTTTTGCTCTTTCAATAGCCTTTTCTCTTCTTTTGTTTCTTGAAGCTTCTTGCAGAGGGCGTCAACTGCAGATAAGGCTTCTCCTTGAAGGCTCTCAGAAGATATACCCATTGTGACTTGAGTCACTGTATAATCTGTCTCTGAGACAATCGGAGACAGATCCTTTTTATCCTCGAGGGGATTAGGGTATGCGATCTCTATCACCCTTTCTCCCGAAGCACTCGAGAAGCGTGTGACAGACTTCGTCTCGTTGCCCCTTTGGACGGGATTACGGAAAAGTCCATCTGAGCGATGGGAACTTTCCTTTCTGCCGACTTAAGTGCTTTGGGAGTTTTAGGTGGACTTATGGGAGAAGGGCCGGAAACAGAGAAGGGGGCAGCTGCAGTAGTAGAAGGGAAAAAAGTGGAGACACTTGGAGGCGGCATCGAGAGGGAGGCTGAAGAAGTGCTCACGGGAGGAAGAGATACTACAAGAGAGGAAGACATAGGAAGGGAAGGGAGCTCAAAGATGAGGGAAGAAATGGAGGGGGACAGATCCGTAAGAGAAGAGAAGATGGACGAAGAAGCGGGAGGAACAGAAGAAGAAGGGGGAGAGCACACGACCAAAGGAATCGCCGCTGAGTCACTTGAGGAGGGGAAGGAGGAGAAGAAGGGACAGAAGGGACCTCAATTGTTGTAAGTGCCGACATCCTGAGTGGATGGGCCTATTGGAACATCCTCTTCTGCTTCTTTCTCTGGAGAAGCCAGAGTTTCAACCTGTTCTGGTGCAGCGGAAGGAGGACTTTCAGGAGCTTCTTCCTGAGTGGTGCTGGATTCACCCTCTTTGCTTTTACCTTTGCCTTTAGGTTGTTGTTTTGATCTAGGAGGTGCATTACCCAACGGAGAGGTTGTGAAATCGACTCCGAGGTAGATGAGCCCATTCATTCGGCACCAATGCTCTGTTCTGCGCAGAGTTTCCTTGACCCTTTCCTCAATTGTTTGAGGAGCTTTGTTTCTATCAACTGCCGCAAAAGGCCAATCGTCCCCACGTGTCAAGATATACTTGATCTACTTCCTCCTCGATAGTTTGGTAACCTTTGGGGATAATGGCTACCCCATCTTTGGATGATTTCTGCCAAGGCCAACCGAGAATGGTCCTTCCTCCTAAGCTCCACCTCATGATATAGGTCAATGTAAATATCCTCTATCTGAGGGATATGGATTGGATCGAGCTTGGCCCTAGGAAGACAATTTCTCGGGTCGAAGGTAGGCCTCACGGGAAGTCATGTTTCGATTGACGAGCTCCCACTGCGAACATGTCTTTTGCCTTGTGGTGAGTTAGACACGTATATCTACCCACGGTGAGGGGGAAAGGAGTTCCACCCTTCTTTCTTTTTTGGCACTTTTCATGATAAGTGACCAAATTGCCTTAGACAACTCCAAAGCAGAAATCAACTTCGGTCCAAAGATACCTTGCAATCTAGTTGGCTCTCCCAAGAAGTTAGCTGCCCTTAGATAAGTGAACGTGGGAATTGGGTGAGCAGGGCCCCCATTTCTCGATCATTTGCTCACTATACTCTTGGTGGTGCGATCCGTAGGTCATATTTGGCCTCAACAGTGGATGATGAGGTAGAAAAATGCATCGTTAATCTTTGTAAATTGGGGGATGCTATTTTCCACCTCACCTCGATAGTATTCATATATTTTGACACAGGGTGAACCCCACTCCACATCGTAATGGGTAGTCCCTTCAAGTCAGCGTAGAACAACATAGGGATTCATGTAGAATCTCCCGGTTGTGGTAAATTGTCAGAAATGGCCGTAGATCATTGTCTGCTTATTATTTCGCCCAAAGAAAAGGCGTTGATCGGGCACATTCTTGTTCATAGTCTCTAAGTACCGCAACATCCATTTATGGAAAAAGTGGGCGTCAGGAAGCCCAAAGACTCTGCTCAGGAACGTGATAGTGTCGCTGAGCTCCTCTGAAAAATCGCTGCGGTGAATGATTTGTGGCCAACGGGTTACTACCTTTTTATTCTTCAGATAGACCTCGTTCATCAGCTGCATGCACTGATCTTCATTGTCGTCCCATGCCTTAATGCAGTCGTCTTGGCTAACGGCCACAAAGTGCCGGTGATGAGGAATGCCGAGTATTATCTCAAAGTGGCGGGCAGTGAGGTTGATTACGACCTCGCCCTTCTCATTTACGACACATCTTGTGTCTTTGTTGTAGCACCGGGCAACCACCATCATGAATTCATTATTAACGGCGCTCCACCGGGATTCCTCCAAGTGCGGCTGTAAGGCACTTACGCCATCGCCTTGTCCATCCATGGACTTCTTGTGACCTTCTGAGTCCTGACCCAGAATTCCTCCAAATCAATATGACCCAACTCTGAGTCTCTGATGTCCAGGTCACACTCGGCCTGGGAGTCGGGCATTCTGACCCTCTGATACTTATATTTCATTTCTTCCTCTGTAAGCTTGGCCTTGCCTTTGGATTTGGTGGGTCTCTTGCTTGATGTTGACATATGTTCTTCTGAGCTTAATTGCTGATCTGCAAGAATAAGACGTGAAACCCAATCGAAGAAAGCCATGTCAGCTGCTTGATTTTCCATTGAAATGCTTGACAGAAGAAAGAGTCAGCAATTTAAAGGCCTCGGGGCGCATGGCGCATGGATATTGCAGTTTGCAGAGCTAAATAGGTAAGGCGCACAGGAAAATGCATTGCAAGGGTTAAATCAACGCCAAAGGGCGCATGGCGCATAGACACTGCAGGATGCATTCTGTGTTGCTGTAAAGACAAGTGTGCCCGCGCCATATGGATGTATTTTGTAAAAGGCACATAAAAACTGTGTTGCACGGAACATCGGTGCGCCAAAGGGCGCATATAGGGTTTATGTAACATGTGCATTTTGCGCGCTTAAGGGAACTGGTGCGGCGCATGGAGGGTCCGCATGACACAACGTTGCTGCGATGAGGGACGACCGCGCCTTGTATAGCTTTGCATTTGGCGCATAGAAAGAGACTGTTACATGGAATGACAATGCGCCAAAGGAAAATACAGTTTTCCTTTCGGTAGGTTCGATTTTTCCCAGAGGGGTTTCCACATATGGCTAAGCTCTCTCTTTGCAAGTTTTATTCGGGTGATTGGAAAGGTTTAATACCAAAAGGGTTTTCAAGCTTTTACCTCAGGGCAAGACTCTCTCTCGCCACAGAGATCTGGAAAGAGGAGGAAGAAATGTGGAAAGGCAACGGGGAAGGAAGCAAATTGATGAATTTTATCTTTCTTTTCAATCCAAAACACACCCACAAACAGCCAAAAACCACAAAACAAAACGCACGAAGGGCAGAAGGCCACTTACCCGGATATAAACGATGAAAAAGCGTGAGAACGGGTCCACAAATCAATTCGAAAGCGATGGGGCTGGTGCGCTGACAAGCTCAGAGAAAAATCACGTGATGTGCAAGAGTGACAATGACAGCGCAGACGCGCCTATATATAGGCGAGGCCAATATAAATGCGCCACCAACTTTCTAAAGGGGCGCACCAAATGAGCTGTCGACATGAAGGCGCATGCGCCTTAGCGCACGCAGGAAGGCTTCAACATAGAGATGCACCAAAGTGCCTGCTGACACAAGAAAGCATGCGCCAAAGGTTTTAAAGGGGGCGCATCAAAAGTTGATGTTACATAGTCATTCTATGCGCCCGGCCAAAAAGACCAAAAACGACTAAGTTCGAAAAACCAGATTTCCCGGAAGGGATTTGCCACGTTAGAATGCAAGGAGTCTCTAACGAGGATCGAAACAAAATTTCGGTATGGTTATCTCAAAATTGCCCTTGTCAATTTTATGGGATAACAAATGCAAGCCTACAAATTGATTTTGTCGAATCAAATATATTGACAAGATCCTTGCCTTAACAAGAAGCTGCTTCTGCCATCCTTTGGTTTGAGAGGAAGGGATTAAAATATTTCATGAATTTTACTGATTTGGGAAGTGGACGGAATGGACAGACCTTAAAGCTTTCTATAAGCTTCCTCAATCTCGGTTCGTAATGTATACTGATGCTCATAAATGCTTTCACATCTCCCTCTCTTGGACTAATTATGGAGGATGAGAATGCCTTTTGGGATGCTATGAGGGTGGCTCAAAGGGCCCCTTCTCCAAGAGGCTACCTCCAAACAACTCTATGAAAAGATTGCCTTCAACCCAAACCTTTCCCCAGGCCTTAAAAATAAGTGGAATGTTTGTGAGCCACCATTATCTCCGAATCACAACACCCTTAGATATGCACAAGTGTGTGTGCTTGAGCTCACGGTGTGATTGGGTAACATGGGTGCTATCTCCAAGTTGTGGGACTTGCTACTTGAGATAGACCTCTAGAGAAAGTTGGTTCTTACTCCTAAACTACCTGCCACAATCTACTCTAATGCAGGCAAAACTATCTTATCCTAATCTAACTTTTCAAGGGACCAGGGAGAGAGTGCATGAAAACAAAGCCTACACTAAAGCGGTGATACACCAGAAAAGGAGGAAATGAGAATAGCTTTCCAATGTGTGAAAAATGGAAGTGAAGTGCATACTAGAGAGGGTGATAACAATTCTCTAGTCTAAGAATCGCATTCACAACAATATTTCATACACACATTGAAATATCCCTTTTTTGGATTTATTTTATATTCAAGATTTCCAACCAAATTTTCACAAATAACAATTTGATTTTTATGATAGCGAGATATAAAAAATATGACAACAAAGTACAATTATGGCCACAAGGTATAAAATTAGAAAATAACCAATATCTTCACTTTTATTGCAATTAAACCAACTTGCAACAACATGCAAGTAACATGCATCGACATACTTGACATGCAAGTAACATGCATCAACATGCAATGACATGCATCAACATGCGATAACAAGAAGTTCCACTAATAAAATAAATGATCTGTCTTCAATATGGTTGTCTTCTATTTCGGACTTGAAACCTGGATCGACAAGCTTCGAAAATTTGAATCGACAACCCTATCTGAATAAACTCCACAATAGCAAACTAGGGCTGAATCTTTCACCACCGAAGAGTGCTCTACTTGTTAGGGATAGATCTTTCACTACCGTAGCTAGGGTTCTGCGAATTTCACCTCCACAAGCAAGGAAAGCAAGCTGAAAGCTCCAATAAGATGACAAGATGAACCAAGATCCTTTTTCCTCCCCAAACACCACCTTTTATAACTTTTTTCCATCATAAAAGTGCCCATTAAACACTAATTCAACCCCCTTGGAGATATGTCATGTTTAATCGTCACTTAAAGTGACTTTATTTCTCCTAGGACAAAATGTCCACTTAAGTGCCCCCAATGAAGAAATAGAACATTACCCCACCTTTTTCACCTAAGTCATCATAAAGTACATGCATAACGTGAAACCATAACATATAAGTGAAATGTAGGTGAAAACCATACCCAACAACTATCTACGCCGCTATCCCTTGGGTATGACCAAGGCTAAGACGGAAAACCGATCGCTAGATTGTGGAGGTAGGAATGGGGACATTACACACACATGATAATGAATCCTTGCAAGAGCATAAATAGACACAATATATTTGCAATGAGATTGAAGAGGCAATAAGAATGCAAACAACACAACAAGGGAAGATACATCCACAAACTTGCATCTATTGCTTCATGATATACACAGTTCAATCTATTACAAAGTAAAGGCCTGGATCACCATGCAAGGAGTCCACTACAAGGGCCTGCAACACATTGGCTTCACAAAACCAAAATGATAGAGTTTTGCTACTCAAAACCATCATCTTACAATGAGCCCAACACTCTAATTTATAGAATTCTGAGAGGAGAGAGAGAGGGAGAAATGAAAATCCCGAAATTTTACTTCCCACAACTTGCAAGAGGTAATAAATGAAGTGAAATGATGGTATGTTGCGTCAAAAGGCTCCACATCTTGTCCCATAACTTGCGGTAGGGAAAAGGTATGCCCATGTTTTATAAATGTTCTCATGACCACCAATAAAGTTTTTGTTCTCGAACATGGCCACGTTTTCAGCAAAATCAACATCAAAACTTCATCAATTTCTGCATTTCTTGGATTGTTGTGCGTCGGGCTCGGAGTCACGATTCCAACAAGACCAATCATGTGATTTCGTTGAGAAACGCAAAAAGATATGGCATTCTGAGTGTGAGAAGCTATTTTGAGTTTGCCAAGGATTTCTTGCATTTGACGGGAATGAGCATTTAACCTTTTTGGAGCTAGAGATGTTTATTTTTTTCACCCATCTACCCTCATTAAAATAAGAAATCCAGTTATTGTGGCATAGAGAACGTTGTGCCCTTTCCGAAAAGTCAAATTTTGTGAAAATCGGAGCTCTGGGTCAAAAGTAATGCCGTTTGAAGTTCGGGGTCAGGATGTTCTTGCAATGCGGGTATGGCGGGTTTTCGTGTCCCATGTGTCCCGAGACGTTTGGGTCAAGATTATCCGCCTTTGCATGCAACTTCGGGCTCTCGTCTTTTATCTCTTCGCATCGCTTTCCCGCACTTTGTGTTATTTGGGCCTTGAGGGCCGTTGACCGCCGACTTACCCGCAATACATTGAGTGCGGCGATTTTGGGTTTGTAGGGAACTCACGTTCCGCGGTACTTGGACCGCTCGGGCCGAAAATTTCCGCTTCACCCGCACTACACTCGACCCGCCTTTTAAATTGGCTATTTCGGCTTTCTTGAGCCCATTGTCCCCACATAACATTTTCCGCCATATCTCTGCAATGCACATCGACTTGCGGCCATTTGAAGCTTTGTAGGTCCCGGGCATACTTTCATCCCAATTGTCTTGTGGACTCGCGGCATATTTTTATCCGCCTTTGCGCATTCCACTTTGCCTTTTTGGCATTTCGGGCCCGAACTTGGTACGACGAACCCTAGTGTGATCCGCATTGGTTCCATCCGCAACCCTCATACCCGATTTGCACTAAAAAAGGCCCTTGACTTCATTTTCCTGGATATTTCTTTGAATAGGGAAGTTAGAGAAAAACCAAGGGTTCCCTAAAAATCTGATTTTGGGCCTCAAACCATTTTTGCTTACTCAAGCTTGAAGAAAATGTGCAAGTTATCAAAATTACCTTGGGGGTGAATTTTGGATAACAAGCCCATTAGTAGATGGACTCGTAGATTTAATGTTTTGTGGTCTTCTTATATTCGATCAAAGAAATCTTGCTTTAGATGGCTTCCGATTCATGATAAGCTTGTTGTTGGCTTGTAATTCATAATAAGCTTTAGCTTTCCTATCAAAGCTCCTCTTTGATCGATGCTTGATCCTTTTTCATGGTCTCGCACTACATTTTTCTTGTTTCTTCCAATTCCATCAGCTTTGCATACCTGATTTCCATGGGTTCAAACTCAACTAGTTCCAATCTGTTTCATGAGTTTCAATGCCGACAACTCAAGTGATATAGGTAGCACTGCTTCCTTTCCGTATACAAGCTTATATGGAGAGCTACCTGTAGACCTCTTGGGTGTAATTCTATCTCGCCCATAGAGCTGATTTGAGCTTTGTGTGCCAAGTTCTCTGATTCTCATCAAGAGTCCTTTTGATGATTCTCAGTAAGTTTTTGTTTTGCGAGACTCTGCTTGGCCATTACCTTGAGGGTAATAGTTTGATGAAGTGTTGAGGTACACACCATTCTTGACAGCCCATTCAGTGATTTTGGTGCCAAGGAATGCCAATGCATTATCTGATATGATAGTGGCAGGGACACCAAACCTTATGACTATCCCTTCATAGAAATCCAAGATGCTTGATTCATTTACCTCCCTAAGTGCCACTTTGCTTGGTCCACTTGGGTCAAATAGTCTATTACGTATCCACTTATAGCCTTGACTTGAATTTGGATTGATAACTCTAATGAAGTCCAATCCCCATTGCATGAATGGTTGATCTACTGAAATTGGACGAAGGGGCAGGGCTGCTAACCTTTCCTTCCTTGTGAAGAATGCACATTTCTTGCATTTCTTGATCCATGAGTAGTAATCACTAAACACCGCAGCCAATAGTAACCAACCTTCATGATCCTGAGAGCCAAAGTGGCCTCCTCGCTTCCCTCGTCATCAGTAATATCTTCCCAACTTGACTTGTTGGGACACACCTCAATAACACCCCGTTCACATCCTTCTTGAATAGGATGCCATCAATGAGCACATATGGGATGGATTGCAATTTGAAATATCTTCTCTTAGCTTTGTTCCATTCTAGAGGGCACAAACACTGTTTGGAGTTAATGCACCAAGTCTTGAGTCCAACTGGAATGGGTGCATTGTTAGCTGGCAGTTCTTGATCATTTTGCAGTAGCAAGACAACCTCTTCTTTACCTATTGACTCAACATGTTGTTTGGAAGCGAGCTGCTCACACAAACCTTTGCCACGAACTAGCTTGGTCACTTTGATTTCAATATCATATTCCATTACCCGAGTGATCCAACTTGCTCTCTTCTCGTTCAAATCCTTGTTTAGGAGAAAATCCTTGACACAACATGAGACACTAGCAGTTGAATCTTATTGTTCAAGACCAAGTGTCTAAATTTCTTCAAACTTTTAATGACAACAAGGACGCGCTTTTCAATAAAAGAATACCTTACTTCGTAATCTTCCAAGCTTTGATTAAGAATGCTATGGGTTGTTCTGAACCTTCTCTATTCAGTTGTACCAAGATAGCTGAGATTGTGTCTGATCCTCCAAAAGCATACAACATGAAGTCCTTTGAAAAGTTTGGGTTGATAAGAGTTGGGGCTTGTGATATTGCATGCTTGATAGCCTCAAAACTCTCTTTGCCTTCTGCTGTCCACTTGAATGCAAGATTCTTCTTCAACATCATTGTTAATGGTTTCACAAGAGTGGCAAAATTAGGCACAAATCTGCGGACAAAGTTTATCCTTCCCAAGAAGCTTTGGAGAGCTTTCTTGTGGTGTGGCAATGGAAGTGTTCGGATGGCTTCAACTCTTTCAGGATCAATTGTCAACCTTCTCTTGAAACAATGTGGCCCAACAATTTTCCCTCATGTGCCAAGAATACACACTTTTTTGGATTCAAAGACACTCGAATCTTCTACACCTCTGAAATACTTGCCTTAGGTGAAAGAGGTGGTTAGGTTGCATTCTTTGAGAACATAGTGATATCATCTAGATATATAAGCACTATTTTGTTGATTAGTCCTTTGAATGCCATATCCATAGCTCGCTGAAATGTTGCTCCAGCGTTTGACAGTCCAAATGGCATCTTCTTATAAGCGTATGTGCCCCATTTCGTGGTGAAGGTTGTCTTGAACTGATCTTCTTCTTTCACCATTATTTGGTTATAGCCTGAGTAGCCATCTAGCAATGAAAACCTTTCGGAACCAGCTACAACCTGCAAGATTTGTTCCATTGAAGGAAGTGGATAATGATCTTTGAGCGAAGCTCTATTTAGATCACGAAAGTCTACACACAATCTGATTTCTCCGTTCCTCTTTCTCACCGGCACCAAGTTTGCAACCCAACTTGAATGTTTGATAGGGAAGATGATGCTAGCTTCAATTAGCTTGTTCAACTCTTTCCTCATGAGAGGTTCAATGTGAGGATTCACCGGTCTTTGCTTTTGTCTGATAGGCTTGGATTCTGGATCTAGCTCGATAGTATGTTGTGCTAACTTAGGGTTGAAACCTCTTAAATCCTTATAAGTCCAGCGAAGACATTTGAGAATTCTTGGCAAAGTTGAACAAATTCAACTTTCTCTTGTCGAGTATTCACTTTGCCAATTTGCAATATCTTTCCTTCATCTACTGAAATGGCTCTTGAATCCTCACCCTTTACTTGAATGTTTTCCTTTTCTTTCCGGAACTGATCATTTGGGTTGAAGATTGACTCCAAAGTTACAAGACCTTTTGGTAATTTGTTAGTTCTCAACTTGCACCACTTGGTCACCATACTGCTGCTCCAACTTGTCTTGGTTTCTAACAGAGAACTTAGCTTCTTCTTGTAGAAAATTGACAATTTGTTGATTATTTTGAAGACTTGCCAACTTGTATTGTTATCTGCACAACTGGTCTTACAACCACTTTGATATGAGGCTAAGATTTCTCACTTTTGATACTTTCTACAACATCAAATGCTGCCCCATTGCTGCCAGTCATCTGCTACTTCATTCTTCTTTCTTGGGATGGAATTGATGCTAAAAGCTTCAAAATCTTCAATGAGGTCCCATACCCGATTTTTGTAGTTCTTCAATAGATCATTCTTAGTAGCATTTTGTCCTTTGACTTGGTTCACGATTAACTCACTATCTCCAATACTTGCAAATTTTTAATACCTCTCTTTCTTGCCCAATGCAATCCGTGAATTAAGGCTTCATACTCAACTTTGTGTTATTTGAGCAAGTAAACTGGAAACGGAAAGTTGAGTAATATTTTGTACCTTGTGGTGAAATGAGCATAGCTCCTCCTCCTGCACCTTGTCTACTCCTTGAGCCATCAAAGAATAATTGCCATACTTCGTTATCATCTTTGTGATCAAGCTTGGTAATGCTAGGGAGAGGTTGATTCTCTTCATGCAAACAATAGACTCCCAATTCAACTTCTTCCATTTCCTTGTAAGGGTCAAAAGCATGTCTCTTGTTTGCCCATTCATCAAGAGTCAAGTCTGGAATGCATCCGACCTTGGTATCTGTTTCATGGGTGCTTGGATAATCCTCTTGATCAAACGCTTTGAACAATTCACATTGATTGGACTCGGTGTATGAGGCTCAATATGAAAGTTTGCAATAGGCTCAGATCTGATTGTAGCCTTAGCTCCATACCTTATTTTGAATAACATGTGTGACCAATTAATGAGACAAATAGCCTCCAATTTTAGTGGTGAAGTCTCTGGACAAACACAATGCAAAGAGTGGTGGCAAGTCTATGATTGATACATCTTGCAAGACGGTCACATTGGGACATGCATGCAATGTGAGGCTCAAACCTTTGATTACTCCAACCATTGTTACCACTGTCCCATCCAATTGAACCACACCTCTGGAAATGACTTCATATTTAAGACCCAGCTGATCAACTATTTGTTTCGGCATTACAGAGCTACTTGCTCCCGAATCAATCATGCAATTATGCACCAACTTATCTCCGATGATCAATGAGATATAGAATGGTGGGGGCTTCAAATTTTTACCTTGGTGGCCTCCTTGATTTCCTCCTTGCTGAGCTGCATTGGTAAGCACCTTTTCTTGTTGATTAGATGACTGATTTGATGCCGACCAATTTGCCATAGTAGCTTGCAATAAGTCTCTTTGTCCTGGGATAGCTAATGACTCCCACATTGAGATGTTTATATTCGTTTTCTTCATTTGCTCAATGATGTTGAATGGAGATGAGCTGTCTTTTTGCTGCCCCTTGCCTTGCACAATCTTCTCCCCTTGCACTTTGGGCTGTTACATCGGTACTTGGGCTAGTCTAGAGGTGGCTTGGGTTGACCTTGCACATTGGGAGCTGCACTTTGATTACCAACACCTTGTGGAGTAATAGAGGGTTGTAGATCATTTGAATTGGATGACTATCCTTCTCCAATATTTCTTTTCTTGGATCGTGTATTGGCTGCTACACTTTGAGATGGGGCTTGATTTATACCACATAAATCTTCAACCTGCCAATTAACAAGTGTGGTTTCATTCGGAGGTGCCTCTTGTTGAGTTGCTTCCTGCTGCTTATTTCCTTCTTGGTTTGTCTCTTGTTCCACACTCGTTGATGTCACCATAAGAGCTTGATTCAAAGCACCATTGAAACACATTGAATGGTTATGAGGTTGATTGCATGGGAAGCACCAGTCATATTCTTGAGCCATGTTATTTTGTATTGGTACCAAGGCTCTAGATGTGGACACAACATTAGGATTGTAAGGCTGAAATGGCCTATTAGCAAGAGGTTTGACTTGGTTTTGATTTGCACTTAGCAATCGGTGTTAAGCACAAGATAATATTGAGGGGGTGAATCGGTATTATGATATTCTTTTAAATTTAAGACTTAATATCAGATTTGTAATCACAATTAATCGAGTTTCACAAAGGAATATATCAAAGCAATCAATGAATGCAAAGCAAACCAACACACTGCAAATAGACACAAATTTACGTGGAAACCCTTTCGGGAGAAAACCATGGAGAAAATATTCTTTATTATATTTCTCAAATGTTTGTAGGCACCAACCTACGGGAGACACCAATCCCCAAGTTACAATTTTGTAGGCACCAACCTACAGGAGCACCAACCCCTTTTTGCTAAGCACCAACTCAACAAGAGCACCAACCCCTTTTTGCTAAGCACCAACTCAACAAGAGACACCGATCTCTTCAAATATGAAGGCACCAACCTTCCTTACGAAAAACAAACTCTTTCCTATCTTTTATGTTGCTGCTGCTTCAACAGATGATAGAACAAAACTACTGCTAAGAATATTCTTCTTATTCATTTCAGTCCCTTCACATATATAAATTGCTGCAACTCTTCATTAAAAATAAATCTGCCCTTCACTCCTTTTTATATTTCATATTCTGCTCTTCTTCTTCTTCTCTTCCTTAAACTTGAATGAAGAAACACTCAAATTACTTGCCTAAATCAAATGATTCCATCTCCTTCTTCACATCGTTTCAAAAAGACACATCGTTCCAACCGACACAATCTTTCCATTATTTAATTAACACAACTTAATTAAGTTCATTAGTTAGCTAAAACCAAAAATAATTAATGCAACCCATAATTATTAAATGCACATTAAACAATGCAATTAACCACTTGATAGGAGCGCTGCCCCTCCTTAGACAAATCGCTGTTATCATTAAATCGCTGCCAGCCATCATTAAATCTTCTTTTTCACCATAAAACATGGCATATGAACACCTTAAAATGCTGATATCTCTCTTATGTACAATTGTGTATATCTCGCTTATACCATGATAATCCTTATGCAAAAACGCTTCTTTTCATGTATTTAAACTTTCATTTTCTGCCCTTCTATATTGCTGGTTATTTCTGTTACTTTCTACCATTTCCGTGAAAATATGTCAACAACAGCTTCTGTCACTTCCGTTACATGATTCCATTAACCAAATACATCAATGATTAAGCCTTTGACATCAACGGACAATATTTTCAACAATTGACGGTCTATTAGGTTGATATGGAGGCCTATTGGGTTGGGTTTGAGGCTGATATGATTTGAGATTTTGAGCTTGCTTTGCCTCTTAAGTGTCACCAACTCATTGCCCAAGTTTTGCAGCTGCTTCATGACTTCTTGGAGCTCATTTGAGGTACTAGAAGATGAGGTGGAAGCTTCAGTCAAACTCTGATTTCTTGGAGCAGGAATAAGAGCTAATGTAGGTGCTTGACTAGTGCTTGGGGCTCCTATTTCTGGATAGAGAGGCATAGGTGGCCTAGGTGCAAGTTTACCAGCTTGGATTAAGCAATTTTCAGCTCTAATAACAATGTTATAGGCTGCGGGTAAAGTTATACCTCCCATGGATTGAATCATCATGGCAATATCAAAATTTAAAGCTTTAAGGAAGTATAGAAAGGAACTTTACCTATTGGTCTCACGGCTAACATAATCCTATCCCACGTCCGTTGGAATTTGAAGTTGAAATCGGTCAACTGTTTATTAGGATCCCTCTTAATTATTGTCAATTGTTCCAATAAAGACAAATTATCTCCTTTTCCATTAATTGATTATGGAGAGTTATGCACAAATGGTCCCAATTCTGGATAGATCTTGTTGTTAGACTTGAACCATTGCAAAGCTTTACCCTTAAAGGAGGATGCCAACAACTTAACAACAATGTCCATTTCAGCAATTTCGTGAATTGCATAGACATTTGCAATGTCTTGGATGTGGTCAATTGGAGTTGTATGGTTCTCTCCAGTGAAATATGGAATGTTCTTCAATGCTGCAATTGGAATTGGATTTTGTGCATTGAGAGCAAGTGGGCATTGCTAGTGAAGTTGACATAGGGATTGGGTTGCGCCATCTTGATTGGTCGAAGAACTCTAGTTGATTGAATAAAAGGCCTACCAGGTGGAGGTGTTGATAAGGTTCTATTTGGTGGAGATGGAGACCTTTGAGCTCTTCTTCCCCTTCTTGCTCTATCTGGGGATAAGTGTAGATAGATAAATAGTCCCTCTTCTCTAGTTCTTGACCTTGTTTGGATTCTTCTCATGAATCTGCCAAGTTTGGACTGTTGAAACCAGTGGATTATGTCCTTTTGGAGTCGCTAGATGTGCTATTTCAAAGCCTCTTACAAGCTGGAATTTCATGACAAGAGCACATAAAACTTGCTTCAAAAAATAAAAACTTCCTCTGTCCCACCGAGCATGCGAGAATCAAGTTATCACCGAATCACAACACCGTAGATATGCAAAATGTGTGTGCTTGAGTTCACGGTGTGACTAGGTAACATGGGTGCTATCTCCAAGTTATAGGACTTGCTACTTGAGATAGACCTCCAGAGAAAGCTGGTTCTTACTCCTAAACTACCTGCCCCAATCTACTCTAATGCAGGCAAAACTATCTTATCCTAATCTAACTTTCCAAGGGACCGGGAGAGAGTGCATGAAAACAAAGCCTACACTAAAGCGGTGATACACTAGAAAAGGAGGGAATGAGAATAGCTTTCCAATGTGTGAAAAATGGAAGTGAAGTGCATACTGGAGAGGGTGATAATAGTTCTCCATCTAGCAATTGCATTCACAACAATATTTCATGCACACACAATGATAATGAATCCTTGCAAGAGCATAAAGAGACAATATATTTGCAATGAGATTGAAGAGGCAAGAAGAATGCAAACAACATAGCAAGGGAAGATACATCCACAAACTTGCATCTATTGCTTCATGATATACACAGATTCAATCTATTACAAAGTAAAGGCTTGGATCACCATGCAAGGAGTCCATTATAAGGGTCTGCAACACATTAGTTTCACAAAACCAAAATGATAGAGTTTTGCTACTCAAAAATCATCATCTTACAATGAGCCCAACACTCTAATTTATGGAATTCTGAGAGGAGAGAGAGAGGGGAGAAATGAAAATCCCAAAATTTTACTTCCCACAACTTGCAAGAGGTAATCAATGAAGTGAAATGATGGTATGTTGCTTGCAAAAGGCTTCCCATAATGTCCCATAAATTGCGGTAGGGGAAAAGGTATGCCCATGCTTCATTAAATGTTCTCACAACCACCAATAAAATCACTGTTCTGAACCTGGCCACGTTTTCAGAAAAATCAACATCAAAACTTCATCAATTTCTACATTTCTTGATTGTTGTGTGTCGGGCTCGGAGTCACGATTCCAATGAGTCTAACTTTGCGTGATTTCATTGAGAAATGCAAAAGATATGGCAATCTGAGTGTGAGAAGCTATTTTGAGTTTGCCAGGATTTCTTGCATTTGATGGGACTGGGCATTTAACCTTTTTGGCACTAGAGATGTTTATTTCTTTTCACCCATCTACCCTCATTAAAATAAAATCCAATTTTTGTGGCGTAGAGGACATCATGCTCTTTCCGAAAAGTCAAATTTTGTGAAAATCGGAGCTCGGGTCAAAAGTCATGCCCATTTGATGTTGGGGTCGGGATTTTCTTGCAATGCGGGTATGGTGGGTTTTCATGTCCCATGTGTCCCTGGACGTTTGGGCCAAGATTCTTCGCCTTTGCTTGCAACTCGGGCTCCCGCCCTCTATCACGCTTGCATCGCTTTAACCACACTTTGTGTTGACTGGGCCGTGAGGGCCGATCGCCGACTTACCCACAATACACTAAGTGCGGCGATTTCGGGTTTGTAGGGAACTCACGTCCCCGTGGTACTTGGATTGCTTGGGCCGAAAATGTCCACTTCACCCGCACTACACTCGACTCGACCTGCCTTTTAAATAGGCTATTTCGGCTTTCTTGAGCCCGACCGTCCCTGCATAACTTTTTCCGCCATATCCGCAATACACTGACTTGCGGCCATTTCGCTTTTGGGTCTCGCCTATACTTTCGTCCCCAACCCCAATGCCTTGTGGTTCGCGCGAGACATTTTTATCCGCCTTTGCTGCATTCCATTGCCTCTTTGGCATTTTAGGCTTGAACTTGGTGCGACGAACCCCAGTACGATCCGCATTGGTTCCATCCGTAGCCCTCAAACCTGTTTTGCACTAAAATAGGCCCTTGACTTCATTTTTTCAAATTTTTTTCAAATTTTTAGTAACTCACCGTATTTTTCTTTGGATAGGGAATTTAGAGAAAAGCCAGGGATCCCTAAAACTCCGATTTTGGGCCTCAAACCATTTCTGTTTGCTTAAGCTTTGAAAATTTGCAAATTATCAAAATTACCTTGGGAGTGAATTTTGGATAACAAGCCCATTAGTAGATGGACTCGTAGATTTAATGTTTTGTGGTCTTCTTATATGCAGTCAAAAAAATCTTGCTTTAGATGGGATGGCTTCGATTCATAATAAGCTTGTTGTTGGCTTCTAATATTTTATAGGTTATTGAGATTACCAACTTGTTTTCTTTAAATTTTTATATATAGTTATATTTTTAACTTTTTAAAAATATATTGTGCAAACGTACCCATAGGTATCGTACCCAAGGTTTTAAAATTTTTTTCGTGTACCGTACCCATTTGAAGCAGTTTAGTGTTATTCTTGAAACAAATTTGCCCTTGAGTGTTATTCTTTTAGATTTTTTTTTTGTTTTGCCCTTGTGCATTTGTAGACTCTCTTTATTTTCACCACTTTCTGTCTTCTCAAATCCTTTGTAATGTCACTTTCCCAAGCTGAAAGTGAAAATAAAAGAACTTGCACAAATCCAAATAGTAAACTGAAGCAAACTGAAATTAAATTCCCAAACCCTAGCAACAGGTTGTAAATATTTTTTATGATAGAAATCAATTACAAACTTGTTGGAAACAATTTAGAAACCCTTCAAAATAATATTCTTCAAATCTGGAAATGATTGCAAGAGAAAAGCACCGGAAAATATATCATTTTTACCAATTTAATATCAGCTGGAAATTAATTAACAATGAATACCCTTACAAATATGGCTGGAAATGAAGGATTCCAAGCCCCAAATTGAAGTACAAATGAAGATTCCAGCTGCTAAAAATTGGAGGAACATAATGATGACTGAATTTGAAGTTGCCATGCCCTAGAATACCCCAAACTCCACCTTAGGGCAAGTCGTCACCCTTGGAAAGGGCTGAAAATGCCTCAAAACTGAATTCAACTCCTTATGAGATCACCCTTTTGCAAGCTTGAGGGGTTTCATCCTCAAACCAGCCCACTATTGAGAGGTTTCGTTCTCAATAGGTCTTCTAAGAGGGTTTTTATCCTCAATGGATGAGAGAGAAAGCAAAACGTGCTCCAACTCTAAGAGAATAAATTCCAAGCAGCATAAATTAAACATCTTCCAAGCCAAACAACCCCTTTAAATAACTAGAGGTGGCACCAAAAACCAAATAGAATCCTCCTAAAGAGGACCGACCTCCTTGGAGACATAATAGTTCCTTTTTATTTTTATTTTCAGTTGACGTTCTCCTTTTTCCCAACCAACCTGACTATACTTAGAAAATTACTTAAAAATAATGCAAAGCTCACAAAAACAATTGAAAATCATGACATTAACCTCCCTTGTTCATTCCCTTTTTGCCCATGGGAAGTGGAATGGGCTCAAGGTCTTTGAAATAACTAGCCTGGAGAAGGGGACATTACAGTCCTCCCTCCCAAAATTGCTTGCCCTCAAGCAATTGCAAATTTGGGTGCTCTAATATAGTGACACCTTCCCATGTAGCATCTTCAATTGGTAGATCCTTCCAACAGATCAAATACTCCTTAATGCTTCGGTTCCTTAACTTCCTTTCTCGAACATCCACTATAGCTTCTAAAACCAAAATTAACTTACCTTCTTCATCCAAGGGTGGCAGCTGAATAGGAGTAATGTGTTGTCCTAGTGCCCTTTTTAGGCATGAAACATGAAAGACATTATGTATCCGGCTATGCTCCGGTAGCTCTAGCTCATATGCTACCTCTCCAACTCTTCCCTTCACTCTGTAAGGCCCATAGAAACGTGGTTTAAGATTTTCCGCACCACTATGTTTGAGGGAGGATTGCCTATAGGGCTGCAATCTCAAAAATACCATGTCTCCTACCTCAAATGTTCTTTCCACCCGGCGCTGATCTGCATACAATTTTTTTGGTTTTGTGCACATTGGAGGTTCTCTTTGAGCACCTTCAAGATGTCATGACTTTGTTGCACCAAATCTTTGGCCCCGGAACTCTACTATCCGTCATAACCAAATCAACAAAAGAGAGAGCATCATAACCATATAGAGCTTTGAAGGGTGACATACCAATGGACATATGGAATGTCGTATTATAACAAAACTCAGCCATATGTAACCATTTTACCCAAGCTGATTGCTGCCCTTCAATATAATTCGTAAGTAGCCTTCTACCCATTTATTCACTATTTCTATTTGCCCATCGGTTTGGGGATGATAGCTAGTGCTAGGAGTAAGCTCAGTGCCTATCAAATGGAAAAGTTCTTGCCAAAACATGCTCAAAAACCTGTTGTCCTGATCACTTATGATGTTCTTTGGCAGCCCATGAAGTTTGAACACCTCCTTGAAAAAGATATCAGCCACTATAGGTGCATTATACTTGGTTGGAAGTGGATAAAAGTGAGCATATTTCGTGAGTCTATCAACCACAACATACAAACAATTCTTACCTTGAACCATGGGCAGCCCCGTGATGAAGTCCATGGAGATACTTTCCCATTTTTGAGTGGGAATAGGAAGGGGCTGCAAGAGTCCAGCTGGAAATTCATGTTCTGCCTTGTTTTGTTGGCAAACCAAACATTCCTGTATGTATTGAAGAACCTCCTCTTGAGTCCTTTCCAAAAGAACCTCTCTCTAACTTGTTTGTATGTTTTGAAGTATCCCGGATGACCAGCCAATGGGGCATCATGAACAACCCTCAATATCTTATTTTTCACCTTTGATTCCAGAACCAAATAGACCCTATTCTTGTAGAGGATGAGCCCATCCATTATCTTATACCTCTCATCCACAATTTCTCCTTCAAAAACAACATTAGCGAACTTATTCTTGGCATACTCAACTGTAATTAAGGCCTTCCAATCTGCTGTTATCTTAGATAAGGAGCAAAAATGTGACTCTTTTGACAAGACATCTTCTACCAAATAATTTATTTGAGGGTTTCTCGTGATCATACCTTGTAGTACCACCTTATTACCTCCATTCATGAATCTTAGCTCCATACTTTGGTAGTTGAGAGTGAATTCTCCCAATGAGTGTAACCATTGGACCCCAAGCACAAGATTTGTATCAGCTATGCCAATTATATAAAAATCATCACATACCTCATGCCCTCCCAATGTGATAATGAGTTGTGGACTTCTCCTTGTGCATGGCATGGAATAGCCATCCACTATGGTAACCTTCAAGTCCATCCTTGCAACCAAGCTCTCATCAATGAAATTATGAGTAGCTCCACTATCAATCAATACCGTGACTCTTTGCCCTTGTAGGTCTCCTCTCACCTGGAATGGATGATATCTAGGAGCACCTGTAATGTCTCTTTCTAGGAAAAAACTTAAAATAAGGGTTTGGCCATGGTGAAATAATTTGTTGTAGGTAGATTTTTGGTTTTCACCATCGGTCACGGGGCTAAGCCCCTCCTTTTTGGGTATGGGGAGGGTCCCATTTATTGAATGCAAACTAAATAGAGCGTGGGGCAGTCGTTAGGCCGAGGGATCACACAGGAATACTCCACTAAACCTGTTGCAAAGTGCTTATACAATGTACAAAGGAGGAATTTACTTTGAAGAGAGGTGAAGAGGAGATGAGGAACTATAGAGAGGGGGTTAATGTTGTGAGTAGGCACTTGCAGATGCTCATCAATATTAGTTAGAGTAGGTCCACATTCAATAGAAAAAATCAACCACGTAAGGAATAACGAGACTAATAAATCCGAGACACAAAGTTCTATGGATTCATTAATCAAAGACACAAAGTTCCTTCTTGGTTGTACAAGATTACAATGCTTACAAAGTTGGAAAATAGAGAGAATGGAAGAACAACACCAAGGAGATAGAATAATGTAGCTTTATTGCTTGAAGTAGTAGTGAAAGCCAACAACAATCAACAATTGCCAACCCCTTGGAATGGAGAAACCACTCCAATTTATAGCTTGCAAAATGTCTCTTCCTTCCCCCATGCGACTTTTCATCTCACCACCACTTGTGACCTTTTACATTCTCCAGAGTGAAATCAAGTCCTTTCCTTATTTTTGAAAAGAGACTTTTATAATGCAAGAGTAAGGCCACTTAAGTGAATAAGACGAAAGAGTGAAAAGTACATTCCCAACAAAGAAATAGAATGTTAGAGAGAGGGAGGAGAGAGAAGAAGAGAGAAGTGATGATCCGAAGATGGGGAAGCTTCCGTTGATGAACAACCTACTTCGATGAATCTTGGGAGAATGCTCTAAGCATGAAGTTCTCTACCTTTGACCTCTGTTGAGTTGAAACATTGTGATTGCAATTTCCTCTTCATGTGAGATGCGAACACACTCCAAAGCATTGAATAAGTGTTCAAAAACATTGTTGTGAGACTTGCACTGAGTGGACCTATGATGACTGCCTAATCTTACAAACATGATGAGCTTGGGTACCTCGGTAGCCTGCGGTTCGAGTGACAATCGTTTACACAGTAGTTTATTTGGACCTATTCCTTGCCATGGTATGATTCATATGATGTCCCTCCTTTTGGAAAGAGATTTGAACACAAGGTCGGAGTTGGAATGTGGAGATCATCACCTTCCTCCTCGTGACTTCCTTGAACTTCACAATGCACCTTAGTGACAAAGATATCTCCTTCTTGGATGAAATCAACCTCGGGAGACCCAAGCACCTTCTTGTCCTCCTTATTGAAAATGTCTTCTACAAATGGGGAAAGGAGAAACTCTGCATTCACCATCATACTCATCAAACACATTCCCATGCCAGATTCGAGAAATGATTGAGAATTGGGGCTCACCTTTACAGACCTCTGTTTGATATTACTTTCCTTTCATGGTCCGCATCACTTAAACATGATGACCCCCTTTCTGTGATTGCTAGGATGAATTGAAACACATAGTCTTGGACTTCACCTCGAGACTAAGTTTTGAGAGTCTACGAGGGCTTTCTTCCTTGTTTGAGCCATGAAACAATTTCTTAGCCTTACGATTGTGAGTTAGTCTTCCCGCATTTTTGTGAAGCAAACTCCTTGGTTATGATGACCATGTTGTTACTAACTTGATGTTTAAATCATAATGCTGCGCACATGTCGGGACAAGTTCGGTGCTGCAAGCAGATAATGGATGGTCTCCCGCCTCGAATAATCTGCTTGAGAGTATCTTTTCCTCCACAGCTCTCGTGGCTTGTTCAACATTCTGGCTTTCAGGTCTTCAAAGTCCACGTGGGTGATATCATTGCCCCCTACATTGGGGTATTCAATGATTAGTGTGGGGATTGGCTCCAAACACAATACTTGTTGTCCTTCATGATGGCAAAAGCAATGAGATAGGCGGAATGTGAACTGATACAAGTGACTTGAGCTCGATTGCAAGACTTTCTATTTCTAGCAGGTCATGTTTGGGATGGCTATTTTTAGTAAGTTTTCAGTTTTGTCACTTTTTGATGACTTTTACTTGTTTGGAGTAACATGGAAATTGAAGATTTACTGTTTTGGAAACTTACTATATTTAGACATATGAGACTGTCACAACTAACTATTTTTAGAGGAAGTCTTTTGGGTGTCGATTGGAACGAAACCATTTTCAAAAGATTAGGTTTTGTCTCGGGACCTTCTACTCTAGTTTTTGAGGATTTTTATTTGCTAGAACTCCGTAGATCTAAAAGCCAACACCAGGGGCTGCAAATTTCTTTTGGCTGCTGTAAATTATATAGAGCATCAATGGTTTTACTTTTACAGTCAAACTGAAGTGATTTACGGGAGGAGTGCAGTGGTAAATTTTGGTGGAAATTGGGTGCACGGATTGTGAGATATGAGCAAATTTCATTTTCCAAGCTTGATGTCCTAGGAAAAACCAACAACATTTCTATGCAACAATGGAGTTTTGGGGGGCAAAAGCACAACTCTTGCAATTCAAAAATGTTTAAGTCTTTTAAGTTGGGAGTCATTTACATTCACGTTGCAAATTTTAACTCAAACTAACGAGGCTAAAAACAGGGTTGAAGGAGGGTTGTCATGTGGTTTTTCCTAAAAACTAGGGGACAAAAGGTGCAAGGGGACAAGAGGTGCAAGAAAGTGCACTTTGCACCTGATGGTGACAAGTGATAGGTCAGTGTGTGCAATGTGAGGAGATGCGGGGTGTAGAAAATGTCTTTCGGGGCTACTGATCTTGTCCTTGAGATTTCATATCCGGGGCGAGAATGGAAGGAAGAGTGCATTTTCATGTCCCCTCCGTCCCTTTTGTTGATGCAATGCGAGCGGACACCATCAACTCGAAATGCCATGGGGGTTAGCTCATGAGGATGGGGGAAGTGGTTAAGCAAGCATGCAAGTTTGACATGTTTTTAGGGGCGAAAGTGATCTTTGTGCAAGTTGTTGAGAGAAAGACCTCATGGAGGAGCACACTTTTGTGTACCCATGTCCCCTTTGTTGTTGGTGCAATGTGAGGGGAAACGCCATGCTCCGAAATGTGCCATGTGTCATTTGCTCATGAGGAGGGGACAAGTAGTTAAGTAGGTATGCAAGTTTGAGAACCCCTTAGGGGTGAAAGTGATGTCTTCTAAGTTGTGGAGAGAAAAGCCTCATGGGGAACACACTTTTGTGTCCCCCATGTCCCCTTGCACTTTGGGGACAATCCAGGGGACATGGCATGCTTCCAAGTGCACCAAGGGTCTTCAAGTCACGATAAGGGGACACAGGCACTTAAACACTTCATATGCCTCTTCTAACACTCCAAGTTGCACTTTAAGTGACGAAACAACATGAATGAATGGGGAGCGCACTTGTGTGTCCCTCATGTCCCTTTGCACCTTGGGGACAATGTGAGGGGACACAACATGCTCCAAAGTGTGCTCATGCCTTTTGATATGCTGATGTCATCCCACCAACTCCATTTTAGAACATCGAGAGTGCTTTTTTGCCCCGAGAGCATGGAATGGTGTTTTGGGGTCAAACCTTATATGATTTTGACTCCAAATCACCTGTTGAGATCATACCAACCACTTTTAGGAGCCAATTCTACTTGAAAATTGATTTTCAAGGCCCAATCCTCTTTTGGCTCGAAGGGGCAGCTGCACTGTGTCTTAGATTAACATAGAAGATTTTGAAGTATTGGAACAAAATTGATGTGTTCATCACGTGGAGGGTTCTAAGATCTTTCCATTACATGTTTGTTTAGTTCCCAACTCCTTTTGGAACTCCTAGAATCATACGGGCAAGTCAACTTTCTCCATTGGAGTATAACATTCCCACTTGAAATGACCATGTTTTGCTTGTTTGATTTCCGACATCACTTGGCTCCACAAAATTCCACCAAACTGCCTTGAATGCATTCAAAACTCGTCTGCACAACTTCCAGATGGGTTGTGCACTTGCAATCACCTTTCGGAAAATACACAACAGACCACAAATCCCAAATGAATCAAATCTGAAAATACACTATCAACCAGCAAGCATCAATTTGAAAATGACCGAAAATATGCTTCAAGCTTATTAAAATAATCAATAAACAGTCCTTTAGGGCAGCGAATTATATATGCACTTCAATTCATCATACAACCATGCAATAACATTGAAAATGCTTCTAAATAATTATTTCAAGACAAACATTTATCCATCCAAATTACATCAAAATTATGGAGAAAATAAGAGATTACACCCAATTGCAATTAATTTTATGACGACACCATGGCAGCCACAAAAAGGGTTAAAAGTAGCTCATAAGCCTCTCCAAAATCACCAAATTGTAGATTCCAGCCTTATAAAATATGAAGAACAATAATATCAACTCAAATTGTCCAAAAGTTCCTTAGATGATATCAAACTCTTCACCCAAAGCAAGTCGCCTAGGGTTAGAAGGAAGAAATAAATATGAAATCCTCCTTAAAGCTCACTTGTGACCTCCGTATGAAGCCACCAATGCACAAATGAGGGTTTCCGTCCCCAAGTGTGATCCTATTGAAGGGTTTCGTCCTCAATAGGTGACCAAGGAAGGGTTTCCGTCCTTTAATAATAAGAAGAAAAACTACACTAGTTCCACTCCAAGTAAATGTCAAAATAGATGAAAGATGATAATCCTCCTCCATTCGATCCTCCTTAAGTACCCCTTCTTTGGCGCCAAGGATGAATTAGAGGCCCAATCCTCATGGCCGACCTCCTAATGCACTTTTTAATCTTCACTTAAGAAGACCGACCTCATAATGAAGAAATAGAAATTCTCCTTGCTTTGTTTGACAAGTCTTCTTCCCCCTAGTCGAACCATTCCAATGCCATGATTAGTAAATAAAATAATTAATTATGAAGGTACATCACTTACAACCATGGCAAGTTCCCTCTTTCACTCCTTCCTTGATGCCCACAGGAAGAGGAATGGGCATAAGGTCTTCCATAGTGACTAGCTTGGAAAAGGGGACATTACAACACCGGCCAAGCTGGCAAGAGTGCTGTCCAAGTTTTCTGGTTCTTCTTCCAGATCATGATTTTGTGTTGCCTCTTCAACTCCCACTTCCTCTTCTTCTTCACAATTTGAAAATACCTCAATATAATGCATGTCCCTTACCTAGGCAACGATGACCGGAGACCATGGATCCTTGCAAGAGAAGCACAAGTTTTTCCTTCTTAGCTCATTTCGTGACTCCCTTTGCTTGTTTTGGACAGCTCCTTGGGTATGATTGGTGCTTGCTGAAAAGGCCTCTTTGGCTGGTCCAAAGATGTTGTTTTTGGCTGTCCCAAAGATCCTTTTGGCTGTCCACCATTCCAAGATGCCCTTGGCTGCCCACTGATTGTTGCTGTCCTTGGAGCAACACCTTCTAGATCCAAAGATTTCTTTATTGCCTCTTGGAGAGACAAAGGATCAAATGCTCTTACCAAACCCTTGAGTGGTTCAGCCAACCCCTCAATGAACAATGAGCCTCCTCTCTGTCACATTCGGAATCATCATTAAAAGTCTTTGAAATTCAGCGATATAGTGTCCCACTTTGTGTCTTGTTCAATTGTTGTCTTAATTGCGCCAACTCTCGAAAGTGAACTTCCGAATCAATCCTATCAAATCTCTCAATGATCCTCCTACAAAACTCATCATATGAGTGGATGAGATTGTGCCCTTGTGTGACCAATCCATGGTACCACCATTCGTGTGCAATTCCTTCAAGATGAAGGGTTGCAAACTTGATTGCTTCATCTTTTGTCATAGGCCTCAATGATAGATAAGTATCCAACTTTTGTATCAAGCACGGGCTGTCCCCTTGTTGGAACCATCAAATGTGGAGAGTGTCACTTTCCCCAAAGCATGTTGAAGATCCTCTATGGCACTTGAGGTCTAGGCTCAAGCCTTGACCTACCCTTGCTTACTCGTATGAATTTTGCAAGTGAAATAGCATCATGAATGTCGTTTGGAAGATCCCTATATTCTTCATAGCTGATTGCAATATTGTGCCCTACTGAATGTCATGTGTCAATCGAATGACTTCTTCCCTTGGGAGGAAGGTAGGCTGAAAAGGCCTAGCAACAAATCCAAAATTTGACCCTTGGGGCTGCCTTGCATTGTGAACCCCTGACAAACTGCCCTCACCATTGTGAAGTCTTGGCTCATGAAGTTTTTGCAAGGTTAGGGCTAGCAAATCCATCGTGTCTACCAACCTTTCTTGCCCTTCGATGAGTCTATCGATCTTGGCCTCTTCGAAACCTTGTTGGCCATGTTAGGCCCTTCAAGCAGCTGATTTGATTTCTTCTTCTCTCTCCTTTGATAGTAGATGTATTCTTTGTCACCGTCTTGCATGAATACCCTTAGGCTGGGAAGATCTTTGCTCTGATACCACTATAATGCCCCTTTTCCGGGCTGAAACTGAAAATCAAAGAACTTGCACAAATCCAAATAGTAAACTGAAGCAAACTAAAATTAAATTCCCAAACCCTAGCAGCAGGCTGTAAATATATTTTTTTATGATAGAAATCAGCTACAAACTTGTTGGAAATAATTTAGAAACCCTTCAAAATAATATTCTTCAAATCTGGAAATGATTGCAAGAGAAAAACATAAAATAATATATCATTTTTACCAATTTAATATCAATTGGAAATTAATTAACAGGAATACCTTACAAATATGGCTGGAAATGAAGGATTCCAAGCCCCAAATTGAAGTACAAATGAAGATTCCAGCTGCTAAAAATAGGAGGAACACAATGATGGCTGAATTTGAAGTTGTCGTGCCCTAGAATACCCCAAAATCCACCTTAGGGCAAGTCGCCACCCTTGGAAAGGACTGAAAATGCCTTCAAAATTGAATACAACTCATGAGATTGCCCTTTTGCAAGCTTGAGGGGTTTCGTCCTCAAACCAACCCACTATTGAGAGGTTTCGTTCTCAATAGGTCTTCCAAGAGGGTTTTCATCCTCAATGGATGAGAGAGAAAACAAAACGTGCTCCAACTCTAAGAGAATAAATTCCAAAAGCAACATAAACATTTTTAAGCCAAGCGACCCCTTTAAATAGTTAGAGGTGGTACCAAAAACCAAATAGAATCCTCCTAAAGAGGACCAACCAACCTCCTTGGAGACATAATAATTCCTTTTTATTTAATTTTTAGTTGACTTTTCTCCTCTTTCCCGTGCCAACCTAACCGTACTTGGAAAATTACTTAAAAATAATGCAAAGCTCACAAAAACAACTGAAAATCATGACATAGACTTCCCTTGCTCATTCCCTTTTTTCTCACGGGAAGTGGAATGAGCTCAAGGTCTTTGAAATGACTATCTTGGAGAAGGGGGCATTACATCCTTTGCGATTGTAAGAGTCTAAAACTAAAAAACCCTTTAGTGACTATATTATTTTATGATTTGCGATTGAAAATAAGTCTTCACACCTTTTGCGAATGTATTATTTTCGATTCGCAACCTGTAATGATTCTTTTCTAGCTTTCTCTAAATTTCTTGATGCCCCATTTTGCTATTTATTCATTGTACAACCGTGTTTGGAACAAGATGTGCTTTGCAACTCATATTTTTGAGTCTTAAACAAACTCATGCTTTCTAAAATTCGCGATCCGGGAATTCTTCGCCTTCTCCTTTTATGTCATGAGTTTTCTCGGTTTTGAACCCCTTCGAGTGGTATTTGCTTTGATACCAATGTTGGAAAATGTGCACAAGGAAGAAATGAAGAGAAGGAAGAAATGAAGAGAAGGTAGAATGCACTCATTGTCATTGTGTGTTCGTCATTTTCTTATGTGAAAGATGGTTACAAAATGGTTGAAGTAGTTTCAATTGTTTATTAGTTTACTAATTTACTAATATTAAACTATCTCTAGTAACTAAGCCTTATATTTTAATACCCTCTACATTAAAAAATACCAACGATGAAACTTGTGGATCCATCAAGTGTGTTGTATAAAAATAACCGAAAAAGATTTGGAGTCCGAGTTTGTAAAGTTTTTCAAAGACTAATAATGCAAAAATACCGAGGGTGCTTACTAAATGCTTGCCTACCTAGAATTCTACTTGATGATGAAGTGACTCTATTGTAGAAAGTGGGAAGGGATATAGGTTAGTGACAATGTTGTAAATACTCCGAACTGTCTTAGAAATAAAAGTGGCCACTCTCTCGGGCATTTAGAATATATGAAAGGGTGATAATGTAGAGTATTTGTGTTGGTTATATTTTCCTTTGCATAGTTGAAAACCTAGGCAGTCATGAGATAAATCTCCTTCATTTACCGGTGAGGCTCTCGTGTCAGATTTGTCAATTAAAATATGCTAGTATCTATATGGGGTTTTACTTTAACTATTCAGCTCATGAACCATAGTTGTATAGCTCTCATCAAAGTAAGTAGTAAGCAATCAACAAATATTGTTTAAGAAAGGAAATATTTATATAAGGAAGAAATAATAAAACATAGGGAAGAAATGGGGAAGATGTATCTTCTTCGCTTAACCCAATCAATAGATAATAGAGTTGATTGCATGCATATAGAAGAAACCAATAGATATCAACACACAAAATTATAAGCAAAGACAACTTCAAATCTAGATCTAAAATAACACAAAGTTTATTAGAAGATCTAAGATACAAAGCTAGAAACAAAATGCACCGTGACACAAAGTTCTCCGAAAATTTGCTCCTTTATATTCCTTTGCTTCAAGTGGCTATTAGGGGTTTCAGCACAAAGTCTGGAACACAAGAATGCTGCTTACAAATTCTGATCCTTAACCCGAAGGTTCTTCCTCTACTTATAGAATGTAGAGGGGCAATTACAAGTCGGAAGCTTTTAATGAACTAGCACATGTAGAAGTCGGAAAGGAAACTAACAATCTCCCTCCTGGAATTCCTATTTGCATGGCATACATGATTTATGGCGAAGATAGAACCTTCTATTTTGCATGTGCCCACCTATTTCCAAGCGATTGACTTCTTCTAAATAATGACTTTTAAACCAATTACTTAGGTTTTATAATTTAATTGATCACCCAATTACTTTGTTGGAGAAATAAGAGAAGGAAGAAGAAAGAGGAAAGTTGCCCATTGATCCAACATGTCTTGTCCTTTTTCTCGGATTAACGCATGCGATTGATTCTTTTGCCTTTGATTCTCACCAAACTCCTTCCATACAATGCGGAAGAGGCATTCCACTATCCCGATGATCCTGGAATTTTGCTTACGGGTGTTGCCTTTGCCTTGTTTTCCCTCTTATCCTTGAAGCTTTTGCAGTTCTTCTTCAAGAATCTCTAACTACATGCATCGGTCTGAATGTTGCCGTAAATAACTCATCTTTTTTATTTTTAATTGCATATGAGCAATTAAAAATTCCTGAAACTCTATACTCGCACTCGATGCTGATTCATCTAACTTGGTGAATGCAACTTCAATGAAGGCTTTAACTAGAAGATTGGGAGCACATGCACAAGATCCCGGAAGGAATTTTTCATGCATTTTATCTTCCTTCCTGCAATTCTCCACAAGAGCTTTGAACTCTGGAAGCAATCGACTCCTACACGGGCTGCATTAAAAACAAGAGGATTAAGCCTTTGCATTATGGATCTCGGATCTGGATGCTATGCATGATTCAACTCGGTGATCCTTTTCTTTCATCATCTTTTCCATGGGAGCAATCTTTATCTGAGCAGCAATTCTTTTTCTTTTAATTATGCCAGAATTCTTTGCAATTGGTGCAAATTTGGGAATTTCTTCAGATTCGGAAGATATATTCAATATATTGGGCATTGATTTAAGCTCCCTTTCAATTACATAAGCACCTGTAATGAATGCCTGCAATTAATTCAGACAAAGACGGAATCCAGAGCACGAACACTTGATTTTTATCATAAAAATCTGCATATAAAGCTTGCTGCCCTAAAATTTGAGGCTTTGTTTGCATGCGAAGCAAGCATGAATTTTGTCAACTTCACTTGAACACCTGTACCACTATGCAGATAATTAATCGGACTTGGTTCAAACTTCTTCAAACCTAGGCGCCAAATTTGTTGGAAATATTGTCATTGATGTCAAAAGAGGTGCTGAACTGGTAAACAAAAATCTGTAAAGTAACGAAATTATTAACGAATCGTGTGAGTATGTCAACGGAAATAACCAACAACATATAGAGTAGCAAAAAGAGCAGAAATCAAATATTTATATATGTGAAAAGGGTCGCCTTTATAGGAGAAATACAACAGTATTTGTGTAAAGCGAACAACATTCAAGAAAGAGGAAGATCTTGACAACCATGATGAGAAGAAAGCAACGCTTTTTCATGAAGACCGTGATTTATCCTTGGAGGCCCACGATTTGCACAAAAGAGGGCCCACGACTTGCTTAGAGAGCAACACTCATGTCTTAAGGGGCTGCATTGAATGTTTAGGTGATAATTAAATTATTTGGGGCAGTCTTTATGTGTGCATTAATTAATTCAAAGGGGGCAGCGATTTGTTTAGAAAGAATAAATTAATAAATAAAGGTCGACTAATGTTAATGAAAGGGTGTGATGGTTTAAGGTGTAATGCCCTTCTTTCGAAAAGGTATGAAAGACTATAAGAAGATTCATATGAGACTTATAAAGCGGGGATTCAAGTTGAATATCTTAAGGAAAAAGAAGAAGAGGAAGCGTAAGGGCATAATTTTAGAACAACAAATCTGAAAGTAAGAAGAAGAATTTTCCATTATTCATTGAGGAAGCAACAAGTTCAAAAGTGGAAAGCAAATTTTGTAAGGAAGGTTGGTGCCTTCATATTCGAAGAGATCGGTGTTTCTTGCTGAGTTGGTGCTTAGCAAAAGGGTATTATCTTGTGCTCAACAATTGGTATCAGAGCATGTTCCTTCAGGAACAATCTAACAGTTGGAAGGTAGATCTCGGGAGCACATATGGCTAGTCAAGTACAAGAAGGATTTTCCTCGAACAAGGCTCCGTTGTTTAACGGAACAAACTATGCATTTTGGAGCGTAAGGATGAGAACCTATCTGATGGCACTAGGGTTTGATATTTGGCAATCAGTAGCGGTCGGATATACCATTCCATCAACTCCACCAATAGACCAAGCCGGTAAGAAGGCTTTTGAAAATAATGCCAAGGCGATGAATGCAATCTTGTGTGGTCTAGTCGAGTCCGAATTTGTCAAGGTAATGCAATGTGACACTAAGCAAGGAAATATGGGATAAACTTCGAACAATTTATGAAGGTGATGATAAGGTCGAAAAGCTAAGCTTCAAACCCATAGGAAAAAAATTTGAGAGCCTAAAAATGAAGGATGAGGAAGATGTTGCATCGTATCTTCTGTGGGTGGATGAAGTTGTCAACGCCATAAGAGGGCTTGGAGAAAAGATTGAGGAACCTGTGATCGTCCAGAAGGTCTTAAGATCTTTACCATTAAGATTTGATGCTAAGGTGTCTGCCATCAATTAATGAAGGATCTTGACAAGCTAAGCATGGACGAACTACATGGAATACTGACGGCTTATGAAATGAGGACCGAGTCTAATAAACCAGCAAAGAAGGAAGCCGCATTCAAAGTCTCGAAGAAAAAGGAAATCAAGGAATCTAAAGCGAATGATGAATCAAATAGCGAAGAAGATGAAAAGGAAGCTTTATTCATTCGAAAGCTAAAGAAAGGATCCGGGAGATACAAAGATAAGTTATCATTTAAATGCTTTAACTGTGGTAAAATTGGTCATTTTGTAGCTAAATGCCCGAAAAGAAGATAGCGAAGATGAAGAAAGCAAGCCCAAGTTCAAAAGAGAATTCGAGCAAAGCAAAGGCAAGAAAAGATTTGAAAGCAAAAGAAGAGTCTATATTCAAAAAGAGGTAAAGCGGCTGATCCAAGAAAGCGGAATAAGTGATTCAGACAGTGATGATGAAGAAACATTGTTTATGGCTATAGAAGAAGGTTCATCAACCAGCAAAGTTGATTTGAAAGGAATCGAGGACATAGAAGAAGAAGGTGAGGTAAACCTCGAAGAAGAACTCATTTGTGCATTGGGTGAAATAAAAGCACTCAAAAAGAGGAATCAGAAGCAAAGACTTCAGCTCCAGAAATATGAAGAACAAAATCAATCTTTCGAAGCTAAGTTAGCCCAGAGTCTTGAAGAATCAAAGAATCTAATCATTGACCTGAAGACCCAGATTGAAGAAGCAAAGAGAATTGAGGAAGGGTTGAGAAGTCAGCTCAAGGTGAAACAAGAAGAATGTGAAAATCGTGAGTCAGAGATTGTTGCGATGAGAAAAGACTTAGAAAAGGTAAATACCAAACTAATGAACAACTTGAAATTTGAAAAGAGTACTAAGGTTCTAGATGAGATTCTAGAAAGTCAAAGATCACCATCCAACAAATCAGGACTTAGATATGAAGAAAAACTAGAGAAAGCTTCAAAATCCATTGAGCTTCCGGAGAAGAAAGGTTTAGAAAAGGCAAAAAGTTATGCAGAAATTCTAAATACGCCTATGAAGAATAAAAGCAGAAAGGAAGAGGAAACTACGAAGACTAGTTCCATCCATAAGGAAGGTGTTAAAGAGAATGACACCAAAAGACCATTTATTCCACGACATAGGAATATGAATAGGCTCGAAAGTTCCTTTCATGGTTATTGTTTTTATTGCAATATATATGGGCATAAAAAGATAGTGTAGAAAGCGAATGAGAGATAATGAAGCCCGGAACAAACCAAAATCTGCTCATAGAGTGTTGAATATGAACTATAATTTGTTTGCTCCACTATCCTATTATAACGAGGAAGCCATTATCTGCTACAAGTGCAATAATTATGGACATATAGCACGCTTTTGTAGAAGTGTGTTTGACTCGAGACAAGATCAAAAGACAAAGCCTTTAGATACAAAGAAAAGGGAGGCTACGAAATCCTGGACAAGGAAGCAGGAGGAAGATGGGCTAGACAAAGAAAAATCCATGCTCGTTCAAACAACTTTTCATGCTCGAGATGAAGGACAACAGTGGTACATTGATAGCGGATGTTCAAGACATATGACTGGTGATAAAAGTAAGTTTCTCTCCTTAAAGAAAGTAAATGAAGGTACAGTAAAATTTGGTGATAATGCTACAACGAAGATTGTTGGCAAAGGTACGTTGAGTTTGGATAATGGAAAAACAAAAACAGAGAATGTTTTGTATGTTGAAGGATTAAAACATAACCTCTTGAGTGTGAGTCAAATGTGTGATCAGGGACACACTCTTAAGTTCTATGCCAAAGGATGTGAAATAAGGAAAGCAGATACAGAGAACTAATTGCAGATTGCCACCGAACTGCAAATAATCTATATATGCTCGAGAGAAATAAAAGAAGAAAAATGTTGCCTAAGTCAAGTTGAGGAAAGTTGGCTATGGCATAGAAGGATGGGACATATAAATTTTGATAATCTTGTGAAGATAAGCAATAAGCAGGCCGTACGAGACATGCCTAAAATAACAAAGCCTTCGAGTACTCTATGCAAGCAGTGCCAGCTTGGGAAGCAGACCAGAACAAGATTCAAAACAAAGGAGTATTCATCCACCAAACCATTGGAGCTAATTCACATGGATTTGTGTGGACCTACTAGAACGAAAAGTATTCAAGGTGAGAGTTATTTTATGTTACTCATTGATGACTACACTAGAATGACATGGGTAGCATTTTTGAAAGAAAAATCTGAAGCATTTGGAAAGTTCAAAGCTTTCAAGGCATTAGTAGAAAATGAAACAGGGCTGAAGATAAAATGTCTAAGGTCAGATCGTGGAGGTGAATTCATGTCAAATGAATTTATTGAATATTGTGAAGACCATGGAATTAAAAGACAATACTCAGCTGCAAGAACTCCACAACAAAATGGAGTAGTAGAAAGGAAGAACAGAACTGTTCAAGAGATGGCCCGAACAATGCTGAATGAATCTAAGCTATCAGATAGATTCTGGAAAGAAGCGGTAAGTACTGCCGTTTATATTTTGGATAGAGTGCAAATCAGAGTTAACCATGACAAAACTCCATATGAATTATGGAAAGGAAGACCAACCTCAGTCAAATATTTTAAGGTATTTGGGAGCAGATGTTTCATTAAAAGAACCGAAGAGGACTTAGGCAAATTTGATTCAAGATCCGATGAAGGGATTTTTCTTGGGTACTCCACTAAAAGTAAAGCCTTCAGATGTTATAACAAGAGGTTGCGGACTATCATAGAAAGTGCAAGTGTCAGAGTGGATGAGGGTCTGGATCTAAAGACAAAAGAAAATTCAGAAGAGTCTTTAGAAATACCAAGTCTTGTGAAAGAAGAACAAGAGGAAGAAGAAGATATTGAAGAGTGGAGTAAATCAGAAAGGCAGGATACCAAGACACCATCTCGCTTCGTTCAGAAAAATCATGATGAAAGTCAGATTATTGGAGAACTTGATACCGGGGTTCAAACTAGAAGAAGAATTACAAATGCTTCTGAGCAAGGGTATTTTTCTCTGCTATCTAAGGTAGAACCTAAGAACTTTTTAGAAGCAAGACATGATAAACATTGGTTGAAGGCGATGGAAGAAGAATTAGATCAAATTGAGAAAAATGAAACTTGGGAACTGGTTCCCAGACCAAAGAGTCAGAATGTGATTGGCACTAAGTGGGTATTTCGGAACAAACTAAATGAAGATGGTCAAGTCACTCGAAATAAGGCAAGATTGGTATGCAAAGGGTATGCTCAAGTGGAAGGTGTTGATTTTGAAGAGACTTTTGCTCCAGTTGCCAGACTAGAAGCAATCAGAATGTTCCTTGCTTTCGCAGTGTTTAAAAATTTCAAAGTCTACCAAATGGATGTCAAATCAGCCTTTTTAAATGGGAATTTAGAAGAGGAGGTTTACATAGAACAGCCTGAAGGGTTCCTATTATCAGAAAATGAAGATTATGTGTGTAGGTTGAAAAAGGCATTGTATGGATTAAAACAAGCCCCCAGAGCATGGTACTCAAGGCTTGATCAACATCTACAGGACCAAGGATTCAAGAGAGGACATGCTGACAGTAATCTTTACATCAAAACTGAAGATGAACACCAGTTAATTGTGGTTGTATATGTGGATGACATAATCTTTGGAGGAGACAATGAAGAAATGTCTAGAAAATTTGCAGAAGACATGCAAAAGGAATTTGAAATGTCTATGTTGGGTGAGTTATCCTTTTTCCTTGGATTGCAAATTTCTCAATCTAATAAAGGAATATTTATATCCCAAACCAAGTATGTGAAGGAAATGTTGAAAAAGTTTGGTATGGAGGAGTGTGCACCTGTCAGCACACCAATGATCACCGGAACCAAGTTAAGCAAAGATGACGAATCTCCAGATGCTAATCAATCTCTCTATAGATCAATGATTGGGAGTTTATTATATGTGACAACATCCAGACTAGATATCATGCAAGCAGTGGGTATGGTGGCACGTTTTCAAGCAGGGCCGAAAGAAACACATGTGCAAGTTGTAAAACGCATATTCAGATATCTAAAGGGAACTATGGAATACGGGTTGTGGTATCCAAAAGGAAAAGATTTCACATTGATAGCTTATACAGATTCAGATTGGGCAGGATGTGTAGATGACAGAAAAAGTACAAGCGGAGGAGCATTTTTTCTTGGAAACAACCTGGTATCTTGGCTAAGTAAGAAGCAAAATTCTGTATCCCTATCCACAACAGAAGCAGAGTATATAGCAGCGGTACTATGTTGCACGCAAATTTTATGGATGAAGCAGACCTTGAAGGATATCAAAGTAGAGTATGATCATCCCATCTCCATATTATGTGATAATACCAGTGCAATAAGTATTTCAAAGAATCCGGTTATGCATTCCAGAACAAAGCACATTCCCATAAGATATCACTTCTTAAGAGAGCAGGTGGCAAAGAAACAGGTAAAGTTGGAGTATGTCGCTACATCCGAACAGATAGCAAATATTTTCACTAAGCCACTTCCAAAGGAGACATTTGAATATCTACGGCATAAGTTGGGAGTAATTTCTTTTACATCTTTACATTGAAGAGTCAAGGGTAGCATTGGTTAAGGGGGAGCTAAAACTTTGCAAATTTTTTCAACTCCTAGGATGACCCTTTGCCATTGATGTCAAAGGGGGAGAATGGTAGTAAGGGGGAGCTACGGCAAGAGGACGTTGCAGAAGAGGAGATTATTTTTCTTTGGGGTTGCCATCAATGACAAAGGGGAGATTGTTGGAAATATTGTCATTGATGTTAAAAGAGGTGCTGAACTGTAAACGGAAATCATTAAAGTAACGGAATTATTAATGGAACTTGTGAGTATGTCAACGGAAATAACCAGCAACATATAGAGTAGCAAAAGAGCAGAAATCAGATATTTATATATGTGAAAAGGGTCGCCTTTATAGGAGAAATACAACAAGATTCATGTAAAGCGAACAACATTCAAGCAAGAGGAAGATCTTGACAACCATGATGAGAAGAAAGCAACGCTTTTCATGAAAACCGTGATTTATCCTAAGAGGTCCACAATTTGCACAAAAGAGGGCCCACGACTTGCCTAGAGAGCAACACTCATGTCTTAAGGGGCTGCATTGAATGTTTAGGTGATAATTAAATTATTTGGGGCAATCTTTATGTGTGCATTAATTAATTCAAAGGGGACAATTTGTTTAGAAAGAATAAATTAATAAATAAAGGTGACTAATGTTAATGAAAGGGTGTGATGGTTTAAGGTGTAATGCCCTTTCAAAAGGTACGAAAGACCATATAAGAAGATTCATATGAGACTTATAAAGCGGGGGATTCAAGTTGAATATCTTAAGGAAAAAGAAGAAGAGAGAAGCGTAAGGGGGCATAATTTTAGAACAGCAAATCTGAAAGTAAGAAGAAGAATTTTCCATTATTCATCGAGAGGAAGCAACAAGTTCAAAAGTGGAAAGCAAATTTTGTAAGGAAGGTTGGTGCCTTCATATTCTAAGAGATCGGTGTTTCTTTCACTGAGTTGGTGCTTAGCAAAAGGGTATTATCTTGTGCTCAACAAAATTTGGAAGCTTCTAGCCTTAATTACACCTTCTTTTGAGCAAAATTTCTCTTCAAATGGGGCACACTTTTTGTCTGCGCTGCATTTCTCTACTTTTGAATTAATTAATTCATCCTTATGGCAGCCCCTGCTTATATAATCTTCATAATTCTATAATTAATTAATGCCTCTCTTATTCCTGGCAATTAATTAATTATTTAATAAGCTTTACTCTTCAAATGGGGCACCTATTTTGTGCATGCTCATGGCTGCCATTAAATAAATTAAATTTATTTAATTTTAGACTTCTGCTTCCAGTTAACTCAAGCCTCATAGTATGCTTTGACCTTAGCCACTGAAAATAGGAATTAATTAAATCAATTAATACTTAAAAAAGTATTATTTCTCTCCCAAATGGGGCGCACTTTTTGACATGAAGGGGCTGCATTAAATAAATAATATTTATTTAATTTTAGAATGTCTAATTCCAACTTCCTTTATCCACTTTCCCTTTGTTGACTTTTCCACAAGCCTGGGCGCCAAAATTGGAGAAGAAATTAATTAATTTAATGCATTTAAGGCTGCCCTTCTTTCCCTAAAGGGGTCGCACTTTTTGGCATGAGCAATTTCTATTTTTAAAAGTCAATTGACAATGGGATTATTTACCTTGCAAGGCAGCTCCGAAAATCCTATGATCCACTTAAGTCTGTTTGACTTTCATAATGAGATTATTTACCCTCGCAAGGCGGTAATAAAATCCCATCAATGCCTTTAATGATTTTTCTTTTATTTCACAATGGGAATTTTTACCTGCAAGGCAGGTAAGAAATTCCCGCCTTCCTTGCCTCCAATTTTCCCATTGTGACTTAAGTGGTGTTGCTTTCATGGGAAAAAGTACCCTGCTAGGCAGGTACAAAATTCCCACCTGCTTGCTTTCCAAAATCCCATGATTCACTTCAAACCCTCTTTTTCAAAATCGCGTAGCTGCCTAGAAGTTTTTGGTGCACGACTTCATCTTTTCCGAGAGAACCAGACCTCCGATGGCGAATTCCTTCTGCACAACGTGCATAGGTGATCTCCAGATACTCCAGGCCAAGAATCAGGCCAAACCGGCAAAGGAATTGATCTAGAGAAATTTCACAGAAAACGAAATGGGAAAACACAAAAACACAAAACATTGCCAGAAGTCACAAATAAAGCCCAAAATCCATTCCTGGTTAAAACCCTATTGGTATATGGGAATATTGACATGTACGATCACAACAGGGTTAAACCGGAGCACAAATTGCCTCAAACGGGGCTCAAAATAATTAAATACAAATTTTCCGCAGGCAAACCCCAGTGATAGAATAAAACAATTTTGGGCATTTGGGTATTTGTCGAAAATGGCTCTTTGGGAATATCTTGACACAATATAAACTTTTTGGCAATAAAAACACAAAACAACCCATTATTTTAAAAGTACGATTTTTTTTTAAATAGGGTAGTCCCAGATTTCAGGTGAAATCTAGGGACACCAATTTGGAAGGGCGATAATGCATTAGAGGCAGAAGTAAATTTTTCAATAGAAAAATAGTTTCTTTTAAGCTTGCATGTAAAGCTTATTGTTACGTAATGTTCAAATCAATCTTGGATGACCCATAAGATTTCATAGCACTGAACTGCACCTCAGAATGATCTTGATTGATAGGGCTATGAATAGAGGGGATGCAAAAATGGGTAATGCCAAGGAAACTTGGATAATATTCGGTCGCTCAATTAGGAAAGATGATTGGGTAACTGCAAACTATTCTTCCTTGCCTACATAATTGTCACCTCATTTGATGGCCATTACTTTTTCAAAACCACAAATTGCTTCGGGAAGTATAAAGATGTGATCTTTCAGTATCAGTTTCTTTGAGATGCTACTGAGAGCTTTGGACCCTAAAATGTGGCACAAGTTATATGAGTTTGACGGTGCAGACCAGTAGTAGCAGGTCAAATGGGGTTGATAGCGCAAAATCATTATATGATGGTTCACAACCATATTCGTTAGAGAAGGGCAATCTAGAGATTTTCAAAGATCTGTGGGGTTCGAAATATTTTCAATCAGGGAAGGCCAAATTATTTAAGTGCTAAAGGAAAAGGGAATTCGACCCTATAAAGTCCATTGCAAAAGGGGCAGAGATAAAAAGAATAGAAAAAGCTTCTTAGCAAGAATTTCTAGACAAATTGATTCGAGGACTGCACTTCTGAAGTTGAGAAAATCAGCTTTTTAGGGAATCACATTTTTTTGAATATGCATGTGGGGAATGCAAGAAACATTCGTGACTACTTAAAGGAAGACATTAGATGGGCTGTACCTGGAGATAGCATGCATCTAGGAGCATCTGTGGAGTAGAGAATTGAGCTCTAACTGCTTGCTTCTTTCATTTATATATTGGAATAGAGAAGAGAGCTCTAACTGCGTGCTTCATTCATGTATATATGTGCCAATATGGGCTTATCATGTATGAACTCTGATGTAGGATGTTATTAGTCATTTTGTCATTACTATGATGTGATTACATATGTAATTTCTATTGTTAGATGTTCTCTGGTTTGGCAAAGTTATGAGTTTGTGTATGATGTACCATCTACTCTACTTGATTTGGCACTGAATTCTCTACTTAAGTTTCTGTTTTATCTATTAGGTGTTTTCGGAGTGCTTCTTTATGTATCATCATTTTTACGAATCAGTTTCATGTTAATGTTGAGTTAATCTTCACGACCCATCTTTCATGAGCAGTGGTTCACAAGAATCCATCTCTCACGAGCTTGAATGCTCCTCTTGGCACTTATTGCATATAGGTGATGCTCACAGGGTTGAAGGACTTCCCTCACCCATCCTAGCACTACTTCTGCTGAAGCACGCTTAACCATGGACTTTCCTCCACAATCAGGGCCACATAGCTTGCTATTCCTTTCCATTTGCAAAACTTTAGCAAGTCCTGTGCCTGATTAACCATTCATTGTGAAGCTCCCTGGCTCATGCATTTTATCTGTTTGGTGTTTTCGTAGTGTATCATTATGTAATATTTATTTTCGAGAATCAGGGGCATGTTAATACTAGGTCAGTCTTCATGACCTATCTTTAATGAATAGTGCTCCACAAAATCTATCTCTCGTGGGCTTGAATAGTCCACTTGACACCCATTGCATCTGGGTAATTTTCACATGGGTAAAGTTTCATGACTTCCTTGGAGGTCATCCATTGTAGTCCTAATCCTCCTCAAGCATGCTCAACCTTGGAGTTGCCTCTACAATCAGGACCACTAAGCTTATCATCCCATTTTTATGCATTTGGCTTTCCTGCAGTGCATCATTATGGAGTATCATTCTTCAGGGATGGTTTGTGTTAATATTGAGTCAATCTTTGCGACCTATCTTTCATGAGCGGCTCACAAGAACCCACATCTTTCATGAGATTGAATGATCCACTTGGCATTCATTGCATCTAGGTGATGCTCATAGGGGTGAAGTACTAGGCTTCCTCAGACATCACCCATCCTAGTACCACTCCAGCTCAAATGTGCTTATTTTAGGTTTAAAGGTCCTTTTTCTGTTTTTTCTCTTCCTATTTGCCATAGATGTCTATCCAAGTTTTTGTCTGACATGGGATCCGGGCCACTGCCTTTTCTAGAAACTTGTTTTTCCTGCTGTTGCCAAGTTATCATTTCAGGTTCTTGGTGCAACATTGAAATCTCCTCGAGTGAATTTTTCAGAAAATGTTTGAATAGTTATGTGGCTACTTTTTGATAGAGGGACCCTCTCAAAGATTTATGGATGTTTTTCTGCAAGGGTTTTTAATTTGCATATTCACACCACTGTTTAGAATGTTGAAGTTCTTTTCACTTTGTTGATTACTATCATTTTGTACAATATTTTATTCCTAGGAAAAGTATTTGTGACTGGTACTGTTCAAATACTGTGAAATGTGAATATCCATGCTCACATATTGTCATATTATAGATATATAAGCTAATTTTTTTAAAATTGTCTTTTCATTTGGCAGACCAGGTGCCAGCCCATCTGATCCCCAGGGCTTTGTTGTTTCCCAAGATATCTGTTCCTGATTGCCAAGCTTGTTGATGAAGCCTATTTGAGAAACGGATATGGGAAAATATTCATCAATTTCTAGTAGAATAAGGATTAAGTAGGTCTCTTCTTAGGAAGGAAAATTTCGACTTTGTATTTTACTTCTAAGAACATTAGTAAATGAATAGAGAAATACCGATGACCATGCTTGTAGATTTAAGCCATGCAACAATCATACAACAAATGTTAGTAGTCCAAATACCACAAGGATACAACCTTGGTGGATTTTGAAATTATTACCAATTCTATTATATCACTGCTTGAAATGTGCTTCTGTCAAATGACATTGGATCAGTCTTTTTTCGCGGGCTTGTTTGGGTGATGCTAAAGCAACAATTCCAAAAATCTGAATAAACATTGACAGCTATATATTTCAGAGCATGGAAATTTGGTTCAGTTCTTTATGGAACTTATGATGGAATTGCAGAACAATGTTCAATGTGTTTTAGTAACATAATGAATTTCAAAAGATGTGCACTTCAAAGGTGATGTAGATGCTGACTTCCATGTTGAGATAAAAGTCCTACCTGGTTTGCTATCTGTAAAATATTTCCTAAGTTGCTGAAACGTTTTGGATACGGGAGCGGGAGCGGAGTATCCGATACGCGGAAACGGCAAATTTTTTTTGACCCCGGATACGGCAGTACAAAAACTATATAAAAATTAAAAAATATATAAATTTCAGCCTTCTAAATAAGAATTAACCACATGTTATGCATATGAAAAACAAAACAAGCTAAATAGCCACAACAAACTACTCATACATTCATAATTTCAATTGTCCCTATCATATCTAGTTGAGGTGTTTATTACATTTATGATTTATCTCATACATGCTATTTTTATCCATGTTTATGATGGCTTGTACTTGGTACTTTATGTAGAATAATGGTGTTGCGAAAACTGTAATTTCTGCTGTAATGATATATTAAATTTAAAATATGCCTTCTGTAGAATAATGGTGCTGTGAAAACTGTAATTTCTGCTGTAATGATATATTAAATTTAAACTATACCTTCTGTAGAATAATGGTGCTGTGAAAACTGTAATTTCTGCTGTAATGATATATTAAATTTAAACCAGAATTAAAAAGAACTAAAAAATAAAAATAAAAATAAAAATAAAATACAGTTTTGGGCCAGGAAACGGCAGGAAACGGCTGGGTACGGCTGCAGAAGTATCCAGCCGTATCCGGACCTGCCTGGCCGCTCCCAAGCCGCTCCCGCTCCCGCTCCCGCTCCCGCTCCCGCTCCCGCTCCCGCTCCCGAAACGTGCCGTACCCGCCCCAGGGGGTCTAGGGGTGCCGTTTCAGCTACTTAGAATATTTCTGATTCAAACTTTCCTGCTTTGTGCTTAATGTCTTGACTTCTGCGGGGCAATCCAAATTTCTTTACCCGCACCGATCTGCTTAAGCTGCTGTGGTTTGATAAATTGTTGATGCATTCCCAACAAGACATTGTTTTAACTCCAAAAATATGCATTTAGAAACTAGAAGTAGGAATTTATGTCTTCTGTGAAAGAAATTCATTTAGAACTCCAACTTTGTGCATGTGTGGACTGGATTGCATGTCCTTAGTGCTCAACCTGTTTTGGAGGATTCAGTAATCACTCTTACTGGAGTGTGATGTGTTTTTTGTTTGTTTATAGTCCCATACAGAAAGATTTTCTCCATTTTCTCCATTCAATTTCAAATTCTTCAATAATTTTTTTGTTGATGACTAAAAATTGGTGTTTGATGCCACAACACTTAGATTACAAATGGAAGTTCTTTGCAAACTGTATATGTTGTTCCCTTTCCAAGAAACAAATGTACATTTTTCCTTGTATATTGAATGATTTGATATGGTAAACGCACAGAGAACTCTGTTGGGAACTTCATACATTTCTGTTTGACGATAGAGTGGAAAACTATGTCTAGCATTGGACACTAAAAGCACACTGAACAGACGATTGTGTTTCTCATTATATGTGCATTTGTGTTTCATGTTTGTTATATTTGTATGCATTTCCTCTTCTTTTGTTCTGAACCTAAGAGTTTGTATTGTGTTGGAATATATATACTGCAGAGGAGAACGTTTCAATTATTTCCTATCTGTATTGAATATATATATATATATTCCATCCCTAGGGTTATACAACATTCAGAGGAAAAAACATTTTCACCTTGGAGCCCTTGTTAGGATATAGCTTGATGACATCTGTTCAAGTTAGCAGCTGCATCTTTAATTACTCAACCAACTTATGGAAGCATCTTTGAACATTTGATGGTTAATTTTTATAGAACCATTGTTTGGGTTTCTTTCCCCCGTGGTCCATTTGGATTCTTAACTAGAAGTTGGAATGTATGTCTTCTCTGAAAGCAATTCATTTAAAAATCCAACCTTGTGCATGTGGGGACTGGATGGCATGTCCTCAGTGCTCAACCTGTTTTGGAGCATTCAGGAATCACTCTGCCTGGGGTGAATGATGTGTTTTTTGTTTGTTTATAGTCCCATACAGAGATTTTCTCCATTTTCTCCTTCACTTTCAAATTCTTCAATAATTTTTTTTTTTTTGATGACTAAAACTTTGTGTTTGATGCCACAACACTCAGATTACAAATGGAAGTTCTTTGCAAACTGTATATGCCGTTCCCTTTTCAAGAAACAAATGTACCATTTTCCTTTTATATTGAATGATTTGATATGGTAAAAACACAGAGAACTCTGTTTGGAACTTCATACATTTCTGTTTTTTGAGAGAGTGGAAAACTATGTCTAGCATTAGACACTAAAAGCACACTGAACAGACGATTGTTTTCTCATTAGATGTGCATTTGTGTTTCATGTTTGTTATAGTTATATGCCTTTCCTCTTCTTTTGTTCTGAACCTAGGATTTTGTATTGTGTTGAAATATATATACTGCAGAGGAGAACGTTTCAATTATTTCATATCTGTATTGAATATATATACTCCATCCCTTGGGTTATACAACATTCAGAGGTAAAAACATTTTCACCTTGGAGCCCTTTTTAGTATATAGCTTAATGACATCTATTCAAGTTAGCAGCTGCATCATTAATTACTCAACGAACTTATGGAAGCATCTTTGAACATTTGATAGTTAAAATTTTATATAGCACCATTGTTTGGGGTTCTTTCCTCCCGTGCCCCATTTGGATTCTTAACTAAGGCTCCTCCACTATTTGATAGGTTTGTTTTGAATAATACCCTTTGGAACAACAGTCTCCTATGCCCATTTAAGTAGTGAAGCCTTGCATTAGGACAATAGACATAGTTGGGAATGTCTCAATTTTGCATAGGACTGTGCAAGTTTTTTTATAGAGGTTAGTGTTGTGCAGGGTTATGCAACACTATTCCGTAAGAGGGTTTGTGTAGGGGCAATAGGTGCAAGTATATAAGCATATGGGAATTGCGTGGGACTTTCCCAATGTGCATAAAATCATTGCGCACAACATTGTGCTGTGTAGGAAGTATGTGCACAGTGGAGTCACATTATGGTGTGCAGTGTTGTTACACAATATTAGAATGCAGCGTGTGATGAGTTGTCTATACTTGTATGACTGGACTGGTGTGTTGACAATGCTCCGATAGGGCTGGTGGAGTGTTATGCAATAATGACTATGTGCAACTATTAGTGAGGAATTTGCGGATTCATTGTGGCTTGTCTTCAACTAGCTTTAATGCTGGTGGAATCAAAGGAGTGAATATTGGAAATGGTTGTAACAACTCAAATGATTGTTGGTTATGGTCAGACTTTATGGTTATGGTTAGATGATAAAGTCTAAGCATGGTAATAAGCCAATTTTCTATATAAGAACATAGCTTAAGATTGTTGCACAGTCTAGTGCATGGACATTAATGTTTATATTGTATTGTAGTTGTACTTTGTGAGTGTATAGATTACTGAGTACTCTTACAATACCTTGAAGGGTGTATTGTATTTGTAATATTGTTTTAAGATAATGCAATAGACAGGTTAATGTGCTGATTTTTTTTTTACTTGAAAGAGGTTTTCGAGGTGAAATCATGTGTTTGTATCTTGTGTGCAAATTCTATATATTTTGAAGATTACACTTTAGCAAAGCTCTCCTCTGGGTTTACTTAATGGACATAGATGACCAAATCCCAACACATGGTACCAGAACCTGGTTTAGAGCTCAGTGAGAGTTGGTTTTGCATGCAATAAGCATTTGGTTTCGGTGGGAATTTTGCCATGTTTATAGCCTTTGGTCTGAGTGAGAGTTACGCGATGTTGAAATTCATGTGTATAGAATATATCAGCAAGCACAAGAATAGAGATTGACAGGTTCAAATGTCATAATTTTGAGCTATGGGAACTCAAGATAGAGGATATTTGGAGAAAAAGAGATCAAGGGTTGCTATTTCAGAAAGGGACTCACGGATTAAAAAATAAACACTTGTGATAAGATTGATAGAAAAGCTAGAAGTCCTTTAAGATTCGGTCTATTAGATTTGGTTTTAATGAATATATCGGATGAAAAGAAAACTAGTTTGAGATAAGTTGAGAATGTTGTACCGGGCTAAATCTTTGGTCAACATAAACTATTCTTGCGCAAGAAGCTATATTCGTTAATGATGCATGATGGTGACTTGGTTGTAGAGCACTTGAATGCCTTTGATATTGTGAATAGTTAGTTATTGTTTGTGGATATCAAAATGGATGATGAGAAAGGTGCATTACGCTTCTTTATCGCTCCTTGCCACACTTTGGCATAACTCAAGAATGGCTATAACTAGCACCTCATCTAAGTTAAAAATAGATGCCACTTTTGTTGTGGACTTTTAATTTTAGAAGAAATGAGGCACATGTTTGCTAAAGATTATCAAACTAAGGATGAATTGGTTGTGCCATGTAGATGACAAGTGGAAAACAAACAAAGATAATAAGGTACGAAGTCTAGAGGTAGATCTAAGACTCTAGAGAAAGCTTTGACGAAATACTAGAACTCGTGGAAAAACAAGGCATTCTAAAAAGGATTGTAGATAACGTGGACAAGAGCGAACCACCAAATGCTTCCTTAAGGAAAAAATGATCCTTCGATGAAAATGGAGATGTGTACTTGGCAACATTAATTGCACAAGCATGCATTGGTGCATGGTTGATTGACTATGGGGCCTCCTATCATAAAGAGTGGTTATGTGAATATGAGCAATATGATGGTGGTAATGTCTTTTTGGGAGATGATTCAACTCACTACATTGTGGGTCTAGGAAGAGTGAGGGAAAGGTTCGGTGATGGGAGGATCAAGACTCTCCATGGACTTCTCACTCATTCCATGTCTTACAAGGAACTTGGTTTAAGTTAGCAAGATGTGTGATGTTGATATTGCCGGTGTCATTCACAAATTATGGTTGTAAAATGGTGTGTGGTGCCACGGTGTTGGAAAGAGGAGTGTGTACTAGAACCTTGTTTTGATTGGATGTCGGTATTGTTAATGTGCTTGCAATGACATTGTTGTTCTTAAAGCCAATGGAGCACATGAGAAAGCCAACATGCTTTCGGTAGAGAATATGCTTTGGCATGAAAGGTTGTTCCATATTAGTGAGAATGGATTATGGTGAAAGGGATTATTGATTGTCCTATGGACTTTGAATTCTGTGAGCATTGTATGACATGCATAGTAAAATTCACCACAATTTTTCCCACACAAATAGGATCTTGTAGGTTATAAATAGTGATGTGTTTGGGTGATGAAGGTCATGTCACTTGGAAAATCCGTGTACTATGTGTTTTTGATATATGATTTTTTAGGAAGACTTGGATATACTTTCTTCAAAAAAGTCTAAAGTTTTCAAGAAATTCAAGGAGTTCAAAGCTCTTATGGAGAACTAGGAGGAGAATAAGCTTAAGATCTTGTACATAGACTCTTTGAGGCTAATTCTGTTTAAAAGAATTTGAGGAATTTTACAAACAATGTGGAATTGAAGGACAAAAGACAACATACACATGTGATGTCCCCTTTTCGGACAAATAGAAAATTACAACTTCAATCCAAAATCAAACCAAGAAGGATTAGATCCTTTTGAATCAAACCGCCCAATGTCAACCAATTACAACCGAAATGGGGTTGGAAGTGGTCAAGGTGGTGAGCTAGATTGGTGGAGACAATCAAATTTTTATTCTTCTCAATTTTGATTTTTATTACAATAGTGAATTAATTTGAAACAATTGCCAACAATTGAAAACTTCAAAAATTCATAACTCAATCACTACTCCATATTTTTCCATGAAACAAAGTGCATAATAAACTAAAATTTTAAAGCTTTCTAATGAACTAAAGATCAATTTTTTTAGCACTTAAACTCCTTCACAATAGCATCTAAACTTTTAGATTTGGGTGCTAGGGGCTAGCAAAAATAATAAATTAATAACTAACACTTCTCTTTTCTCGTTTTCACCCTCCAAAAGCTTGTTTTGATGCACCAAAATGCCAAGAATAGATGTGAACTGAAACCACAATTTTTAAGCATCAAAATGTGTCACGATAATTAATCCAACCCTAGACTATTACAACTTCTAAAATTCTTTCCCGCTTAACCAATTAAGCAAAAACTTTTAAACTTTGGATTTTTGGCCACAAAATATGAAGAATAATATTCCAAAATTAGTTTTTGCACAATAGACATGAAACCCTAATTTTTTCCTAAAAAGTAGGTTGCCCAACACATTTATGGCATCAAATCATCTCCAAAAATTATGAAATTAATTGCAAAACATAACAGATATGAAAACCAACAAATATGCTCTAAATCATGCAATAATAATCAAATTTGCACCATAAATAAATTCGCTAGGGCAAAGAATTGTTTTCCAAGCAATTCCCCACACACTAGATGCAACAGACACAAATGGATCCTTATCAAAATAAGATTTGCTTTAATTCCAAGTCGAATGTGTGAGAGAGTGAGAGAGAGAGAGAGAGAGAGAGCACAATGAGAGCTAGGGCATACATCCCATTTCTCCAAGCATGGAGAGACATAAATGATCAAATCAACATGCCAAATGATGGCCATGCAACCTCCTTTTATAACATAAGGGGTGCAACATTCAAATGGCCGACCTTTTCCCTTTTGGAGGGAAAACTAATAAAACTTAAATTAAAATATTAAAAGACCCACTTAAGTGCACTTTATTATTTTTAATTAAATAATAAAGAAGTAACTAGCCTATGTGCACTTTTTAAAACTAACTAAAGACTCCCACTTGTAGCGCTAGGCATGCCAAGGGGTTACAATGCAAATAAAAGAGATGAACTGATATATTAGTAATGCCCTAGAAAAGGGGACATTACAGTCCTTCCTCTTGGAGATTGTTTTCCCGTAAGCAATAACAAGCTCATAGAACTATGTATTATCCACCTAAGCGAAGATATGAAGTGATGCATCCAAAGTCTTGCTCGGGCTAGTCAAGTGATGAAGCACTTAGAAGATCATGTTTCTTTCCCCATGTCAACCCAAAAAGTGGGTCCTCAGCTCGGTAATGGGTGCTCTAAGTAATGGTGTTATCAACATGGCATGGAGAGTCGTCAAAGTGACGGCCTTTGCTAAGCTCCAAGGTTGCCCATTCAATAATGCCCTCATGAAGTGAGTAGGACATCGATCTTTTTTCACATGTCTTCAATTCTGCACATGAAGCAAACTTATTAGAAAAATAAGTGTTGAAAAATATTTTTCCAATGTGTCTCCATGGTGTGAATGACTCACAAGTCTCTTTCATGTATGGCTGCCCCCAAATGTCACAATGCTGCCCCATACTACTGTCATAAAATAAAAATATGATAAATAATCTATAACGTGACAACTTCAAATTTGTCCCAATGTGAGCCTTCTTCATCATTTGATCCATGTGTGAGTGTACCAATGGAAAAATATCCCTTATCCTCATGCCTTATGGCTTTAAAAGCCACAAGAAGATCTGCTGAAATAAATTACAACAGTGTAAATAAAAATATTTGACCTCAAGGTATCCCAACTCACCTTAGGTAAGGCCAACACTACACTCTCACAACCCACAATGCATTGTTCCCATGAAAACAAGTTCTGAAACACATTCACACACATGATGTAGAGCTGATCCAAAGTGAATTTTATGACAAGCTTTGCACCTCTTCCTTCCATAGTTGAATATTCATCATATTTGCCTTTATTTTCCAAAACATAACATGAAAATTTAACACCATACCTTCCTCTTTGCTGCTCCCAACGCAACAACAGTGCTAAGTGGCTTGGAAATGGTCCTGTAACATGTACCAATGATGCTCCAAATTGAAAATTAGCATACCGTGTGATTGAATCCTTTTGTGGGCATGCTAACATGTCTCCAAACAAACTGAAAATGTGCATGACAGCAATGTGAATATCAATGGAAATATTAGGCATACACATACTCTTCTTGGTTGCAAATTCACACATGAATAGACAATGTTTATACTTTCCTTTTATGATCCCAACAACCTTCCTTATGACCCAAAACTGAAATTCACCATGATATAAGAACAATAGATTATTCAACTTGATCATCTCACAAGTACATGAAACTGTTAATACAAATAATTGACGGTTGCTCACTTCTTCATACCATGAGGTAACATGTGCATGATGATACCCCATTGTTTTTACTCTATTCACATAAGAAAAAGAAAAATCGAAATATAACTCATGCAAGGAATTTCATACCATTCATTGTGCCAATGGATTTCCCTTATGAAAGAAAACAATACATCTGAAACAATATGATTGGGGTTGCCCATCATACCTTTGTGCCATGGAACACCTTCACACTCCTTAGATTTTTCAACCCAAACATCACCTTCTACCTTGGAATCATGCAACCTTATTTGTGATGGGTGTGAAGCTTCCTTAAACTTCATTTTTGAGTGAATGAAGTCATTTATTAAGTGTTACGTGGGGACGTGTTCCGAGGTTTTCATCACGTCCCGGACGTCCGGGACGTCTCGGGACTTGGGGACGGGACGAGACGTTTCCCTGCCGTCCCCATTTTCCAAAAAATAAGGGGGACGTCCCCTGAAAACTAGGAACGCACCCGGGACGTCCCGGGTGCAAACAATGTTTGGGGACTTCATTGGGGATGTCAAGGGATGTCCCCAACGTCTTTCACGCTATGCCAAAGCTAAAACAACTTTTATTTTATTATTTTTATGTTTTTAAAACTTTTAATGCTTTCTAATTAAAACTAACATGACCTAACCCTAAAAGCAACAAAAAAACTTATAAAAAGAGCATTTCATACTCATTCTAATCACACCAAGCAAGAGCAAAAAAAAGAGAAGGCAAGAGCAAGGAGCAAGGTGCAAAGAGCAAGAGCAAGGAGGAAGATGAAGAGTAAAAGCAAGAGCAAGAGGTATGTACATACATTACTAATTTATTACCATTCTTTGTTTTGTTTTTTTAATTTCCAAATGCAAAGTTGAAAGTGAAGGCATTGCATTGGCTTGTGTTTTTTTCCTATTTGGATTAACAAGTGATGGAATGAGATAAAGCATAAAGGGAGGGCTTTTTTATTGCTTGTTTTTTTTTTTTTAATTATTAAATGTATTTATCGCTGTTTTTTTAATTTTTAAATGTATTCATCGTTGTTTTTAAAAATTGTATTAATTGTTTTATTGTATTGTATAGTTATATTGTTTTGTATTTTATTTATTGCGGTTTCAAAATGAGTTCGATAGTGATTATCAAGTTGAATATGAGGTTCAAATGAGTGTGCAAGGAGAAGGAACACAATCGAAACACCTAATTCTCGCTACTAGTTCACAAGGGAGTGTGGACAAGTTCATCACCCCTCCAAAATGTTGAAAAAATATGCTAGGGAGCCTTTTGATAAGAAAAAACCTTTGAAACAATTTGGTCAAATTATGCGGGGTCTTAGATCAAACATTTTAGGGGGCACTAAAATATGGAAATGCAACATATGCTCATTATTTTGGTCGGGAACATTACTAGGTTGAATGCATATTTATTGCACATTGTAGAGAAAGGTTTAGCATGTGTGGACAACTATCACTTGAAAAGAGGTTAGAAATGGTGAGGTTGTATAATGGAGATGTGGTGGAAAAGGTTCCAGAAGTTCGTGGCCGTCATGTTAGTGGCACTGACACCCCTTCTAGTTCTTTGAAAATTAATACTGGTAGTGTTACATGTGCATCTTATGAGGTGTTTGAATTGGATGCTTTTGGTAGTAGTAGGGGGAAGAGGAAGGTTGTGGCCTCCAATCCAGTTGTTGAAATGTATGATACAAAGGCTAGAGAAGAGGCTGATGATGCCATTGGAAAATTCTTTTTGCTACTGGCATTCCATTTCATGTTGCTCGCTCTCCTTATTTCAAGGAGGCTATGGCTAAGGTAGCCAAAGCAGTGTGAGTTATGTGCCCCCAGGAGACACGAAGTTGAGAACCACAATCTTGGATAGGAACTATTCCAAGGTTAATTTACTAATGGAGGAAATGAGGTGCACATGGGTCTCTCACGGTTGCAACATCATCATGGATGGGTGGACAAATATCAGACACCACCCACTCATAAATATCATTGTTTCATGCAGAGAGGGTCCTTACTTTTTGAGGGCAGTTGATTGTTCAGGGAAGAAGAAGGATGCAGAGTTCCAATTCACCATTTTGTGAGATGTTATTGAGGAGGTTGGCCCTACCAACATTGTGTAAGTTATTACAAATGTAACTTATGTGTGTAGGGCAACATGTAAGCTTGTCGAGGCTCATTACTCGACATATATATTGGACCCCATGTTGTGTGCATGTCATGAACAATGCACTGAAAGACATTGAAAAATTGATTGGGTCAAAAGTGTAGTGGTTGATGCTAGAGAGGTGCAAATGTTCATTTCACTGCAACCACCATACATCATTGACACTCTTTCATAGCTTTTCGAGGAAGGAATTCCTCAAGCCGGTGGACACATGTTTTGCATCATACTTTATTTTGTTGGATAGGATGGTTGAGTTGCAAGAATCATTACAATGTATGGTCATGACATTAGAGTGGTCTAGGTGGGATGGGTCCAAGACAGAGTAGGGGAAGAAGGTGAAAGCAATTGTGGTGAAAGAAACATTTTGGATAGATGTGAGATATATCACATCCATAGTATCTCCGATTTTAGTGTGATAAAATATGGGGATTCTGAGAGCCCTAACCTTGGTGAGATATATGAATGTATTGATAGTATGCTTGGCTAGATGAAGGTTGTTTGGGCAAGGGACCCCACCTTGAGTTCTACCATCACCATATTCAGCCCATCATTGAGCGGAGATGGGAGAAGTTGAACACTCCTTTACACATGGTTGCATATGCACTAAATTCAAAGTGGTATGTTGAGAGGCTGATAGAGTTCTCCTAGTAGATGATGAGAGGTGAGGAAGGGTTTTGGTGTTCCCAGATTTCACCTTAAACTGCAGGACTACCCTATTCAAAAATTTCGTACTTTTAAAATAATGGGTTGTTTTGTGTTTTTATTGCTAGAAAGTTCCTCAGTATTATGTCAAGATATTCCCAAGGAGCCATATTAGCCATTTCCACCAAATACCATTTAAAATTGTTATATTCATGTAAATAAAATTTGTATCAAATTTTGACTCGTCGAGACTTGAATTATGTAAATTTTTATGATTAAAATCATTTTGGGCTTTATTTGTAACTTCTAGCAACGTTTTGTGTGTTTTTGTGTTTCTTTGTTTGAAAATTAATTCCTTTGCACGGTTTGGCTTGATTCTTGGCACGTGGAATATATGAAGATGCTTTTGTGCAAAAGAAGAGAGCTTAAATCAATGCTCAATACATTTTTGGAATATATCCTTTTTGGAAATCACGAATAATTATCCAGATCTACTAGGGTTTTTTCCCATGGAAGAAACCACTTAAGTCCTGATGGGAAGAGAGAAGGAAAAAGAATGGTGGCATGGGATTTCCACGCCTTGCGGTAAAATTCATTGTGGAATAAAAGATCACTTAAGTGACATTTTATCCATGACAAATAGGATGAAAAAGAGAAACACTTAAGTGAATCATGCATCACTTCCAAATTCACGGGGGTAAATAATCATTGGAGACATAAGAAATTTCTTATGCCAAAAGTGCAACCCTTTAGGGAAAGAAAGACAACCTTAAATTAATTGGTTAATTTCTTTTCATTTTAACGCCCGTGCTTGTGAAAAAGTCAACATAGGTAAATGTAAAAAGACTTCCTCATATTTAATGTGTGTGCACCCCAGTTAAAAATAATACAATAGAAAATTAATTCGAAGTCAAAGCATATTGTGAGGCTCTAGTTAATGAAACAAAAGTCTAAAATTAAATAAATTTAATTTATTTAAAGGTAGTTAAAACATGCACAAAATAGGAGTGTGCTTGAAGGTCTTACCATCCATCATCCAGAATATAAAAGACATTAGAATTGTAGAATCATAAGGATTATATAAGGGGCCAAAATAAATTAATTAATTGGATGCACAGCCCATCAATTATTGTTTGAAGATTTTTGCTCACGAAAGGTGGTGACTTCCAATTAGCATATTAAGGATGATTTGTTGGCGGATAATTGTTTGCGAAGCGTAGAGTTTGAGTGCGTGAACATAATGAACAACATATACATGAAGAAACCCAAATCTCCTTCCAAGTTCCCAAGAACTCTTCCACGGTCCAATCTGCACTAGTTTTGAAGAATTCGGTGGTAGATGATATCGCCAAATTGTTATGCGTGATGAAAAAGAGCGCACAATGAATGCTCACACTTTCCATACATGGATGTATGCTTTCATCGAGACCATTGAAATCAACAAGGCAGATTCCATATAATCAATTACCATCCATCATCCAGATCGATCGAGATTAGCGACAACATTCATCAATTATTGTTTGAAGATTCAACTCCGAAAGGTGGTGAAGCGTACTGTCGGCAACTTCAAAATGACTTCGTATTTGGTATACATGAAGAAACCCAAATCTCCTTCCAAGTTCCCAAGAACTCTTCCACGGTCACAGGTAGGCATCTTCTCAAGCCGATAGATGTGGTGTTCTTTCATCGAGACCCCATTATCGAGTGCTACCCCACAAGCATGCTTTTTCAACTTCAAAATGACTTCCTATTTGGTATGCGTGTAGGAAAGATTTCAAAGTGGTCAACGATGGATTCTTCTACACTGCGTGTAGGAAAGATTCATTTGCGGGTTGAATTCATTTGTAGGTTGACAAGGACCTAAAGGCCAATAAGGTAAGCAAAGAAGTGTGGGAAGTTGTATACATAATCGATCTATTCATTTAGTTTGCATGATTTCAAATACCTCGGTGTCATTGGCTTTTTGGAGAATTGGTTAAGTTGCCCCCGATATCCGAATGATAGATTGATCACCATGTAGTTGAGCAGACAACTTGTGGAGATACACGACCTTGATCAAATGACGACACAAGTCTACAGGCTTCTTCCCGATCACTGTGGGTCATTATAGCTGCCAGAGCATTCATAGAGCTCGAGGAATGGAGATAGAGATGTTCTCTGAGTACGAGCAAGAGTTCTTCCCAGCACGAATGAACTTTGATCCATTTGGAGTAGCCAGGAAGATGATCTCCCAAGAGTACGCACATGTGCCTTCATTAGAAGATTTCTAGATGAAGTGCAAAAGTGAGTACAAAGTTAAAAAGAAAGATTTCAGCAGGCTATCAGCACAACAAATGTTTGACTTTGGATTAGCACGGATACCTACGGATCTTAAAGATGATGGGCTGTGTTACTTGACACATACCATCAAATGGGAGGAGATAGAGCCGTACTTCAAGAGAACGTAGGGGGCTGCCATACAATTGAGGAAAGGTCTGCCGCCGTTCTGGTGAATACTTCAAATTAGTTGGTGATGAAGGATCTCGCCTTGATGAAACATTGATAAATTAAGTCACGGAAACTTCCAGCAGAGATTCCCTCAAGAGGAAGCACAGAGAGAAAGCAAAGCGTGAAGGCCCGAGAAGATGAAAGTACACAAAAGGTATCATTCAAGGAGAAGATCACTTCTGGCCATGATTAGTTCCGGCTTCTAAGCATCGAAGATTCACCGATGATCACAGACATCGCCAGACACTTGCCATTCGTCATCGATTGAATCCAAAGAACATTCATTTTCTCTCCTCACCACTCCGTTCAAAACCTATTCTGAAGAAACATTGAAGTTGCAGATGCTTGAGTTTGAAAGAGCTTTATCTTTGGATTATTCAGAGATGACAACCACAACACAGTAGCAGTTTTTGATGGAGAACAATCAAAGCGAAAGATAGTAGTACACTCAACAACTTCTCATTCTCCGAGAAGTAATTTCTCAGAATGGTTGACTTCGCAGTTAGTTCCAGAGGCTAGAGTAGAAATGAACTTGGAGGAACACGACTTGCAGCTGCTCCAGAGTCTATGTGAAAAAGACAAAAAACCTAAAGTTGTTAAGGTAACTTTAAGGTTGATCATCGAGGAGTCGGGGTAGAAGACATAACAAGAACTGTGCAGTACTTATCGGTCAAGCCACCACAAAGGATTGAAGCAAATGATACATAGAAATTATAGATGCTCTATCCTTAGGCTTAACAGAGAGAAGGCGAAGAAAGATGAACTTTAGAAGCGGTATCTCGGTTGTTGGGGAGATCATTGCCAATGTTGCTAAATCTTCCACTCAACCTATTTCATCTCAAGAGCAGTGAGTGATCATTTGATTCAGAGATGGAAGATGCAAGCAATCAAGGGAAAGCTCTGTAGACGAATGGAAAAGTCTAATCATTCGTCAAGCTTCAGTATAACTCGAAGCGGTGCCACCCTTTGAAGGTTATGAAAGATGCAACAGATCGGTTGAAGCAATTGGTGACAAGCATAGTAGATATGAACATCGTTGCGGAGAGTAACCTGAGTACTTTGGCCGAAATCAATAAGCTACTGGGAGAAGTGTTGATTGCGGAATAGATTGTACCGGACGGATCAGTTGAGAAGGGGAAGTAGTTGAGTTTGCAGTATCTTTCCGTTTGGAGATCTGTAGAATTATGCTGAAGAGGATGCAGACACTTGAGAGTATGGCATCGTCTTTACCAGACAATATCATTGCTTTCACTCAGGAGGAAGTGGTCGGAAATGTTACTTCATACGTATGGATCATTCCTAGCATAGTGCCTAATTCCCTGGAAGGGTCTCTTCTGATGGTACAAGGGAGAATTGATGGAGCTACTAAGTCTTTCATGATGAATTCCATCAATGAGACTAATGGCACTGTTGTAGTCGGATATTACAAAGTTCAGCCGAGCTTGGAGGATGTGGAAATATGTATCGAGTGTTGAACGAATGATTGCTACTGATTTAGAGACGAGAAAAGGAAGAGGTGGCTAAGACAAATGGGAAGATGTTGAATTATATGTTCGACAAGTATATTCAATATCAGAACAAAAAGAAGATATAAATGTTACAACTGACTTGACTTCTATTTTCCACGTTCTCGGATGAAATTGTAAAAATTTAAAGTTATTGGTTTTGAAACCATTGCTTAAAGTTATGTGGAACGATTCTATTAGTTAAGTGATAGATGTGTCACTTGAGGAGAAGTTAGAGGAAGATGATTGCCAGATGTCATCTTTACTTCTTGTTTATGTTTCAGTTTAGTTGAGTTTCACATTTGTACTTTCCTTCTACATTCTCTAAGTAGAAGAAGAACCTCCGAGTTAATGATCAGAATTTGTAAGCAACATTCTTGTGTTCCAGACTTTGTGCTGAAACCCTTGAGAGCCACTTGAAGCAAATGAATATACAGGAGCAGATTTCCGAGAGAACTTTGTGTCATAGTGTATTTTGTTTCTAGCTTTCTATCTTAGATCTTTGAATAAACTGTGTTATTTTAGATCTAGATCTAGAGCTACCTTTGCTTATAATTCTGTGTTGATATCTATTGGTTTCTTATATGTGCATGCAATCAATTGTGTTATCTATTGATTGGGATGCACATCTTCCCCATTTCTTCTCTGTGTTTATATAATTCCTTTCTTTTATAAATATTTTCTTTCTTAAAACGATTTGCTTACTTGCTTTCAGTAACTATACAGACTATGGTTCATGAGTTGAATAGTTAAAGTAAAACCCCATATAGATACTTAGCATATTTTAATTAACAAATCGACACGAGAGTCTCACTAGTAAATGAGGGAGATTTATCTCATGACTGCCTAGTTTTATGCTATGCATGAAAAATCTAGCCAACAGTTTTCTTAAAAGCCCTCGAGAATAATGTATAATGTAGAGGATGCTTCTCGAGTCGAATTGATTGGCTCAAGTTCACTTATCTAGATGGCTACAAAAATTCATCAAAGATAGACATGACAACATTGGCACGGAAGAGTCCAGTTAGTTGGTGGCGATTGTATGGACATGCATGATTGCTACGTACATTTTTTATTCATCTTCTTTCTCGGGTTTCTAGTTCCTCTCGCTTCGAGAGAAATTGGTCAATATATGGGTGGATCCACTCTCTTAAGAGGAACAAATTTACCTCTAAGAGAGCATAAAACTTGTTGCTATACATAGTGCCTGCGTCATGGATCGTAAGACACCTCCGTACAAGTAAAGTCCAACATTGCGGTGGGATGTGGATCCTGAGGATGCAAGGCGATTGATGAAGATTAGGAGCAACGAGGACCGGTTTATATCTCCTTTCAGCAAATGTAGATGATGTTGATACAAATACTCTAGTGAGGAGAAGTGGTTCACAATTGTTGCTTGGAGGGCTTTGATAGCGATTTTTGAGTTGTACTTGTCACTTGTCATTTTGGTTATGAGACATGACATAATATTTCATAGCATATGTAATGTGGGTGTAGTTGTACTCTTCTCATGTTGATTATTGAAGAGTAAGACTAAGACTTGTTTTTAATTTTCAGCTTTACTATTTACTATTTAGTCTTTCATTGTCATGTTGAAGTTTTGAACATTGAATATAATATATATAGTTGTAGCATTTTGGGCCTTGGCTTATGTGATGAATAATTGGATTAATCATTAATGGTTTCAATCTTCAAACTTTCAATTTTAAGTCTTAGGTTATTGAATTATTCATGTTATATTTGTAAAATTAATAAATTATATATATTTATATATATATTTTATTTTATTAGCCATCCCAAAATTTTCAAAAAAATTGCCATCCCGAAACCTTGTCCTCGTCCCGAAGTCTTAGGTAATTATGCATTTATTTGCTCTCTAACGACTTCGTATGCACATGCACCCAACGAGATGAGAATGGTCTAAAGTACCCAGAAATGCCTCTTCTTGCATGGCACACACCCCCACATCCTTGCATTCATTACCAACCCAAGTAGCATTAGTAACAACCAAAAATGATCATTGATTACCTCTTGGCTGCCCTCGTTTTGTTTGTCCATGCAAACTTGTAAATCAAGCTTCTCTTTCCTCTTTGACTCATCTCCCATGATCACTTTATCATCATGCATGCAATCATCAAAGGGCAAAGAAACCTCTTCAATCAACAATGAATCTTTCCCTTGCTTATTTTCATCCGGTGGCTCTTCTTCCTTCACTTCCTCTTGAATCAAATTTGATTTTTTTGTGCAATCACCAAGTCCCATGCAAACATTAGATATCAAAAATTTATCATCAAACACCAAAGGACTCATACCTTGGAGAGCTGATCCTTTTTGCTTCATAAGAGACCTTGCTAACATATATGCCTTCACCTTGCTTGAACATTGATCCAAAACACCTTTGGCTAAAGTATGAGCAATACATGACTCCTCTTGTCTCAAACTTTCATCAAACATAAATAACAATGGTTGTGGGGAACCTTCATATTCATTCAACACCAAAGACATGATAGTTTGCATTGCAACCCTTATATTTTCTGAATGATTATCATGTAGGACAACAAAGAATACTTCAAACATATGAAGAATAAGATCATCACAATCAAGATCTAACATTGGTATACAAGATCTCACCTTTGCCATATTCTCCAAGATCTTAACCCTCTTACCAAAGTAAGGGTTTGTGATGTCCCAAAGCCTTTGAAAACTCCCTATCATGAGCTCGAAGACTTCTTCCATGGTGGTGTCACTGTATGGCAAACTCGGGGTTGCGATCCTTGTAACTTCACTAATGCAAGTGATGACCATGAGCCTCACATCCACCTCATCATGCCTCAATAGTTCGGATCTAGCCAAATGGGTCACCAAAGAGTCCATTGCTAAAAACATGGAGCCATAATCTGATTGTTTTATCATAGACAAACAATTTGCAGCTTCCTCCAAAATGCTAAGCAACACATCTCTCGAAAGGTGTGGAGGATCAAGCCATCTCCCCAATCTGTAAAACTGCATTCTCATTTTTCCTTCACTTATTAACTCCACGATTCATACACTATGTATCCAGATCTACAAACACAAACCCCACAAGAGTAGAGGAAAGTTGCTCTAATACCTCGTGATGTCCCCTTTTTGGACAAATAGAAAATTACAACTTCAACCCAAAATCGAACCAAGAAGGATTAGATCCTTTTGAATCAACCTAAAATAGCCCAATGTCAACTAATTACAACCCAAATGGGGTTGGAAATGGTCAAGGTGGTGAGCTAGATTGGTGGAGACGATCAACTTTTTATTCTTCTCAATTTTGATTTTTATTACAATAGTGAATTAATTTGAAACAGCTTGATTTACGACTAAAACTTCAACAATTCATAACTCAATCACTACTACATATTTTTCCATGAAACAAAGTGCATAATAAACTATAATTTTAGAGCTTTCTAATGAACTAAAGATTACATTTTTCCGAGCACTTAAACCCCTTCAAAATAACATCTAAACTTCCAATCAAGGCGTTAAGGTTAGCGAAATTGATAAATTAATAAGAAACACTTCTCTTTTCTGTTTTCACCCTCCAAAAGCTTGTTTTGATGCACAAAAATGTGAAGAACAAATGTGAATTGAAACCACAAATTTTAAGCATCAAAATGTGTCACAAACTATTAATAATCCAACCCCAAGTCTATGACTGACTTCTAAATTATTTCCCGCTTAACCAATCAAGCAAAAAAATTTAAACTTTGGATTTTGGGCCACAAAAATATGAAGAATAATATTCCAAAATTAGTTTTCGCACAATAGACATGAAACCCTAATTTTTCTTAAAAGTAGGTCGCCCAACACATTTAGGGCATCAAATCATCTCCAAAAATTATGAAATTAATTGCAAAACATAACAGATATGAAAATCAACAAATATGCTCCAAATTATGCAATAATAATCAAATTTGCACCATAAATAAATTCGCTAGGGCAAAGAATTTTTTTCAAGCAATTCCCCACACACTAGATGTAACAGACACAAATGGATCCTTATCAAAACAAGATTTGCTTTAATTCCAAGTTGAGAGTGAGAGAGAGAGAGAGAGAGAGAGAGAGAGAGAGAGAGAGAGAGAGAGTAACGCATAGATCCCATTTCTCCAAGCATGGAGAGACATAAATGATCAAATCAATGTGCCAAATGATGGTCATACCTCCTTTTATAACATAAGGTGCAACATTCAAATGGCGGCGTTTTCCTTTTGGAGGAAAACTAATAAAACTTAAATTAAAATATTAAAAGACCCATTTAAGTGCACTTTATTATTTTAATTAAATAATGAACAAGTAATTAACATATGTGCACTTTTAAACTAACTAAAGACTCCCACTTGTAGTGCGAGGCACGCCAAGGGGTTACAATGCAAATAAAAGAGATAAACAAATATATTAGTAATTCCTCGAAAAGGGGATCATGTAGTATGTGTTTTTCATATATGATTCTTTGAGGAAGACTTGGATATACTTTCTTTGAAAAAGTCTAAAGTTTTCAAGAGATTCAAGGAGTTCAAATCTCTTATGGAGAACTAGGAGGAGAATAAGCTTAAGATGTTGTACACAAACATTGGAGGCTAATTTTGTTCAAAAGTATTTGAGGAATTCTACAAACAATGTGGAATTGAAGGACAAAAGACAACATACACACCTCAACAAAATGGAGGTGTGGAGCAGATGAACATGACATTGCTTGATAAAGCCTTGAGTATGCTAAGTGGTTCACACTTGGGGAAAAAGTGTTAGGATGAAGCAATGATCATTTGTTATTTGGTGAATCTTTCGCCATCATCAACAAAGTGGAGGACATGATTGAAGCAAGTTTGGACTAGATCCATCCTTGAAACACTTGAGAATTTTTAAATGTGATGCATATATACATAGTTGCTTGAGAATCACATCTTCATTAGATATAAAAATAGTGTTAAGAGGTACAAGCTAAGGAATCCTAAAATAGAGATTGCGGTTCATAGCCAAAATATGATACTTCGGAGAATGAAGAGGATTCTTGCACAAAAGGTTGTGTCTGCAACAATGAGGATGATGCACTATTTTGAGCAGGAACTTGAAAAGGTCATAACTTGTGCTTCAGGTGTCTTGTTTGAGTTTGTTTTTAAACCACTGTTTTGACAAGACGAATTCACCTAAGTTAACCAACCCTACCAATTGGAGCACATTTTTGCACATTTTCGGGCCCGAAATCCACCATCTAAGGCCGAAAATTAGGATCTAAGTTGTAATTCAATTTTTTCCTATTTTAGGGCATTAGTAAATTTTAGTCTCTTGAATGCAAAGTAGGTTAGAAAGTTGGCAATTCCTCTAATTTAGGCATGTAGAAGATGCATGACAATTTCTGTGCCCGTACGAATAAACATGCAAACTTACTAAGAATAGTAAGTTCTAGTAAACTACTAAAAATAGTAAATTCCGCCACCTAGAGTAGATTTAGTCAAAGTTAGTTAGAGTTTTCTTGGCAACTCAAGTTGGGAGTTGTTTTCCTATTTATGAAGCATTGTAATTCATGATTCAATAACGAAGAAGAAGATTTATTTTCTTTGAGTTCAAGATATTTGCAGTGTATTGAGTTTGTGTTAAAGTTGGCTACATTATCTGGTATCGCAAATGAGTTCAAGTCTTGGTGAAGAAAAATAAAATAATGGCAGGAAGAGGAAGAGGAAGAGGGGGTGGAATTGCCCAGATGAATAGAAACATGCAGGATCTATAGAGGCAAGTTGTTGCGCTTTCTGCAACTATAGCCCAAAGAGGAAATCAAGGTGGAGATGACACAAATGAAGATGAAGTTTGTGAAGAGGAGGAAGCATAAGGACCACCCTTAGCTTTTGAAGAAAGGATGCTTCGAGCATTAGAAGGAAAGAATGATGGGATAAGATTTGATGTTTCAGAATATGGAGGTAGCCTAAAACCAAAGGAGTTGATTGATTGGTTGACTAGTATGGGAATTGTTTTTGAGTGGAAGGCTATGTTAGAGGAAAAGAAGGTAAAATTTGCATGCACGAAATTAAAAGGTCATGCTATGTTATGGTGGGATCATCTACAAAAAGAGAGGTCAAGAAAGGGGAAAGAAAGGATAAGGACTTGGAGTAAGATGGAGAAGAAGCTAAAAGACAAATTTCTCCCTATGGATTATGCACAAACCCTTTTTAGGAGGTTTCAGAATCTCAGACAAAACTTACAAACCATGCAAGAATACACATGAGTTTTACAAGTTGTCCATTCGTGTAGAGCATGAAGAAAATGAGGAACAAATGGCTACTGAGGTATGTAAATGGATTAAAATTTTCTATTCAAGATGAGCTAAGCATGCACAAGATCAAGAGCATGGAGGATTCCTATCAACTAGCTTTAAAGGCCGAAGAAAAACAAAACTATCAAAGTTTTAGGAGATCACCTGGGATGAATAGGGGGCCTCATCCTCCTTTCGGGGACGAGTTGGTTTCAACCAAGGTAGAGGAGAACAACCTCGTGGAGTGGAAAAGCAAGAAGATACAAGACAAGATCTCCCAAATCAGCAAAGAGGTAGAGGATTTCCTAGGGGTAGAGGATATGTTGGCGGCAGAGGATGGGAGGCTCCATGAAGACCATTTGTGTGCTACAGATGTGGTGAAGAGGGGCATAGAGCATTTGAATGCTTGCATTATTATACACATGAAAAGAGGCAAGCAGACCCTTCGAGAGTAAATCTTGTTGAAGTTGAACAAGAAGAAGACGATCATGACCTAGAAATTCCACTAGATGTGGGAGAAAATATGATGATCAAAAGGACGATGATTGCTCCAAGAAAGGAGATCAAGGGGGATGCATGGCTACATACAAATATTTTCGAACAAGATGCACTTCAAGAGGAAAGGTATGTAATGTTATTATTGATGGTGGTAGTTGTGAGAACATGGTTTCAAATGAGATGGTTGAGAAACTAGGCTGCATTGTGAGAAGAATCCTAACCCTTACCGTATTGCATGGTTTAAGAAGGGTAATGAAGTTACTGTTGATAAGAGATGTTTAATAAATTTTTCTATTGAGAAAAGTTATAAGGATGAGATTTGGTGTGATGTTATTCCTATGGATACATGTCATATGCTATTAGGCAGACCATGACAATTTGATAGAAAAGTTATTCATGACGGGGAAGAATACATATAATTTTTGGAAGGATGGCACAAAAATAGTTTTACTACCTCTTAAGGAAGAGGGAAAGGCTGAAAATATGTTTTCTCGAAAAGGAATTTGTGAAGGAGGCAAAGGAAACTCGGTTTTTTAGGTGTTGGTCGCAATAAGGATGAACTTGCAAGTGCAAACATACCATGAGAAGCAACAAAATTAATAGAATAATTTTCTGATGTTATTCTTGATGAGCTACCAGATGGGTTACCACCCAAAAGAGATATCCAACACCATATTGATTTGATCCCATGGTCTTCACTCCCAAATCAAGTGGTTTACATGATGAGCCCGACATTGCATGCATAGTTGAATAAGCAAGTGACAGAGCTCATGAGAAAGGGTGTAGTAAGGGAGAACATGAGTCTCATGTGCAACTCTAGCTTTATTAACTCCAAAGAAGGATGGAACATGGAGAATGTGCACGAATAGTAGAGAAATCAATAAAATCACAATCAAGTATAGGTTTCCTATACCTCACCTTGATGATATGATGGATGTGCTTGCTTTGGATCTAGGTATTTCACCAATATTGATCTTTGTAGTGGTTACCATCAAATTCGGATCAGAGAAGGAGATGAGTGGAAAACCATTCAATACGAGGAATGAGTTATATGAGTGGTTGGTGATGCCATTCGGGTTATCTAATGCACCTAGCACTTTTATGAGGTTGATGAACACTTTGTGTTGTGGGAGTACAATGGTAAGTTTGTTGTGGTTTATTTTAATGATATCTTGATTTTTAGTAAAACTAAAGAAGAACATTTGAGGCATTTAAGGGTGATATTTGAAGTGTTAAGGAAAGAGAAGCTCTATGCAAATTTGAAGAAGTGCACGTTTATGCAAGAGAGTTTGGTATTTTTGGGTTTTATTATTTCAGCAGATGGGGTACAGATGGACTTAGAAAAGATAAAGGCAATTATTGAATGGCCTACTCCACGAAGTATAACAAAGGTACAAAGCTTTCATGGTTTAACAACATTTTATAGAAAGTTTATTAAAAAATTTAGCAATATTGTAACACCTATAACAGATTGCACAAAGGGAAGGGAGTTTTTGTGGACAAAGGCAACTAAGGATAGCTTTCAGTTCTTGAAGAAGAAGGTGACATAAGCACCTATTTTGGCACTACCATATTTTGATAAAGTGTTCAAGGTTGATTGTGACGCCTCACATGTGGGTATTGGTGTTGTCTACTAAGTCAAGGAGGGAATCCAATAACTTTCTTTAGTGAGAAATTAAATGAGGTAAGAAATAACTACTCTACTTATGATGTGGAATTTTATGCAATTGTACAAGCATTGAGGCATTGGAGGCATTACTTAATGCCTAAGGAGTTTGTGTTATTTATAGACCACATAGCCCTAAAGTATGTGAATACACAAAATAAGTTGAATAATAGGCATGCAAAGTGGGTATCATTTTTGCAGGGTTATACTTTTTCTCTAAAGCATAAATCAGAAAACAAAACCAAGTTGCGGATGCATTGAGTAGGCATGTGACTCTATTTACAACTATGGAGAATGAGGTGGTTGGTTTTGAAGAAATAAAGGATATTAATTTTTCGATTCGATTTTTAAGATATTGTTGAAGTTAAGTAGACCATTGTACGATGCTTTTTTCAGATGAGTACCTTTACAGGATGACTATTTTTAAGGGACGACAACTATGTATTCCAATTGGGTCTATGAGAGATAATATAGTGAAAGAGCTGCATAGTGGAGGATTGGTTGGGCACTTTGGTAAGGATAAGATGATAGCCTTGGTAGCAAAGAAATACTATTGGCCAAAGATGAAAAGAGATGTGGTAAGATATGTGGAGAGGTGTCAATTTTCCAAGTCTCGAAAGGCCATGCACAAAATACAAGGTTGTATATGCTATCTTGTTCCCAAAGGGCCGTAGACAGATTTGAGTATGGATTTTTTTTGGGATTACCAAAAACACAATGAGGTAATGACTCAATTTTTGTGGTTGTTAGGCTTTCTCAAATGGTTCATTTTATTTTTCTTTAAGAAAACTAGTGATGCGACAAGAGTAGCAGATTTGTTTTTCGAGAAGTTGTTCGCTTGCATGGTGTTCCAAAAACCATTACTTCAGATAGGGACACAAGGTTCTTAAGTCATTTATGGAGGACTTTATGGAAGAAGTTGGGAACTAAACTACAGTTCAACAGTGCCTATCATCCTCGAGAATGGTAAATAGGAGTTTGGGAAACCTGTTAAGGTGCATAGTTGGGGAAAAGCCAAAATAATGGGACTTAGCATTACCACAAGTTGAGTTTGCTTATAATAGCTTCGTAAATAGATCCACAGAAATTCTCCATTTTATATTATGTATGGGAGTAATCCAAAAGGGGTGTTAGATTTGGTGCAACTACCAATGGATGGCAGAGTCAGTGATGATGTAGAAGCATTTTCCGAACATATACAACAATCAAGTGCGGAAGAAGTTGCAGACTAGTAATGATCAGTATAAGGAAATAACATATGTGCACAGAAGGAGGAAAGTGTTTACAATGGGTGAGTTGGTTATGGTATACCTTTGGAAGGAAAGGTTTCCAAAAGGAACCTATAACAAGTTGAAGTACAAAAAGATTGGTCCCTACAAAATCATGAAGAAGATAAATGATAATGCTTATGAGGTAGAATTGCCAGGAAATTTTGATATCTCTCCAGTGTTTAATGTTTTAGACTTATATTCTTTTCATGGGGATAGTGAAGAAGGGGATTTTATTGAAGTAGTAGATTGGAGGCAACAAGGTCCAGGTGAAAAAAAAAGAAGTGGATTAGATTTTGGACAAAAATAGTGACCACACGACATGGACAATACAATAGATATTTGGTACATTGGAAAGGATTGGACAAGAGGACAACACATGGGTCATAGAGTGGGAGATTAAGAAGCTAGATAAAGATAAATGGAATAAATTTGAAGAAGACAACTTGCAGGAGTTGCATTTTTTTCAAGCAGGGGAGAATGATGCACTATTTTTAGTAGGAACTTGAAAATGTCATAACTTGTGCTTCTGTGTCCATTTTTTTAAACCACATGTTTCGACGAGACGAACACATAGTCAACTTTCCTCGTTAGTTGGAGCACATTTTAACACATTTTTCGGGCCCAAATCTGCCATCTGAAGGCCGAAAAATTAGGATCTAAGTTGTAATTTGATTTTTTCCTATTTTAGGGCATTAATAAATTTTAGTCTCTTTAATGCAAAATAGGTTATAAAGTTGGCAATTCCTATAATTTAGGCATGTAGAAGATGCGTGGGAATTTCGTGCTCGTATGAATAAGCATGCAAACTTACTAAGAATAACATGTTCTAGAAAAGTGCTAAAAATAGTAAATTTCCACAACCTAAAATAGATTTAGTCAAAGTTAGTTAGATTTTGCTTGACAACTCGAGTTGGGAGTTGTTTTTCTATTTATGAAGCATTGTAATTCATGATTCTAGATCGAAGAAGAAGATTTATTTTCTTTAAGTTCAAGATATTTGGCAATGTATCGAGTTTGTGTTAAAGTTAGCTTCTTGTGCTCTAGGTGATTTGGTTCACACTTGGGAAAAAGATTTGGGATGAAGCAATGATCATTTGTTATTTGGTGAATATTTTTCCATCATCAACATTGGAGGACATGATTTGACAAGAAGTTTGGACTAGATCCATCCTCAAACACTTGAGAATTTTTAGTTGTGATGCATATATACATATTTGCTTGAGAATCACATCTTCATTGGATATAAAAATAGTGTCAAGAGGTACAAGCTAAGGATCCTAAAATAGAGAATGTTGTTCATATCCTAAATATGATACTTAGGAGAATGAAGAGGATTCTTGCACAAAAGTTTGTGTGTAACAATGAAGATTAGTAGGAATAACATCTAAAAACAATCAAAAGAAGAGTCAACAAAGTGTGGGTTGAGCTAGATTTTGAAGAGCTTGTAACTAAATATGAGGTTATTGACGAAGGTGCGTCGGAGGAGGAAGTACTTTAAATCCTGTGCAAACAAAGTGCTTAATAGGTATAACATGTCAAACTTTCATTTTGTATTCTTACTTTCAAACAAATGAAAATGATCCCAAAGACATTGTGTGAAGCTCTTGGTTTTAAAGAGAGAAAAGCTTGGAAGAAAGCCATGCCAAGGAGATTGAGACTTTGATAAGAATGAGATTGGGGATCTAGTGAAGTTATCCCACGGAAGAAAACCTATGGGTTGAATATGGGTTTTCAAGAAGTGCAATGCTCAAGGTAAAATAGAGAACTAAAAGGCTTGCCTAGTTGCAAAAGGGATGCTCTCAAGTTGAGGGATTGACTTTGGTGGGGTCTTTTCTCTTATAGTATAATTGACTACCATTTGATCTCTTTTAGCCATTCCCGTTGTATTTGATTTGTAGTTAGATCAAATGGATGTTAAAACAATGTTTTTTCATGAAGAAGTTTAAGGAGAAATCAACATGTTGCAATCAAAAGGTTTCATAGTGAAGGGAAATAGGATTTAGTTTGCCCCCAAAAGAAGTCCTCATATGGCTAGAAATAATCACCAAGGATGTGGAATCAAAAGTTTGATAGCTAAGTCTAAAACTTGGGCTTTCTGCGCAACAAGGCAAATCCATGCATATATTCCAAAGAACTATGGAAAAACATTATCATCATAGTTCTCCATGTCAATGAAATGTTGTTGATTAGAAATTATAAGGCAATGATCATGTAGGTAAAATCTCAACTAACAACTAGCTTTGCGGTTTAAGATGAAATATCTCGATGCTCCAAAGTTCATTTTGGACATGGAAATCAAAAAAGATTGTGCAATCATGAAGTTTTGGTTAGACCGGAAGAAATATGTTGATATGGTAATGAAAAGGTTCAAGATGCATGACAAAAAACTTGTGAGCACACCTTTACCAGTGGGCATAAATATTGACTACAAAAAGTCCAAAAACACGAGTAGGAAGACATGGCTCACCTTAAGGTATGCAATAGTTTTTCAAAAGTTTAGACATTACACATGTATAGGGAGTAGTTAGTAGATACATGTCTAATCATGGCAATGGGCATTATATTATGGTGAAGAGGATCTTCATGATTTGCGTGGAACTTTTGACAATGCTATTTACTATCAAGGAAATCCTTGTAAGTAAGGCTGCAAGTCTACATGGCTTTGTGGAATCTGATTGGTGTGGAGATCCCGACTTGTGAACATCCACTAGTGCGTATGTATTCAACTAGTTCGATGGAGGTGTAAGTTGTATGAACAAATGTCAAGAAATTGCTACATATCCACCACAAAAGTTGAGAAGATGGAAACTACACATGCAAGCAATGAATCAACTTGGCTTAAGAGACTATTTTACATGGTAGAGTTCACTCAAAAGGCCATGATGATATATTGTGACTCCTAAAGTGCAATTTTTCTAGCAAGGAACCTTGAGTATCACTCTCATTCAAATCACATTGATTTGTAACATATTTTTGTAAGGGAAATGGTGGAGGAGAAGAGTATACCGCTAGAAAAGGAGAATGATCTAAATGTCACATATTCATTGACTAAGGTAGTGACACCAAAAGTTCTCTTAGTGTAGGAAAGGAATGGGCTTGGATGCATGCAACTCTCGAAGAATGGGTTAGTGCCCCCTTTATGTAGTGCTCAACAAGTGGGATAATGTTGGTAATATCTCAACTTTGCAAAGGACTAAACATGTTTTTTACACAAAGGTGGTTAGTGGTGTGTAAGCTTGCATGACATTGTTGCATAAGGAGAGTCTATGCGGGGAATGTGTGCAAGTATATGAGCACATGTGCACTATATGGGACTTGCAAAATGTGGATAAAATCATTGTGTGCATCATTGTGTTGTGCGCATGGAAATCCACATGGAGTATATGCGAAGTGGTAGTTATTTTATGATGTGCATTGTTGTGTAACATTGGAGTGCAACATGTGGTGCATCACAACACGTGTTTGAATGGACTAGAGACTGGAGGTGTAAAACAAGTTGATAATGCTTTGACATGGTTGGTGGATGAGCATTATGTAATGATGAATCTACTTAGTTGTTAATAAGGGACATGCAAATTCTATGTTGCTTTATGGCAAGCTAGTTGAATGATGGTAGACTCTAAGGAATGAATATAAAAAATGGTTGCAACAACCTACATGATTGTTTGTTGTGGTTAGAGAATAAAATTTAAGTATGGTAATGAGCCAATTTTTAGTGTAAGAACATAATTGAATATATTGTTGCATGGTCTAATGCATGGACATTATTGCTTATATTGTATTGTAGTTGTCTTGTATAAGTGCATGGACCACCTGAACACTTTAAGATGCCTTGAAGGTTGTTTATTGTATTTGTAAGCCAATTTTAACTTAATGCTATAGAAAAAGGTTATTGTGTCGGTTTTTTTACTTGAATGGTGTCTAGGTGATATCATGAGTTAGTATCTTGTGTGTCATTTCTATATAGTGTAGCAATTCTCTCCTCAAAATTTACTTATTGCACATATACGACCAAATCCTAACAAGACATCTCTATATCATTTAAGTGCTTTAACATTACATAGATTAATAATTGATTCCATAGTGTCGTAATCTTGTTTACATATTTAGCAAGATTATAATCATTTTCACATTGGCACACAAGTAAGATACTATCTACGCATAAGCACTCAAGTAAGACTAAAAATGTACAAACTAGGTTCACTATAAACTAGATTGACTATTGGGATCATTAGGCATAAAGATGATATATGACACAATTATGTTAAAATAATATTTCTTTGACTTCTCCTTTTTATTTATTTTTTCTTTTAAACTATTCTTAACGAGGAAAACTTGTAACTATAGGTGAGTTTTTATGCAATTGGCTCAAGACATTTAAGAAGGATATATAGGGTCATTCATAGAGAGTGGTCAAGGGCCAAAGCAACTATATTGGCCTTTGATGCTTTGACATCTTGCTTGGGTCTTTGCTCTTGCATGGTACAATAAAGAGTTTGTTAAATATAGAGACAATGGTAGAAACATGGGGATACGAGCATGAAGGCTTACATTGGTGATACATGCCTAAGGAAAATAACTACAAATGAGGATGGCATACATCATAGCGATACTAATATGTAGGCAAGAAAATAGTTGGTATTGGGGATTTATTGACATTCACAAGACCCTAGTTTGATTCATGTGGAATTTGTAATCTTGCTTGCCATTGTAAATGGGCCCAACCACTAACTTGAGGGTAATTACTAATATACTAATTAGTAAAAAAAGCTATAAAAGGGTGTCAAGTGTCTTTCCAATAACTATTGTTGGCAACTAGATAAATATCTCAATCCGAACACTTAAGCCACATAAAGACACAATCGAGGACTCCTATTGACACAAATGGATCTAAGGCCATCAATAACAAGCATTCTCTAATTATAGGCATACATGGGATGCATCAACATAGGGTGGAAATTGTGTTTTCTTTTCTACTCTTTAGATTCTTGACATATTTTATGACCTTCATGAAACTAACTCAAAGCCACCATAAATCTTATTTAGCACCTATTTTTCAAATCTACACGATGATACAAATTTGGCCATTTAATGGCCTTATAGTAGATAAATCAATGGTTTAGATGACATGTTTTTTATTTTGTGTGATTGATGATATACATGTTCTTGATTTTGTATATTTGTAGAAACATTGATTTGATGGGCCACTCGGTCTAAATCATTGCACAACGCATGCTTTCATTAGTGTCACTTGGTTCAAATCACTACAAATTGTTTTTTTCATTAGTGTCATCATGAGATGATTCCCCTTGAGGGATTCTAACAAAGTTAAGAAGAAAATTTTCCTTTTATTCATAGAATACCAAGCTATCGTTCTTGGACCAACCTACTTTTTGGACAAAATACCAACCTTTCCTTATCAAATCAACCTAACTTTCTAGGTTAATTATAATGCTTGTAGAATTAAGAAAATGATTAAGATGTAAGTTATATGGTGGAGATCATAGTAATAATGATGGTGAAATATATGCGATGATAAAATCTAAGAATTATGTACACTATACTTGAAAAATTCATGGTTTAGAATCATGTACACTTCAAAGACGAGATAAAGCGTGCAATGAAATCCTAATGTAATTGTGTGTGATTGCACATTTATAGGTGAGAGAGATGATGTAATGCTCTATGGTGTGTGGACATGTGAGGACCGATTGTTCTTTTTGGATTATAAGAAAGTATCAAGTGTATACCAATATTGAATTGTGAATATGACCTACAAATGCAAATGGGCTAGCTAGTTGGTTTTCTGTTCTTCACCGACGTAATAACGAGAGAAGAAGTCTCTTTGGGCCAAGATTTTTAATACTACATGGAGGAATGACACCACCCTTGGTAGTTTGGACGATTATTTAACATAGGCTAGTTAAATAGTTGGCTTCTACTAGATTTCTCTCAATTGTTACCACTCAACCTCCAATTTAGAATCGACGAGGTTAAAATATATACCTTGACGTGGTGGCAAGTTGGTGGGTGTTCAAACGACCCTTCCTAATTACGAGGGATTATAAATGTCTATTTTATGTTCCTTTATTAATTCAAATGACAAAAAAATGATAAGGGAATTATACATGCCGGATGGATTTTCAATTCGGCCCATGCGATACATGAAAATTTGTTGTCTAAATAAACAAAATTGTTCTTCAAACACAAGTTCTTAGATGTAAATAATATAATTCCTACCAAGCAATATATATCCTCATGTCGAATGTAATCTATGAGAGGAACATGTGCAAGTCTTTTTGTATTTTGTAATAGCTAATGTGAAAATTCAATTACGAATACATGCTTTCTAAATATGCAAATTTAACTAGACTAAGGTGCAAATAAATTTTTTAAAATAAACCTAACTTGTAATATTAACATGTGTATAAAGCATGAAGACCTATTTAGAATCAAGTGGTGTAAGGTATTGTGATTTTAAAGATGTAAGTGATAGTTCTCTAGATGTGTAAACATGAAATAAAAATAACTTAAAGAACTTAGATGTATAATGTCCGAATTTGTATTAAATGATAATAACTTATAAACCCTTTGATTCAAAAATCAAGAAAATGTTTGTGTTCTAATGTGATTAGTCTAATATAAGATTGCAATATATCCTATCACTTAAATTGCTTGTGGAACCCAATAATTAACATTCAAATATATCTCTAAGAGTAATGTCCATAAGACATCAAATTGACATGTTAGATTACCCAACCCACTAAAAACGAGGATAAAACCTAAATTCATCTTTACTAAAAGGTGAACACAATAAATGTTAGTGTATTTAATTATCCATATATTATTGTATGATTTTAAGATACACTTGTAATATTCATTGTAATATAATATGTGGATAATACAATAATTGGTTTGCACTTATCCACATGCTATTTAAAGAGAAGGATATCAATCAAGTTATTGACTTGATTAACTTCACATATTTATAGCATAAATCAATCTTGTTTGCAAGTTAACTAGTCTTCAAACCCTAACCTAAACCCTTATAAGAGCATAAAGAGCTAATGTTTCTACTATAACTATGGACGAGAGTCATACTCATAAGTTTATGCTAGAGTTTTAATTTAAAAACGTAGACATGCTACTTGTGTTATGAATATGTGTAATCTGCTTATTTTAAACTTTCATTGATCTATAGTATTGCATGTATGTTGGTGTATGTCTTATGATTGTTTATAATGATTTTGGAGAATACCTAGTAACTTTAACATTGTATTAGAGCAATACGAGCTTTATCTCATGCAACATGCATGTATAAAGATAAGATCTATAGTTTTCAACTTTATATATATGTATATATGTATGTATGTATGTATGTATGTATGTATGTATGTATGTATGTGTATGTATATGTGTGTGTGTATGTGTGTCCTCGATTTCACCCCGAAATCAGACTACCCCATGTTTAAAAAAATGTTCTTTTAAAATAATGGGTCTTTTTGTGTTTTTATTGCCAAAAGATGTCTCTATTACGTTAAGATATTCCCAGTGAATCATATGAGCCAATTTCGACAAATACCCAGATGCTTTGAAACTCATTTTATCCCTTCGCCAAGTTTTGTCTGTGGGAAATTTTATTTAATTATTTATTAAATAAATAAAGCCTCGTTTGAAGTAAATTGTGCTCCGGTTGAATCTTGTTGAAGTTTTGCATGCTAGTATCCACACATTTCAATAGGATTTTCACCAGGAATGAATTCAGAGCTTTGTCTGTGACTTCTGGCAATGTTTTTATTTATTTCTTTTACATTTTTCTCCGGTTTCCCCGTGTGGTCTTTCTGTTTAATTCCCCTAGGTCCATTCTTTGTCCTGTATAGTCTGTTTAATTTCCTAGAGCATCTGGAGATCATTTACGACCGCTGCACCAGAAGGAATCACCTCAGAAAGCAAACTGTTGATCAAAAAAGATGAAGTCATGCAAATAAAGCCTCTCATAGGCAAGTCACACTTTTTGGAATAAATAGATCTAAGCTACAATGAGAATTTTGGTAGTGGCGGCGGCAGAATTTCTTACTTGTCCCGCAGGTAATTTTTCTCATGAAGTCAAAGTCACTTAAGTTCGTAATGAGAATATTAGAGGTGGCAGCAAGGCGGAATTTTTACCTTCTTACGGGGTAAAAATTCTCATTATAAAAGAAAAATCACTTAAAGCACCGGTGGGAATTTCTTACCTGCCTTGCAGGGTAAAAATTTTCATGATGAAAGTCAAATCACTTAAGTGGAAGGGGGGATTTTTAGAATTGCATTGCAGGGTGGAAATTCCCATCAAGTTGACTTCTTATTTTTAGCAATTTCTCTTGCCAAAAAGTGCGACCCACCTTGGGTGAATAAAAATGCATTTAATAATATTTATTAATGGTTTATTCACCCAATTTTTAGTCATAAATAGAAGGAAAGTCAATGCAAGTGGAAGAGCTAAGGAGAAGTCAAGGATGCATGCTAAAAATAAATAAATTAAATTATTTAAAAAACAACCAAGAGTAGCATGCATAATTGGGTGCCCAAATTGGATGAATAGACATGGCTATTAATTAATTAAATTACCAGAAATAGGAAGAGGAAATTATTAAAAATAGCAATCACAAAGTTATATAAGCATGAGATGCCATAAATGATTTATTTCTTTTTGATGAAGATTGTAGCCTGATAGGTTTTGGCACCAAGGGAAGGAGGATTTTGCATTAAAGAATATTTTCCACTGTCGGGAAGCTTCCAGGTTTTGGTGCGCTAGGGTCATAATAGCCTAATATTTGTCATTCTAAGTATCTACATGTTAGTATATGTGCCCAGTGAATTAAATAATATTTTGATTGCTTTGCATGCAAGAAAACCTCAAATTTTAGGGCAACATGTTTTATATGCAGATTTTGGTGATAAAAATCTAGTATTCATGCCATGGACTCCATCTTTGTCTGAATAAATTGCAGGTATTCACTATAGGTGCTCAAATCAATGTCAAGTACATTGAATATATCTTCTGAATTTGAAGAAGTTGCCAGATCTACACAAATTGATCCAATTGTAAGGGATTCTGGCAAAATTAAAAGAAAAAGAGCTCAAACAAAGATTGTTCCAACCATGATGAAGCATGATGAAAGAAAGGGATCAACAGAATCATGCATAGCTTCTAGATTTGCTTCCGAAAAAAGTTCATCCTCTTGTTTCTAACACAACCCGTGTAGAAGTTAGTGCATGGAAAATTCCTTCCATGATCTTGTGCATGTGCTCTCAATCTTCTAGTTGAAGCCTTCATTGAATTTACTTGTATTTACATTCACCCAGAGTGCTTTCCGGAATTTAAAATTGCTCATATGCAATTAAAAATAAAAGGGTGATGAGTTTTGTTTGAATTGTTTATGGCAAGCATTTTATTAGTGCATGTATTGAAGAAGAATTGTAAAAGCTTCAAGGATAAAAGGGGAAGACAAGTCAAAGGCAATACCCACAAGAAAATCACAATCAGCTGCTTCTTCAGATCCAGTTTGGTGAGAATCAAAGGAAAAAGAGTCACCGCATGTAGAATATGGAAAAAGAACAAGACTGAAAGTATTGTAGCTTTCTTCTAATTTATTTTCCCCTTTCTTCTTCTTTCTCTTATTTTCTCCGACAAAGTAATTGAGCAATCAATTAAATTATAAAACTTAAGTGATTGGTTTAAAATCGTTACTTGAAGAAGTCAATTATTTGAAATAGGTGGCGGACATACGCAAAATAGAAAGTTCTATTTTCGGTTATAAATCATGTATGTCATGCGAAAGAGAAATTCCAAGAGGGATATCGTCGATTGCTTCCATTTTCATAGCTTTCGCATGTGGGAATTCATTTAAAGCTTCCTATTTGTAATTTCCCTCTATACACTATAAGTAGAGGAAGAACCTACAAGTTAAATGATCAAAATTTGTAATCAACATTCTTATGTTCCAGACTTTGAGCTGAAACCCCTGATAGCTTTCTGCAAGTAGAGGAATAGAGAAGAGATTTCTGGAGAACTTTGTGTCAATGGTGCATTCATCTCTTATTTATTTTTAGATCTATGCATAAACTTTGTGTTGTCTTAGATCTAGATCTGAAACTTTCCCTTGTTTCAAATTCTACATTTTAAGATCTATTTGTTTCGTTTATGTGCATGTGATCAACTCTGTCAACTATTGGTTAGGTTGCACATTTCCTTTCCTTTCTTCTCGCATTTAATTATTTCCCTTTCTTGCACATATTACTTACAATTTAAGCTTACTTTATCGCAAAACTATCTAGCTATGGTTCATGAGCTACATAGTTAAAATAATACCAACAAATAGATATTAGAAATACAATTGACAAGATCTTACACAGAGCCTCACCGATAAATGAGAGAGATTTGTCTCATGACTACCTAAGTTTTCAGCTATATATATATATATATATATATATATATATATATATATATATATATGTGTGTGTGTGTGTGTATGTGTGTATGTATGTATGTATGTATGTATGTTATATATATTTTGTATTTTTATTTTTTCTTGCAAGTTTCAATTTAAATTTAGTGACCTACCTGAAATAACCACTATTATGCTCTCACCAATATTGACTAAGTCCAAAAAGGCGCACGTGCACGTAAGAGTGAAGTTAAGAAATGGGCGCACAAGGCAAGGTTCTAGAAAGGTTCTAGGGTCTTAGTAGAACCCATGATGAGCGCCCACAGACAAGGTCTCGGGACTTAGCCATATTTGGCATATTGGGCAGGACACGAGAAAAGTGTGACCCGATTGCGCATGCGGAGTGGATAAGGTGCCAGCTTGGTGACAGGTTGGCCTAGGAAGGAATATGCCATGCGATGGAAGCTCCTAGAAGACCATCATGACAAGGAGTGGAGAGCTCAGGCCTGGAGGAGCATGCGCCCATGGAGGACCACATTCAAACACTTGGCACCAAATTTGAGGCCGTAGAAGGATGATTTGGCACTTCGGATGCCTATATATACAAGTGCCCATAAAGAAAAAGATATAGAGAGATGAAGAGGGAGCGGAGCTCTGCAAAAATGTTGTAAAGGAACTCTGTTTGGGTTGGGTAGATAAAACATAGGAGATGGATGTACCAAGGGCTTGGATGTTTAAATTTTCATTTTGAGAGTTAAAGGATAGGAATCCAGTTATGATGCATGACTTGATTTCCTTTCTGTGATGCTCTGTAATGAATCTAATGAATGTAATGAGGTTACCAGTTTATATGAATATGATCAGTAATGATTCTGGTGCATTTACATATCTTCATGGTTTTGTTTTATGCATGTTTATGGAATGAGTCTGAATCCTTACGCATTTCCCTTTCTGTTTTGATTCAATTCTTAATCTGTTAAGTACTTTTCTATGGAATGACTGCACTGATCTAGAAGCCATTCTGAGCTCTATGATGCTTGCATGTCTCATTTCCACTCACTTCCTTTAAGTTTGGATCATAGATGATGTTTTCCCACTCAACTCACATAAAAGAGAGACTCGGCACCCACGCGTGCCTCGGGTGAGTGCCCAACGCCCCATTGGGTGATAGGCCGGCACATGGGGTTCCCTTGTTCTTGGTGGGTGTAAAATGACTACATCTTGGTTCCATTGCAGGAACTCTTTTCGAAGTTGTAGTGGGAAATGACATACATCATGATCTGTGTAATAAGTGATGATAAAACGCCTAACTTTGGAAAGTGTTGAATCATGGTTCAAGAGCATGGAGGAAGAATTTGCTTAGAGATTCAACATTGGACCTGATTTTGATGCACGTAGATGGGTAGAAGAGAACCTCTACCATGAGTTGTATGAAATTTTTTTTTGTTGCTTCCCAGTAGAACTATATGAATGGCTCTCGACATATGCATCTAGATCAAGTTGGTATTGTAGATCGTGCGCGTGGACCCAAGAAGAATACCAGAGGCTTGTAGGATGCAGATCTGACGTGGACTCGTGTTGTGGATCATTGGTGGAAAGGTGTGTTGGCTAGCTACACTGGAGTATGTTATTTCTACATATTCTTGTCCGGAAGTCGTTGAGTTCGAGTTTCTGGGAGCCCAGAGGATCATTTCTACGTGTTATCCCTCTAATGAAGATCTTGATTATTACCTTGAGTTTAGAGGCATCTCCGATGGCCGGCTAAACCATTCTAAGCGCTGGGCAAGGAAGCTAGAGTGGAGGAAGATGATAGACATTGTGATGGAGAAAGAAAGGGAGGAGAGATGACTCAAGTATAGTGAAGCACGTGAAAGGGAAATTACTAGACAATGTGAGGTTGTAAGTGTGATGGATCTATGGAGGCAGACGTTGTGGGAAGGAGTTGAGGTTCATGTGGAGGATGTGGAACCTGAGCAATTTGTGCTACCCCATCTTGGCAAGCGCGAGAGAGAGATCCCTTTCGGCTTCTGATGAGATTTTTTCGCACGTGGAGAGAGAAGAGTCATTGGCACACATCTAAACCCACCTAGTGACCAACCAAACCTTGGCGCTTGGTCTTCTAAATCAGAGGAGTGTTGATAACCCAGTTGGTATCGATGGAAGTGACAGATCTGTGCCCAGAGATACAATTTCTCATTTGGGACTTCTATGGCTGCACATACCATCCCAGTGTTTGGGGGAATTTTTGGACAAGGAGAAAGTACACAAGGCATGGGTAATGCGTCGGGGAGTGGCGCGGGACACACATTTGGCAGTGGCACAATCTCATAGACGGTTAGCGCGTAGTTTAGTGGGACATTGGGGACCTAGGCATGACGCTGGCCCTTGATCCATTATGAGCTCTTGGTGGATCTGGAGGTGGAACTGTGGATCTGGGGCACATGACCTAGTGGATCTAGTGGATCTGGCGGAGGAGGAAACACGGAGGAAACCAAGGGTTTGGACCAGGAGGACAGGGGCCTCAACCACCTCCTCAAGTTTTCTTTGAGATGTCTTTACATTTTCTAGATTACGGGGTATTGAAGATGTTGCGAGCATGTTCACAAGTGTGAGTTTTTATGGCATGCAAGGGGATCACAACCCCAGAGTGGAAGGCCAGTCAGTTTGCAACGACGTTGCAAGGGCAGCGCACATAGCTAGTATAGGAAGTATGACCCCCATCAGATGGTGGTAGATTACACCGCATTGAAAAATTCCTTCCTAGCAGAGTTCCACATCCCTGAGTTCGAGCAAAAGAGCATCAACACCCTTAAGGAGATTCAACAGGGAATGATGGAGAGTGTGTGAGAGTATGATGCGCAGGTTTAAGACTCTCCTATCAAAATTGTCATATGACATTCACCCTTCACAACATGCTCAATGGTTTGTTGGAGGGTTGATAACTCCATTTAGAAGAGCTTTATCTCATAAAACTTTCACAGACACCATGAGGCGGCGTTGGAAGCCACCCTACGCGCTTGAAGCTATTGGCAAGTGTTGACACTGGGGTTAGCCCATTCCTAGAAGCTCAAATCACTGTTATGGCTAAGTAGTTGGAAAAATTATCTGTGCAAACTCAACTCATGAGACTCACAGTGGAATGTGGTGTACATATTGTGAAGTAGAAGGGCATGCCAAAGATAGTTTCCCAAGATAGTACGCATCGTAGTAGTAGATTGTGAGATTTGTCATGGGGACCATGATGCGAGTAGATGTCCCTTATTACAACATGCAATTCGGAAGAATGTATCTTGCTACTTATAAAATCTACACCTCTACAACCCATGATACTAAGGATTGTAGGCTTATTGATCAAATCCATGAGGCCATTGATCATGGTGTGCACCAGACCAGCATTGCCAGTAGTTCTAAGGGTGATGATCACCATTATGAGGAGTGTGCAGATGGAGGCGCACGTGGAAGGGGATTTTTCACGGAGGATTCCATGGTCATGGTAACCGTGGAGGAGGAAGAAGTGAGTTCCCACATGGAACCTGTTTTAATTGTGGGTCTACAAACCACTACAAGCATGAGTGCCCAAATTTGTTGTAGTGCTCATGGTGTGGGAAGAAGCACAAGTATGAGGAGTGCCCTGAGTTGTTTGAGCATATGAATCAGCAACACCGGAAAGACAAGGGCGTTGTAATGGTAAGCATTAAGAAGGATGACACACAATGGATGCCACGGGTGACACATGATGCAGGTTTGGAACTTGTTATGGTAACAACAAGAGTAGAGGCCACGCGTGCAAAGGAAATGCCATGACAGAAGAACCTTGTTTCAAGGGAAGAAGTGGTACATGGGAAGTACCTAGACCTGCATCAAAAGGAGGTATATCAAGAAACCATGGATGTCATTCGAGTTTACAAGGAGAAATCCAATGTCTAAAGGAGCAGTCCAGGAGGGAGGAGCAAAGAAGGAAGGTCGAGGTGCCAAAAGATGACCTAGATGAGGTCAAGGAAGTATGTAAAATGCTAAGGCAAGAGAATATTATTCCCTTGCTAGGAGCATGGTTGAGAGAGAAGGTACCACGCACCGGAGAAGAGCGCGAGAGGCAGGTCTTGCATGTAAACCTTCCCCCTCATAGCCTTGACTATGATAGGGAGATCACGTTAAATGCGGTCGTGGATGGATGGCTCCTTAGTAATATCCTCATTGACACAGTGCGAGAGGTCAATGTTCTCACCTTAGATGCATGGCATCAGATGGGAAGACCTGCATTACAACCATCTTCAAATGTGTTGTATATGGCGAACAAAATGAAGGCAATGCCCATCGGTGTCTTAAAGGATGCAACTATCACCATTCAGGGGGCTAAGTTTATTGGGGACTTCAAGTCTTGGTGCTCAGAGGTAGACAATTTCCCAGCACTACTTGGGTGCCCATGGTGCTATAAGAACAATGCGGATCTTCGGTTCAACAAGGGATACATAAGCTTTGAAAATGAGGAGGAATGAGTCATCATACCCCTAGCTGATGGAAAATCAACACCCTATACTAAACCTTTGGGAGAAGAGGTCCTGGATAGAATATATGTGCGCTCAATCAGGGATCCAGAGACAATTCATCCCACAGAGGGAGTTATCTAGTTTGAGGATGCTCAGTCCTAAGTGACACCACCAGTATAACGTGTGATAATTGGGTGCATGGGACCTATGAGTTAATCGGACAACATTTGAGGGGATCGGTGACAAAGGTGACAAAGGCACGTATAGGTCCGATGCCTGGGGAAAGGAGCTACCTAAGTACTCAGGAGGAGCCTTCCCTGAGGTCTTTTTGCGGAGATGGAAGCTCAGTGGAAGAGGAAAAATGAATGAAGGGGATGTTAAGTTACGTCCTACTTGAAACTGTTGTGCACTGGTGGGAAACGCATCGGGATAATCTCTTGGAATGGCGTGAGGTGAGAATTGCCTTCTCTGTAAGGTTTTACAAGAGCAATGTGCCCACGGCTATAAAAGACTACCATGGTAAAGAGACCGCTTCCTTCCATATCCAAGCATGTGAGACAACCTGGATGGGAAGCGCAAAAGCATTGCCACCTTCATTATGGGTTCACAAGTTGTATTCCACCCTACAAGGTTGTGCACACATGCATGGTACATTCATTCGAGACACGCCAAAGCAGGTGGAATTGGAAAGAGTTAGCGGCTGATCTCATTCAAACATTTGAGTATCGGAGTACAAACCCTTGGTGGATAAGGCATTACAGGTTGTCAAGCACCTTACCATTGGGGATAGTGCCATGGCGGAAGATAGAATACAAGAGTTGTTAGGAGAACCTGGCTTGGAGAAGCGCACTTTGAGGAGGAAGAAACAAAAGAGATACAATTTGAGTGTGTGTGTATAGAGAAAGAAAAGGGGAAGATGGTGTATGTTATTGATGGAGAAGAAGCAGAAAACTTGGATGTTAACCACTCTGTAGGGATGCGAAGTCATAGATAGTGTTGATGAATGGGCACACCTATCATGAACCTTTAAAGACAAAGAAGGTTAACATCGGCTCAGAAGAAGAGCCTAAAGAGGCAATCATTGGAGACTATTGGTCGGAGAAATAAGTCTCTAAGATCATTGATCTTTTACGTGAGTTTGAGGATTTATTCCCACGGGTATCATGAGCTTAAAGGCATCCACCATTCCTTGGGGAGATGAGGATAAAGTTGAAGGAAGGTGCACGCCCAATCAGGAAAAGACCATACCGGATGAATCCTAACCTGCACGTGTGAGGTCAAAGAAGAAATAGATAAGATGATAGTGTTGGGCATCATTGAAGTTGTTGAAGAGTCAAAATGGATAAGTCCAATGGTGATTAGTATCAAGAAGGATGAAGGATAAGGATCTATGTTGATTATAGGGACCTAAATGCAGTATATATCATTGATCCTTTCCCAACCCCATTTACTTGAAGAAATCTTAGGAGTGGCAGGACGTGAGGTCTACTCTTTCACAGATGGATTCTCGGGCTATCACCAGGTAAGAATTGCAAAGGAGGACCAAAGGAAGACAACTTTTGCCACTTGAGTGGGGAATTTTTCCTATATAGTCATGCCTTTTGGGTTGAAGAATGCACCTGCTATGTGTTCTCGTGCATTGTGGTGCAAGCTTTCCATGACTTTATCCATAAATTTCTTCAAGTCTACCTAGATGATTGGACAGTATATGGGTTAGTAAAGGACCATTGTGACAACTTAAGGATGATGTTTGAAAGGTGTCGGCAGTTGAGGATATCCCTTAACATTAAGAAATGTGTCTTTCTACCTCGTTTGGAACATTATTGGGACACATCATATGTAAGGAGGCTCTACTAGTAGATCCCACAAAAGTTGTAGTAATTGTGGGATTGAGGGAGCCTACTAGTCAAAGTGCAAAGTGCATGATTTCTTGGGCATACGGGGTACTATAGGAAGTTCATCAAGGGATATGCCAAGATCGTCATGCCTTTAGAAGAGTTACTTAGACATAAGAGTGCCTTTCATTGGGGAGAGGCACAATAGAAGGCATTTGACACTTTGAAGGATAGGCTTATCACCACGCCCATCCTACATTTCCCTTCTTGGGATAAGCCTTTCCATGTTCATGTGGATGCCTCAGGGACCGCCATTGGAAGTACTTGCACAACTTGGTGAAGGGATTGTTGATCATCCTTTGTGCTTTTGCAAAGGTGGAAGTTGACACCAACAGTGGAGAATTAATTATACTACAACCGAGAGGAGGCATTGTCAATGATCTACGCACTTCATAAATTCGCAGACATATTTTTGCAACCCCCCTTATATTTTACACTGACCATATGGCATTGAAATACTTGGTGAACAAGCCCATTCTACAAGGCATATGTCGATGGGTACTATTGTTCCAAGAATTTGAGTTCACGGTGGTTGTCAAACCAGGAAAAAGTAATTCGGACTTGATCATTTGTCTAGGATTGATTCAGGGGAGAATGCACAAAGCATTGAGGATACCATGCTAGATGCACAACTATTTAGGCTACGTGTGCGCCCCTCGAGACTTAGAAGATATTTACAAGTATTTCTCAAAATAGGTGTGGCAGCTAGTCGGAATGAAGGCCTTGGAGAAGAAGAAGTTGGCCATACGCACCGCACCCTACATGCTAATTAGTGGAGATCTGTACAAAATGGGTCGTGATGAGGTTCTGCACCGATGATGCATACTAGAACATGAGCACATTGCAATTATGGAAGAGGCACATGGTGGGATTGCAGGAGGACACTATGCGGGAAATGCAACCATGCGGAAGATTCTACTCGCAGGGCTTTGGTGGGAGACCATTTATCAAGATTGCATTGAGTTTTGCAAGGCCTGTGACCATTGCCATGCCTTGGAAAACCTGAAAAAGGGATGAAATTCCCTTGCGACCAATAGCCAGCACATGGAACCATTTGAGAAGTGGGCTATCGACTTTGTCGGACCAATCTCACTCGGTGGCGCAAAGGACTGGTTCACGGTATATCCTCACTTGCACTGATTATTTGACAAGGTGGGTAGAGGCAACACCTACAAAGGATTGTACAGCATGGCTACACACTAGATTTTTATGGGAAAACATAATCAATAGGTATGGATGCCCATTGAGTTTGACAAGTGATAGAGGTACACACTTCCTCAATGAAATGGTCAGGATTCTGCTATCAAAATTCATGGTGGCCCATCACAAAACTACTCCCTATCACCCTCAAGAAAATGGAACTGCTGAGGCATTTAACAAAATACTTAGCCACATGTTGACTAAAATTTGTGATGTTGGTAGACAGGATTGGGATGACAAAGTATCAACCATTCTTTGGGCATATAGGACAACCTACAAGAGGTTGAATAAGGCCACACCATTTCAATTGGTGTTTGGCATGGAGGTTTTCCTTCCAGTTGAATTCATGTTACCTTCTCTCGTATAACAGCACATAGGAGGATTAGATGATGAACAAGCATTGGAAGAAAGAATTGACAAGTTAATGCAATTGGATGAGAGACGATCATTAGCCAGGTGGAGCCAAAAAAACTAAAAAAAAAAACAAAAGGCATGGCATGATCGTCACATTAAGAACAAGAAGTTTGAGGTTGGGCAGATGGTCTTACTATATGATTCAAAGTTTCTGCACCATCTGGGAAGTTGAAGGTGCATTGGTTGGGTCCCTACATCATCTCGTACATCCTTGATTTAGGTGCATGCCAGTTGTAAGCATTGGATGGGACGAGATTGCTAGGACACTTCAATGGGAGTAGGTTGAAGCCCTACTATAAATAAGTCTTCTTGGTGTTTGTAATAAGGTAGTATTTCCAGATAGTTTAGGATTTCCTTTATTGCATGTTCCTTTTCTTGTGTTTCCCTTTCTCATTGTTGTTTTGTTTTGCGCCTTGGGTGCCGATAACCTCATTACTTTTTGAAGGTTGTGAATGCGCAGAGGAATGCACATCATTTTAGTGTGGGGTAGAGTAAGGTGGAAGAAATTGCAAGGTATGAAGCACCAGGAAGGATTGCGTTGGAAATCCCGGTTGAATGGCCTTGTGAAGGAAGTGCATGCAAGGAAAGGTGAAAAAGGATGGTTGGTGTTAGGGTAAGGCTACATTGTGGATCCACATACAAGAGAGGAAGAAGCACAAGCAAAACGAGGTAGGTGAGAGAAAAAAATCATGACAAAGAAGTGCCTTCGGTGTTGGTTACGCATGCATGCAAGAGTCTCTTGTCAAGATGGATTGGTTGTGCGCCAGAAGGTTGGAGAATTTCTCCACAAGGTTGGGCACGTGAGTTAAGGCGCTAAAGATGGGTTTGTTTGAAAAATCCACATTAAGTGTTAAAGTACGGTGGTAGGTGAAGTGGCATTTAATGCTAAAAGTGGGAAAAACTATAAATAGAAGGTTGGGCACTTCATTATTTACTTTGCGAATACGAAGAAGGAAGAGCTTTTGCGAACTAGGGTTTCCAGAGTTGATCTATGTGAAGAAAAAAATTGGAAAATTTTAACCGTGAGTGACTAGTTTGGATCTACAAACTAGGAGGGAAGTAATTCACGGGCGTGGGAAGAGTTGTGGAGAAGCGTTGTCTTGTGAAAAGATATTCCAGTTAGGGTTTGAAAACTAGGGCACAATTAAAAAAAAGTATTCTTCGTAGGTTGGAGATTTGAACTTGGAAAGATAGAAGAGTAGAGCTAGGAAGAGAAGTTGAAGTGATAACCCAAGTAATGACACCTAAGAAACCAGCTAGTAACACCTAAGAAGGGCAAGGGCAAGGGCAAACAACAAGAGATTACCGCAAGTACCAACAGGAATGGTATGCAGAAATGTAGTACCTAGATGGGGTTTTTCTCGGGATGGAATGGGAATCCCACTTAAGAAAAATGACAGTAAGTGACTACAATCATCACACAACGCGATTGAAAAGGAAATGGCACTTTGAGTTAGTGCGCCGACTAACCGAGAACACCGAGGGTTACCAATTTATAGCGACAAAGTCAAGGTGAAGTTAGAGAAGGTGAGATTATTACAACTCTATGAGTTTCCCTACTTGAAAGCTAGAGCACCTCTATCAGTGGCTAATGTCACGCGTACATGAAGACCACTTTCACTTTGTGGGGTGCGCAAGATGCATAACCCCTCAGCTAATTTCAAGATTCACATGCCTTATCTGTGAGGAGAAATCTTAGAGGATGACATGTGTGACAAGGAAGCAATTAAGGAAACAGTGGCCATGTATGCATACAAGAAGGGGTCAAGGTACTTTGATATCGTGGATATCCAAGACCCAGTGATGAGAATGGCCATGCACTGATAACAAAACTCAACACAAAGAAAGATGGACATAGGTAAACAAGTCCTAGTTGAATGTTTGTAGAAGAATATCAGAGGGCACCATCTACAATCTGTCCACATACATTGCAGATGAAATTATCACCAACACACAGGAAGGAGACAAGATTCTCTTTGGTAATGTCCTCTTAACCATTGTGTTCTTAGAGATCGAGTACCAGATGCAGCAGAAAAGTTCATTTGGGAGTACCCAGAGGAAGACCCCTCACCTACAAAAATATTTGAGAAATACACTTGTGATAGCATGACGCCCGTTCACAAGGCACATCTTGAAAAGTGGTATACACGTTTAAGGAATGCGTTTGGGGTAGAATGGAGAATACCGAAACAACTTCCAAGCACTTACAGTAGGAGAAGTTGAGTTCGCTGTATACCAACACTTTTGTATTGGTAGGTTCAAGTTGACTGATGAAACCATGAGCCCATGGTGTAAGCTCCCATTCGCCTTCACAACTCAATACTTCCAGGGGAGTTAACAAATTCAAGGAGTCCAAGAAGTTAAAGTTTGACCTTAGTGAGGTGGACCGGGACCACAGGGAGATGCGCAGGACATTGGTCTACCCCAACAAGCATGCGTACATGGAAAAGTACGTGTTGCATGAAGTCTAAATGGTGAAACCCCGACTCTGCCCATTATGGGGAGGTCCATAACGTGAGTATACCTTCACATAAGGCCCAAGTTTGAGAAGGGTGTTTATCTTGAAAGTGAAGTATCTATACCTGAGGACCCAACAGGTAGGAAGAAGCCCACGCCCAGACAGAAGGAAAAATAAATGTAGAAAAAGGCACCAAGTGCCCAAGATACACAGCAATAGGCGCCCTAGGAACAAGTGCTAGAACAAGTACTTACACACGTAGGAAGAGGTCCCTAGTCAAAGAGGAGGCACCAGAATAAGAAAAGCTTATCGCAGAGGAGAAATCACCGGAGGAGGAGGAAGAGAAAGCAGAATCTCCTATACTGGAATCCCCAGTTAGGAAGAAACAAAAGGTGATGGAGGAAGTTGATTCGGAGGAAACAGAGAGCTTGGAGAAATACATGGGTGAGAGGGATGACGATGAAGAAGATGAACTGAAGGAGGCCGGGAACCACTTGTTTTCAGCATGTGCACGATTCAAAAGAAGAGGGCGGAGAAGAAGAACATGAGTTCCTTTTCATGCGGCACAAGGGTAGCCAGGAGGAGGAAGGTGCCCAAACATGGGAAGAAGTGAAGAGGTTGGTGTGTAGGATCAAAAAACTCCAAGCCTCACGAAGGAGAAAATAAACGAGGTGACAAAAAGAGAAGCAACGAAAATCATTGAAGCCTTGGTAGAACAAGAATTGGAGTGCAACGTTGATATAGTGATGGAAGAAGATAAGGAAGAAAGCGTAGGGAAAGATCACGGTAGCGCGGGAGGCCCCAATCTATCGGTAACTATTCCTAAGGGCACACGCATGGGGGAAAGTGCATGGAGATCCAGAGGTAAGGAATGAGCTACATTAATGATCCCAACAAGGTGTTGTTACATGTGCTTCCAAAGCACAGTCCCAACAGATCAACTCTTGGAAATGAAGTCATTTGATGAAGAAGGTGCATACCCTCGGATGAGGAAGATGCTCTCTTGGGCAATTGAGTCCCACATCGATGAGCCAAAGTTCGAGGTAAGCCAGGGGGCACTAATGAAAATGCCTGAGAGTCAAAAGGAGACAACCCCTTGGTAAATGCTCAACAGCTTTTAGATGAGCAGTTATGCAACGCGCTCAACAAGGTCTCAGTTGAGGTTGAAGCTAGGCTCTTTGGACGGAATGACAGGGTAAAATTTCTAGAAGCAAAACTAGAAAAGAAGGAGGAAGAGCTAGAAGAGAAGGCCAAGGATTTAAAGCAGGAGGAGTTAATTAGCGCTCAGCTAAAGCGTGAACTTAGGGAAGAAAAGGCAAGGGTGCACGAAGTACATAAGAAGGTAGAATCCATCACAGATGCCATTACGTTGAAGCATCCAGACTTAATGCCACCCACGCAAAAGTATGGATCTTCCCTTGAGTTCCTTGAAGACTTAACACACATCCTCACCATGGAGAGGCAACCTCTAGCCTTAGAATCCACGGAAGAAGTAGCAACACACCTGGAGAAGGAGGAAAAATTAAAGGTAGTAGCAATCATGGATGAATACAACAAAGTCCTTACTGATGTAAAGATTGTTGCCCATACCGCTGAGGCTACATATGAAAACTGCGCAGACAGAGATAAAGTGGCGAGTATTCTGGTTGCCAACTATGAAGTAGAGCTTAAAGAGTTCCAAGAAAAGAACAAAGGGAACAGAGCAGAGCGAGATAGAATCTTGGATGAGGTTGAAAAGAATTCGAAGCTATTGAGGCCCTAAGGGGTACAATCAAGAACCGGCTAAAGGAGCTATACCCATAGATTACTAGAAGGATGGACGTGCTTGAGGACGTGGGCAAGGAGTTGGAAAAAATGTTGACACTATGAATGCTCAAGGAGATGGACTGAGTTTTGGGGAGGTAAGCACCCTAGTCGGTGACCTCTGCCAGAGAGCGCAAAATGAAGTCGATGCCTGGAACAAGTTGGAGGCCGACTTGCAAAAATATTTTCCTATCTTGTTGCAATAATGCCATCACTTCCCCATTCTTTCTTCTTTCCCAAATTATTCATTCCCTTATTATTTTCCCAAGACGTTAAGTCTATTGTGATTCTTTATTCATTGGAGAATTGTTCCATGGGTAGAGAACATGCATAGTGTGGGGTGATGTTGGGCCCCTAAAATATTGACTAAGTCCAAAAGGTGCATGGGCGCGCAAGACTGAAGTTAAGAAATGGGTGCGCAAGGAGAAGGCGCATAAGGCAAGGTTCTAGGAGGATCTTAGTAGAACCCATGATGTGTGCCCGTAGGACAAGGTCTTGAGACTTAGCCGTATTTGGCGTATCGGGAAGGACACGAGAAAAGTGACCCAATTGTGCATGCGAGTGGATAAGGTGCCACTTGGTGATAGGTTGGCCTAGGAAGGAATATGCCATGCGATGGAAGCTCCTAGAAGACCATCATGACAAGGAGTGGAGAGCTCAGGCCTGGAGGAGCATGCGCCCATGGAGGACCACATTCAAACACTTGGCGCCAAATCTGAGGCCACAAAAGGATGAGTTGGCACTTCGAGATGCCTATATATACAAGTGCCCATAGAAGAAAAGATATAGAGAGATGAAGAGGGAGCGGAGCTCTGCAAAAATGCTGCAAAGGAACTCTATTTGGGTTGGGTAGATAAAACATAGGAGATGGATGTACCAAGGGCTTGGAGGTTTAAATTTCTTTTTGAGAGCTAAAGATATGGATCCAGTTATGATGCATGACTTTGGTCTGCCTTTCTGTGATGCTCTGTAATGAATCTAATGAATGTAATGAGGTTACCAGTTTATATGAATATGATCAGTAATGATTCTGGTGCATTTACATATCTTCATGGTTCTATTTTATGCATGTTTATGGAATGAGTCTTGAATCCTTGCATTTCCCTTTCTGTTTTGATTTAGTTCTTAATCTATTAAGTACTTTTCTGTCTGGAATGACTGCACTGATCTAGAATCCGTTCTGAGCTCTATGATGCTTGCATGTCTCATTTCCACTCACTTCCTTTAAGTTTGGATCATAGATGATGTTTTCCCACTCAACTCACATAAAAGAGAGACTCGACACCCACGCGTGCCTCTCGGGTGAGCGCCCAATGCCCACTGGGTGATAGGCCGACGCGCATGGGGTTCCCTTGTTCTTGGTGGGTGTAAAAATGACCATACAAATTCCCTAGGTTAAAATTGTGTTTTGGTAGTTGTAAAATTCATAGTTGTTATGTGAAGAGCGGTAATCATTTTTATCGTGATGTGAGGGGTTATGCCCCCATACTCAAGCTATTCAAAAAAATTGATGTGATTTTTAGCCTCCACATACCTCATGATATATAGGAAGCACTTATGATTTTTTCTTTTTACTAATAAGAAGCCTTTTGGTTGTTTGATTTTGTAGTACATGGGTAAGCGGTTAGCCCCAAGAAGTTACTATGTATATACCTTAGAGATAGGATAATGTGTGGCTACGAAAATAATGGAAGCCTCCATAGTCAATGACGTTAAAATATGCCTAATTCATTATTCATGAGTGAGATAAGGATATCAAAGAGCCTACACATCAAACACTTCTTAACCTAGTAATCCCTAAAACATCTTAGGTATATTTGGAAGTTTTGTGCACTATCGCCATATCTATGTTTAGATCTAGAATTACTATTTTAATTTTAGTTCGAACTCTATCCAATTATAATACATATTTCATGTTTCAATTTCTTTGCAAAAACCCTATTTAGTTACAATACAAATTTTTATTTCAATTTTTGTTAAGAACCCTCTTTAGATACTTACAAACTTGTTTCATTCCAAAAGCTATTTTAGATTGGCAATTTCATAGACCTTTATTTTTTTATAACATTTCGAGACCCTACTTTTGATACAATTTCAAAACAAAATGGAGAAAAATGTGAAAGGATGTGTTTAACATACAACTAAAATTATTATTTTTAATTCATGTGGAATTTAAAAGTAGAGTGAACTTTGTCCCAATAAGGAAATAAAATGACGTTCCCACATGAATTCAAAAGTAAATATGGGATTTTTTTGTCCATGAGAAAACTACACCATTACAACCACCTCGTTGAGATGATTGTTTTAACGCGTACTTCTAAAAACACATTTTTAGAAACTTTTTAGCCCATAGGTTAGTTATGTCGTGATTTTCTCATTGAGAAAATGATTTTAATGTATATTTTGGGAACACTTATTTTTAAATTTTTGAATGCAATTTTTAGGCTCTTTTTTACCTACAATATATACTACACTCATTGATAAAAAAGTGATTCTCATAGTACTTTGGCTAGAAAATAGACATTACTAATGCGTTTCTTAGCAAGGGTCTTTATCGCATAACAATAAATTAATAATATGTGCCTCTTGACCTTATCAAATGATAGAAATGACAAAACCGTTAGTGATGAAGCTATATGTATTATAGGTTAGTTAGTATCTCTTGAGTGAAAGTTTTATTTTTGGGTGACATGGAACCTTATTTAGTTTGGACTACCTGAAAGAACCTTTTTGAAAAACACAATAAGATGCGGGCATGCCAACTAGAAAAAAGATTTCTACTCTTATTTTAGACAACAATTCTTGGATCGAAGACTTTATCACCAAGTCAAGTGTGTGAGGCTTCTTGTTGTTAAGACTAGTGAAACAAAGTCTAATGATGAAATCATTATGAATATCATGTCTAAACAAGGTCGTCCTTAGTAATTTTTGTTTGAAACTAGTACACACAACAATATTATTTGGACATTGCATAAGTGGCATTGATTTTGACAAATTTTGTGAATACATTTAGAGAGAACATGAAAATATGATATTTATCGGTGACACTTGACCTAATAGAGGTATGAGGAAACAAACATTCATAGTTAATGTTTCTAATATGACATCACAACCTAACATTGACATAGGCAAGCCTACCAAGAAATAAGGTAAAGCAAATTCTAAGCCTAAGAGTAAAAATCAGCTTTGCAATACTCTTACCATCATTAAGACAAAGACAAATGGAAAATAAATTCACAAGTTGACAAAGAATGCTACACATGTTGTGGTAAATTATGCCATGTTGAGTATCAACGTTTTAAGAGAATGACTTAGTAAATTAGGCCATGTTGAATATCAACATTTTAAGAAAATGACTTACTTGCAAGAAGAGATGAAAAATATAGGTTCCTCCCTCTAAGGTAGGATATGTCCTTTCTCTGTAACAATAATTAAATCACTAGTAAATAAATGAATTTTGGATTCAAGAGCTTCAAACTATATGACAAATCAAGGTTCATTGTTTTCAACTCTCAAATACCACACAACTAACTATTTTGTGGGTAACAATACTCTTATTGTTGAAGCAAAAGGGTCCATTGAGATGGAGAATGGAATTTTCAATAAAGCTCTCTATGTTTCAATTTTTTCTTCAAGCTTTATCCAACTATTAGATCACTCATTCTAGTGAAGAAAAATGTTGAGTTTACTTCCACAATGTTGTTATCAAACATACAAATGACCAATCTTCTATCAGTAGCCATTGTCAAGGTTAATCATCAAGCCAAAATGTCGAAATTTGATGGATTTGTGTTCAATCAATCTTCACAAGGCATGCTTGTACATGTAATTGACTTAAATAAACTTTTACATGAGCATTTTGGTCACTTGAACTATTTCTCATTACATAATCTCAATAAACATAACATGGTTCTTTGGTTTCAAGGTTTAGTTCACATATAGAGTTTATTCAAGTTGCACATACTTAGAAAATAACACATGTATCCATTTCTAAAAGGTAAATTCTAGAGGGAAAGTGATGAATTGTAGTTGGCTCATAGTGACTTCACGTGATTCCCTCACGTTTCTTTTAGAAACATAAATGTTTTCTTACATTCATCGGTGCTTTCTCTTTTAGAACTTGGGTATAATTTCTAAAGAAAAAAAGAAGGATTCAAACACTTCAAAAGTTTTAAGGTCTTTGCTTTGAAAATATATTTGAGAGAAAAATATAATATCTTAAAATAGATAATGGAGGAGAGTTTGTCAATAACCATATGATTACCATTTTTTAACATGCATGGATTCAAATTTAGCATATTTTGTCTTATACCACTCGGTAGAATGGTGTAATAGAGCTAAAAAGCCACACGCTAAAGGAAATGGCCAATTACATGGCACATTCCAAGTACTTTCAAGCCTCCTTAGTTTTGGGGAAAGCAATTTAATGTGCAAACTACATTCAAAATTGCACTCCCAACTCAAATAGTCATGACATGACTCTTGAAGAGAATGGTTTGGTGTTTATGCCAATGTATTAGATTTCGTGGATTTCATATGTAACATATGGGCACATATCCTAGATGATAATAACTCAAAACAATGGATAGGAAATGCCACCCTTATATCTTAGTTGGCCACCGTAAAGATGTGAAGACATATCACATTTTTGTTATAAGCACCACAAAATACTTTACTTATAGGATTTATTATGTGATGAACATTGTCAATCTTACGAGCCATAATATACACATCTTCCATTGGATTCTACCTAGCTAAACACCACTTTTGATTTTTTTTTATTAAGAACAAGATAATTTAGATGACTCTCTCGTAGACACCAAATTTAGGTCACACTCCCCTTAGTCCCCTTTCAATCAGTTAACATAACGTGTTCACCTAACCATGACCCCTTTACCCCACATTTATATTAATTTAATTATTTACAATTGAATTAATGCCCATCCTCACATTATTTATTAATTTAATTACTTTAATTAGGTTAATTTACACCTCACCCAGCCACATCACCTAGACACCTCACCATGGACTTATTCTTAGCCTATTAATTAACTAAGACTTAGTCTCTACTTATCTTAACCAACTGGGACTTAGTCTAACCCTAACATTAAATTCATATTCCTTCTCCAACAACACTCATGCTTATCTAAGCGCTAACCATAACTTAAGACCCGGATTGACAAGCAGAGCACACCAAAAATAGCCAAGATATGTTATTTTTGGTAAACCTAGGATTTCCCCCTTACCGACGTCGGTCATCTTGACTGTCATTGGTTACCATGTATATAGTTTTGCAACCTTTTTCCCAGGTTGGTCACTTCAGTTTGGAGATAGCTATCTACATTCAAACACGAACGAAAGTTTTCTCAACATCAAAACGATAGAATACATTCAACTAGAAGCTCAAGAAAGTACCTTAGACTGATCTCAAGCACATTCATGGTAGCAATCACAAGACACTCGACCACCAAGTTCTTCACAGATCGACCACCACCGTCCTTCACCCACCAAGCCTACATATACAAGTAAGTATGTTTGATTTTGCATCATTTCTATACTTACTTAAATAGGTTCTTTATCTTTAGTTATTAGATTTGGTTATTCCCTGCATTCTTCCATCCCCACTTTCTTGCCCACCTACCTATCTACCACCCTACCCTTTCGGCTCTCCCTACCTATTCTTTATACCTTCCCCGAGTCCTCCTCATATTATTACAAACCCAATCAGCCTCCTTCACTCTCGTGCAGATCACGGAGAAGCTCAAGATTACCTTTTATAAACTTTCACCAAATTTCCCTATCGACACTGTTACCTTGACCGTCATCGGTTTCCCCTTCACCGGCATCGGTCACCGACTAACATCGGTTACTATGTCTCCCCGTCATAATTTCACTAAACTAACCTTAATACCCCAAAAGCCTCACAGAACCTTGCCAAAACCCAGTACTCCACCTATAACTTCACCATAGATCTTCCCAACTCTCTCGTGTAGACACAGAGAGCTTACACACATGTTTCTAACATTTGGCCACACCCACATGAACCATTATCGGTCATCTTAATACGGTATCGGTCATACCTAAACCGTCATCGGTCACACACTGACCGACATTAGTCTCTCAGTATCTCGGTAAATTGATTCGGACCAGCAAGCTTCCCAATTATCAAAAATCAATCCCAAACTTCACCAAGTCTTACCCAGACCCTTCCTATGACCTCCAGACCACCTACCCATCTCTGAACCCCACCCATGACCTTTACTAGTTTAATTATTAAAGCATCTAATTGGATTAACATTGATAGTAATCTGAGATACCTAAATCAGAACACTAGCATTAGATTCTTTTAGTTGCATGTTCATTTACTTTATATTGAATTATATATATCAGTGGATTGACAACCATCGAGGAAGTATCACACTTCCTAAATTTAGCTCAGCTCACGCTAGGCAATCCACTAACCTTTTTCTATTAACTATGTTTTGTGGTCTTGCTTTGCATTTCAAGTAGTTCCTCTGATAACAATGGTATAGCTCGATACCAAATGATATAATAGAATAAGATTGCAATGACCAAAGAGGGACGAAGCCTCACAAATATTATTGATCATTAAATCAGATTACATAACAATGCAAGAGCTGTAATATTTATAGATATTAGACAACCTCATATGGATAGACATGACACCCTATCAGGAACCAACTACGAGATGATAAGACCCATCTCACATGCACATGTAATTACTACTAATACCAATATTGAATGTTATCAACATAACAATCATTGAATGAAGTCACTAGAGTGCACATGTTGTACATTATTAAATAAAAGACAATGCAATAAAATGTAATAAATATGCCTATGCTAAATTATGCTAACATTCCCCCTTAATTTTACATAGTTTCCAATGAAGTGGAGAGGAACTCTTTGAATAAAGGTGAATTTGTCACGTGCAAATGACTTAGTGAAAACATCTTCGCTTACATTCAATTGTAGGGACAGAATGAGCTATATGTTGTGCTTCAAGACATGCTCGCGTATGAAATGAACCTGTACTTCAATATGCTTGGTTCTCTCATGAAATACTAGATTGTGAACAAGCTTCAGAACTCCTTCATTATCAACATATACTGGAGTAGATTTCTGTTGTGGTAGACCAATTCCTTCCAATATTCGGCATAGCCATATTGCTTCACAAACAGCTTCACCTGCAGCTCGATACTCTGCTTTTGTAGAAGAGTGAGAAACAAAGTTCTGTTTCTTGCTTCCCCATGATATCGGTCCAGATCCCATAAAGAAGACGAAGCTTGATGTTGACTTCCTATCATCCATGTTTCCTGCATGATCTGAATATGAATATCCCGTCGAAGAAGAAGTTGTCATTCTTCTTGTACTCTAGACCAAGGTCGATTGTACCCTTTAGATATCTCAAGTATTATCTTTCTGCTTTCCCATGACATATTTTTGGTTCTTGCATGAAGCGTGATAAATAGATGACTGCAAAGATGATATCTGGTCTAGTATATGTCAAGTAAATGAGACTCCCGATCAACTGCCGATAGAGAGTTGCATTCACCGGTGGTGATGGATCGAAACAGATAATCAAGTCTCGCCCATAGGTGTAGCAATAGGAGTGCAATTCATCATCATAAATTTCTCAGCATTGTCTTGGTGTATTTCAACTGCGACACAAAGATATGATTCTCTTTTTGCCATACTTCCAACCCAAGACAATAGTGCATGAGCCCGAGATCTATCATGTCGAATGATCGATTAAAATCCTTCTTTGTTGCATCGATCATCTTCACAAAACTACCTGTAATGACTAGATCATCGACATAAACAACCACAATGACAATCTCCCCCCCTTGCTTTTTGAGGTAGAGATTGGGGTCATAAGGATTCCTTTCAAATCCATGACTTATGAGATGCTCATCAATTTTGATGTACCATGCCCGGGGTGCCTATTTTAGGCCATATAGAGATTTTATGAGTCTACATACCATCATCTCTTTTCTTGGTATTACATAACCCTCTGGTTGAGTCATATAGACTTCTTCTTGCAAATCTCCATTAAGAAAGGCACTTTTCACATCCATTTGGTGGACTTTCCAACCAAATTATGCAGCTAGAGCAAAGATCATCTTGATTGTCTTGATCTTGGTACCGTGGGAGCAAATGTCTCCTCATAATCAATGCTTCTTGTTGTGCATACCCATTTCTTCAAGCCTTGCTTTATACTTGTCAATAGTCCCATCCGATTTGTACTTAGTCTTGAATATCCATCTCGCATCCAATGGGTTTCTTCCTAGTGGAAGGTCGACAAGTTGCCATGTGTTGTTCTTCATCACCGATCGATACTCTGAATCCATGGCATCTTTCCAAGCTTTTGATTGTAAGGCTTCTAAACTGTAGATGGCTCAACTGTTTAACAACTCGCTCATTAGGGCATAATTGACCTCTTCACGAGCTTGATTTGCGAGTTCTAGTTTTAGGATTGGATGATGTGCTAGGTGCTTCATCCAAATTTGCATCTCTTATTAATTAAGAGTATACCATTTAGGTAACTTCTTAGCTGTTCCATTGTCTTGTGGTGGATCCAAGTTTTCACCATCATCCATTCATCACCTGTCATCTTCGGTGGGAACATCAAATTCTATCTTCACAAGAGGTGTATTCTCATTCTACATGTTTGTTGAGTCGTTGAGTGGAGCATCCGCTTGTTTCTTCTCAAAGAACTCAACATCCCTACTTGTGTATACTTTCTTTGCTTTCGGGTCCCATAATCTGCACCCAAGTGCTTCTTCACCGTATCCAATGAATATCAATTTCTCAGCTTTCATATCCAACTTGTTCTTGTTCTTCTTGGGTATGTGCATGCTAGCTTTACACCCAAATACTCTTAGGTGTGCAATTGATGGCTTCCGATTTGACCATGCTTCTTGAGGTGTCACTCCTTCAAAAGCTACTGTGGGCACTTTGTTCAACAAATAGACTGTAGTTCTTACAACTTCTGCCCAAAATGTCTTTGTTAAACCTGAGTCGTCAATCATACATCGCACCATTTCCATGATAGTACGATTCCTTCTCTCAACTATACCATTTTGCTGTGGTGTGTGAGTAGGAGGCATTTTTTGTCGATGAATCCCATGAGCTTCCAGGTAAGTCTTTAACTCATTGCTTGTGAATTCCCCCCCTCGATCTAAGCGGAGAGTTTTGATCTTGCGACCAACTTCATTCTCAACAAGTGCTTTGAACTTCTAAAATGTCTCAAAGGCTTGACTCTTGTTTCTTAGACAATATATCCACATCTTTCTTGAGTAGTCATCAACACAAAACATGAAGTATTGACATCCAGAATGACTTGGTTGCATGGGCCCGCAAATATCGGTGTGCACCAAATCAAGCTTTCCCTTAGCTCTATATGTGTTCTTCTAGAAGGGTACTCTGTGTTGCTTTCCAGCTAGGCAATTGTGACACTTGTCAGTGTTGTGCTTGAGTGTAGGTAATCCTTTCACCATGTTGCCCTTTTGAAGTGTTTGAGATAGCCAAAATTGATGTGACCATATTACGATGCCATAGTTCTCGCAAATTGTGTGTCTTTGGCCACTAGAGCTTGATCATCCTTGTGGAAAAATCAAGTTGGAACATGCGTCCCGCATTGGAGGCTCTTGCTACAATCTTGGAACCTCTTGACTTATCTTTTATCAAGTACACTTTTTCTCCATTATTACCACAAAATCCAACTTCAAGTTGTGATCAAGGAGTTGATTAACCGATAGCAAATTCTTGGTCAACCTGTACATATAATACATCCGTGATTTTATAGTCATGCTTTCTAAGAGGTAATGAAATGTTTCCAATCCCTCGACATGTATGATGAGTCATCACCTAATGACACATGGTTCTTGTTAGGTGAGTCACGTAGTGTGTAGAACCAATCCTTGTGTCCAGGTCATGTGTCGAGTTGCACCAAGTCAACATACTAGATATCTTGTGTGGACTTGGTTTCTTCATCAAATTGAGAAGAATACATATGGTGTCCTTCATCCGAATCATCCTCATGTTTGACAATATACCCTTGTTGTTTGGGTTTTCTTTGCCAATTACCATTTTTCGCCCTTGATTGTTGTTGTTAGACTTCCCTTTATTTGAATTGTTGTTACCCCGTTGGTTATTGGGTTTTGAATTGCTTGATGAACCCTTTTTGTAGGAATTGTACCAAAATATTTGATGTCATGTCCCCTTTATTGTAAATGGGACACTTCTTGGTGTTGTCTCGTTGACTTTGGTCCCTTTGTTGACTTTGATTTTGTTGGCACTTCTTGTGATAGGACTGAAATTTTCCTTTCCTTTATGATTGGAAGATAGTGCTTGCTCATCTTCATGATCTTTGTTGTTCATTGCCTCTTCTTGTTGGAGTAGATTGACCAACTTCTCAAAGGTGACTGTGTGTTCACTCATATTGATAGTTGTCACAAAGATTTTGTAGGAAGGAGAAAGTGCTTGCAACACAATTGGTACAAGATCTTCATCACTTATCTCTTTTCCCAATGCCAATAGAGATGCCCTCAAAGTAGCAACTCGTCTCAAAAAAATTCAACCTTCTCATTGTGCTTGAACTTGAGAGTATGCAGTTGTGATAGTAGGTTGAGGATGGCATTCTTGTTCTTTGCCTCATAGACTGTGCTCAACTTATCCCATGCATCCTTGGCCGATGTGGCATCTCTAATGTGGGGTTGCACATCGTTTGTTATGCTAAACAAGATGATCAACTTGGCCTTTTGATTGGCCCTATCAAATTGAACTTGTTGTCTTCCATCATCAAGTGATCTTGTTGTTGTTCCATCTACAACTGTCCATAGGTCTTCAAACTCAAGTAACATCTTGATCTTCAGTTTCCATGCAGCATAGTTGTCTCCTCTAAGCAGTTGTGAATTTGGCAAGAAGAACTTTGGTGCTTGTGCACCCATTTTTGTAATCTAAATTTCTGAAACTCTGAATTTTTGACAAAGGGTAAGGCTCTTATCACTCCAGGTTTATGGTCTCCCTCTCAATATACCGTCAGGCCGATATACCAAACCTTTCTATATACGCTCCCTTCCGATATACCCGTCGGTATGTGGAAGAAGATCACCCTTTCAATATACCCACAAGACGGAAAGAGGTGTTAACGACGTGAAAAAATTTAGTACGTGGTACGTAGACAAGATGACGAAGAGGGGTTTGTGCAAAGCACAAACATATGGGAGGGCTCAAATGTGTGTATTGTGTCCTTATTACTCCATGTTGATTTTATATGGTCGATGCCCAGACGACGTTTAGGATGCCGTGTTAGGCGTTAAGTGCGTAGTAGTCGCGACGACATCACCCATAAGCGCTTCCCAGAGGCACCGTATATACCGACGCGCTTTATGAGATCAAAGATCTCGTGTGATAGAACCAAACATAAAATAAAAAATTTGCACTTTTTTTTTCACTTTATGCACCAAGATTAGTACAAAATGCTCCAAAATTACATCAAAATGAAGTTTTTGTGTCCCCCCTCTTTACAAAAAAGGGTCTAGAATCACAAAATACACAATTTAAGCCAAAATATTTTTTTACCCCCCAATAGGTGTTTTTCTCACTAAATTTAGCGGTGGCTCTAAATGTGTTTGGTGAGCTTCTAAATTTGGAAATCTCCCAAAATTTAGTAATTTCTCCAAATTTTCTAAAAAAATAATTTAATAAAAAATATGGAGAGAGTGGGAATTGAACCGCTGACCTGTTTGTTCCCAAGATCCAAACAAACAATTTGAATATTGTTTTCACCTTTTCTCACAAACCGTGATCTAGGTTTTTCTAAAAAATTTACAGCAGCATCATACAATATTTTTCTTAAAACCCACAAAATTTTAGAAGAATCAAATCTTATTTTTTGAGATCTTACCAATTTACCAGCTAGATCTGATTTTTTTCAGAAAAAATGATCCGACTTGTACAAACTTTTTGTCATATGTAGAGGCCAAATCTGAAGATGATGTAAACTGCAAAGTTGTGTGCCTCTTTCTTATCTTTCTAGCAAAAAAAAACGGCACATCAATCCGACATTGTATGAAAAAGTTACATCATTTTTTCTAAGAGCTATCTGCTGGAATTTTGTTGAGGGACTGCTTCAACCTTTGCTCCCAAATTCTCCACTTTCGGATCTGATTTTTTATTTATTTTTAGATCTAATCTTTTTTTTTTTTAGATATGTAATTTTTTTCAAGATCTCTCTTTTTTTTTAAGATCTTTTTTTTTCACAATTTTTTTTTTTTTTCAAGATTTTTTTTTAAAGATCTCCAAATCTGAAATATTCCGCCAATATGTTGGATCAATTGGCTATGCCAATGACTAATAAAAAAATTACCTTCCAAATAAATGGATAGGTTAAATTTTAGTTGAGGGATGCTTGGAAGGAATGGAGATCAGGATGCTTCAATGGCTCTCATTTGATGCAGATCTTCTTCTCCAATGAATCCTCTCTAATAGTGTTCCTCTTCAACCTTGCTTAGATAGAACCTTCTCTCGATACCAAATGATAACAATGGTATAACTCTAATACCAAATGATAATAATGGTATAGCTTGATAATAATGATACTAAAATGATAATAATGGTATAGCTTTGATACCAAATGATATAATAGAATAAGATTACAGAATGACCAAAGAGGGACTAAGCCTCACAAATATTATTGATCATTAAATTAGATTACATAACAATGCAAGAGTTGTAATATTTATAGATATTAGACAACCTCATATGGATAGACATGACACCCTATCAAGAACCAACTACGAGATGATAAGACCCATCTCACATGCACATGTAATTACTACTAATACCAATATTGAATGTTATCCAACATAACAATATTGAATGCAAGTCACTAGACTAGAGTGCACATGTTGCACATTATTAAATAAAAGACAATGCAATAAAATGCAATAAATATGCCTATGCTAAATTATGCTAACATCCTACTAGCCAAAAGAAAACTCACACAATCAACTTGGATCAGAAATCATATTTGCACACATAACCTTCAATCACGTGACTACATGTATTCCTCCGTGACTTATTTACCCTTATTTGTTTCATTAATCTACTAAGAATCCGGTGAAACATTTTGGCACGCCCGGTGGGACCCATCAAGGTTTATGTTGCATTTGTTCATTCCTAGGTAAAAATTGTGTGTTTATTTCCCTTTGAAAAGTATTCACATTAATTTTCTTATGTCTGAATATTCTCCTTTTTCTATTGTCTAAAAGAAATTGTGCTTTAAAAAGAACACGACTTTCTTTCTCTACGCATGCATTAGTGAAAGAGCATTCCTCTTCGTGTTCTCCACTTGCTACATCGAACGTAATTGTGGATTTGAGCTTAAAACTCTTACATTTCATATTGGTCTCTGCATGCATTGTAGCTCACATTAATTTGAGGGAAACCTATATGCTAGATGTCATGCCCAACTGATGGTTGACTAATTTAATCATAGTTCGCTTCCACACACTCTCTCTATTCCAAACCACTTAAATAATTTACACATCTTCTTAAACATCATCCTACCTAGAAGAAGTTGTTAATGATCACACGATCGAGAGAATTGACAAAGGGATGCCAAAACTGGTTTCTCTATCCAGTCATTATCTCATAGAAAGGACTACCCCCGCCAAAAATTTACCTGAAACCATCCTTAGTTCTTAGATTTTCATAAGGTACCTTCTATCAAACAAAAACTCTTTTCTATTCACAAGTCATTCCTAAATAGCATAAGCTAAAACATAAAATTCACTAATAGGATTTCATGTTTCTTAGTTTTTGCTTGATTTTGTTTTGAGTTGAGAGGTTGTTTTCTCCATTTCTTTTCTTCCTTTCACACTCCACAATCATAGTTGGTGTATTTCGACTGTTTCTGAGTGTGTCAGGGTTCATCATTACCATACTCAGGTTTCTGGGTAAGTATTTTATCTGATCTAAGTCGCTAAATCCCATTTTCCTCATCTTTTCAAATTTCACGTGACTAGTGTCACCAAACCATCACCTATTTACATTTGACCATCATTGGTTTACCTAACCATTGTTGGTTTCTTGCTTTTTTGGGTTATTTCACCAAAACAACACTCATCATATTTCTATTCTTTCTGGGTTTTCTCATATACATCATCATACTTCTGGATCTTTGAAATCACTGTTAAATCTAGGTTTTACTTCATTTTCATCAGTTATTGCCTCATTTGCAAAACTTTTGATTTTCCACAATAATTAGTATCGGTCATCCTAACTATCATCGGTCACCCTCTATCACCATCATCGGTTAACACAACCACCGTCGTGTTTTAAATTAAAACAACATCAGTCTTCACCTTCTCGGAACTATTTTTCTCCATTTCTTCTGTTTTTTTGTGTCATTTAAAGAGTAACGATTATGAAGCCTATGCCAACTCACATGGTTTTGACTCATAGTCAAGCCAACACCCTTGTATTCCACATAAGTCTTTACCGCTCCCACCTAGCCCATCGCCACCTTCCATCCTGTCACCTATGGATCCTACTCAGCCCATTATCATTAGTACTAGTGACGAGGAGTTTGCAAGACTCCTTAACCACATTCTTGCTTCCTTACAACATTATCTCGCCCATTCATCTACTCGAGAATCATCATGATAGTTGGTATACGACATGCCCGTGTCCATTCCTCCTACCCTCACCCCCACTTCCGCATTAGCTACCACTAGCTTGGCGTTACCTTCATCCATCTTACCACCCGTGGTGTCCCAACCGACACCACATCATCTATATATGCTGCACCTACAACATCTTTCACACCATTGATGTCGGTTGCTCCCGAGTGGTGTCAACCATTCATTCATTAGCCACCTTGAGCATAACCTCGTTTGCACCCACCACCTCATATATACCTATTGTATTACAACCACCCATGGTGTTAGCAACTCATACTCCATTCCAAAACATCCTCTCCATCCCACAGTATTTACCTCCAATCACTATAAGAATCGCTACATCCACCCCACCTACTTACACATATCACCAACAACCACCTATCTCATCTATCGCCTATTCGGATATTTTCCACCTGCATCTATTCCCCCTCACAGTTCTCATACTGGAACCACCATATACTGGGATGTCATCCTCATCATACATTAACCATCTACCCCCTTATACTATAGGGGGTGTCCAAATCATCATAACCTACCAACGACCTTATTAAAATGATGATGGAAAAGATGTAAACATTAGAAGCATCAGTTTCTAGCTCTCAACTCTTTGACATATGATGAAATCTGCAATGATCCCATTCATTCGTCCATACCCTACGCATTGGGAAATGCCCAAATTCAACCGGTTCAATAGCAAAGAGGACCCGTAACAACACTTGCGGTCTTTCAAACATGGGTGTTATTTAATTGCTCATGACGATGCTCTACTCTTACGGACATTCCCAATGTCCTTAACGGACTCTACGTTGGATTGGTATAGTGGTTTACCTCGACATTCCATTTACTCATTTAACCAAGTGGCTCAAGCCTTCTTGGACCATTTTTCAATCAATATCATCAAGAAGGTCACCATGACCGACTTGTACTCAACACGACAATACGAAGATGAATCTATCACAGATTTTCTCTCGCATTGGCGAAGCCTCATCAACCAACTTACATTCTAACTACCTCAAACCGAGCTTATAGAGTTGTTCACTAGGGCTTGTGCTAGACACATCTCACCAAATCTCCAAGTCCAAACCTTTCATACCTTTGATGAAGCATTCACCATGGCTAGAAAAATTGAAATCTATGCCATAGAAGAGAATAAAATTCAATTGCGTAACAAAAATTTGCATTCAAGTCAAATGATGCCTCTTCCTCTTCCAAAACCCAAAACAATTATTCCAAAGCCAAAGGATCTGCCAACACGGTAGTCTTAAAAGTTGGCCCATCTCACCCATCCAATCAATCAAAACCTACTTCCAACCTTTCTATTTCAGGAGTGAGCAACAAAAGTACACTCCCATAGGAGAGCCCTATTCTTCCGTTTTAGAAAAACTTCTAAAATTCAGAGCAATTGCTCTTCCACCCATCAAGCCACATACTAGTTTTGACCTTGCTCGTCTTATGCCTTCATGGTATAAGGAACACGACTACTACAATCATCATCATGTTAAAGTTCATAGTGATGGTAATTGTATAACATTTAAAAACATTGTCTAGGAAATGTTAGATAATAGAGATCTCGTCTTGGACAACCCGAATGCACTGGCTAATTAGAACTTGCATATATTCAAGAATTCATTTCCTAATCACACCTCGTCATCTAACCAAACTTACAAACCTTTGACTAATGACAGTAATGTCCATGAAGTTCATGCTATTTTTGAATTCGAGACTAGCCCTTCCTCAATTTCCTCCTATCCCCTCTATCGAGGAGATTCTTGCACGAGAACCTTTACCCACGGAGGAACCTATTTCATCTACTCCTTCACCCATAGAGGAGTCCCCTTCATCTCCCCCTTCACCCACGAAGGAGTCCTTAATATCTTCCGATTCTATTTCACGACTCACCTTGCAACCTAACAAACAACCTGCGGTGTTAACTCTCCTACCCATGAGAGAGTCCTGCTCAAATTCTTCTCCACCGAAAGAGGAAGCTACCTCATCTTACCCAACATCTTCCTTACCCATAGGGGATCCTTTAGAAGTGCCACCGCATGTTGGTGACCATTCCCCCTTAGCCTTCCAGGATCTTGTTGATTTTCTCTCGGCTTTATTACCTACAGAGTTTGAAGCCAACCGGGTTCCTCAATATCACAGACATACTTTACATGGATTACTACTAAGTCAACATCATCTCCTCCTACAATAGTGCCATTTTCACACCTGGCTAACCGCTTAGATTATGTTGATAGTTCCATGCTTTGGGGACACCTTCGGCTACCTTTTTCAATCCAAATGCAAATGTCATTTGTTGATACCTCTATGGTTTATCTAAAGATATTTCGGATAAAAAAACACCCATTCCCAATCTGTTGTAATGGCCTCTTCTTCATCATGCTTTTTATACCTAAACCTTTACCAACAATCAAACATGTTCCTATGCCTAAGAACCTACCTACACCTACACCTTCCCCCACATCCAGAACCATCACCACATTGGGGGTCATGCCGACATCCAGTCTATTCCATCCTCCTGTTAAATTGGATTTAGCCACATCTTCACAAACCTGTGCAAAACCATACCTCCACCTAAAAGGAAGACCCAACCTTCTAGCCACATACACCGAGTTCGCCTACTATCCCTTTGTCACCTTCACCGCTTCCATCTATCCTAGGACCTCACCCATCCACCTTGGCCAAGAAACCTCCTACCCAAGGTAAACTAAAAACACAATAGCCCATCCCCTCATCACAAACCTCTGTTACACCTAACTTTCCTACACAACGTATACCTTTTTCGTCACATGTAACCTATTTACCACCTATACCTGCACCACTTCTAGTCGCATCATCCCTACCTATGATATTCCCTACTCGTCAACCAATACCCTCTACTTTGCCTCTTCCAAAAACCTTCACCGCACATCCGTTATCACCTTGGCTAACCCATCCCCTTCCACCATCTTCCTTCCCTTTAACATCACGCACGTTGTCTTAACCTTTACCCAAAAAGGTGCAACCAAAGTTGAAAAACAACTACCCTCCAGTTAGTCAAACCTACAACACCTTGTATCGTTAGTTCATCTGCCACGCCTTTACCCAAGACTGTACAACCCAAGTCTAAAACACTACAACCTACCAAACCAGTGATCAAACCTATTCCACTTCCGATTCCACCTCTCATGGTGCCTCTCCCACAAAAATCACTCACACCTCCATCTCGACCCACACTTACTTCGCATTGTGATCCATTGGTAGGATCTTACGCCAACATCTTAACAAACCTTTTAGAGACCACTGTCATCACATTTCCACCACTTAGACCTTATGACCCACTCAAACCTAAACTAACAGGGTTTGATGATACAAAAATTTTCGCCTATCATCGTGTGCCAAGGCATGATGTAGAAAATTGTAAGGCTCTAAAGACCATTCTACTCCAATTATGTCCTCCTGAAGAAAACTTTGATGACGATGATATTTTAGACGAGGACCATGTTCCCCCTTCACCTATCACCACACACCCTCATCCCTTACCTATCCAGCGACCTTCATCTCCACCTCCACAACCCTTTATCTTCCTCCAAAATTCGAGATCAATATGGTCCACATAAGAGAGTTAGCCAAACCTCCGCCTAAATGTCAATGCACTACCTTCTTTGCACAACACCAATATATGCCCTCATCATTCTATTTCTGTCTATCTTGTCACTACACTTATCATGACTCAACTTCTCCCTCACCCCATATTAATATGGTTAGCATTGCCACTCACACCCAGAAAGACAAAGGAAAGGAGAAATAAACTAGCCCATCTGCCAATCCTATGCCCAATATACCATCTACACCCACACCAAGAATTACCATTCAGGGACCCACATACCCTATTCTCGAAGGGGTCATACATCCTACAATGATCAAACAGTTTCACTAATCTCCTCTTAAAATGTCATTATACGACCTTGTACAAACCTCTGAGTCTCACCGATAGGCTCTCATGGAGGTTCTACAATCCATCAAGGTTTTACCTAACAACCCTATGCCTATGGCCTCCATTATCACCCATCACCATGTGGCCTCTCTCACCACTTCATCACCTTCCTCTGCACCCGTTACCACTCATTAAGTAGCGGCTCTCGGTTTCTCAAGATGAGATTGTACCTCTCTAATCAGATGATCTTGATCCTCCTCTATTCATCTTCATCTACATTGATAATATACATGTTCGATGTGTTATGATCAATGGCAGTGCACATCAACATTATCTCTTCCCATGTGTACAACCAAATGTGCATCCCCGCCACTTGCATACATAATAACCCAATTATGTTGCATTCATTGAATGATGCCATAATTTCGACCCTTGGCACCATCATCCTCCACATTCACATGGGCCCTTGTACCATTTTAAAATTATTCTATGTCTTAGAGGTGGAATTCGATCAACCTATTCCTTGGCCGACCTTGGATCCGCATCATGGGTTGCGTTCCTTCAACCTTACATCGTTGTATAAAATTTGAACATGAAGGACATAACTATACCATTCCAACTAACCCTTCACCATTCAAAACCTGTAACATGTTGTATAGACCTAATGATGTCCTTATACCAATTAAGGCATCTTCCACCACCACCACCTCTCCTTCACCCATGAGCCCCTTCCACCAACATTGTTGTTACCTCTCCCACACCTAACTCCTATATTCCCACTGCTACCGTAGCCTCTGTAGCTAACCCATCCACTAACCCATCTACTTCTCAACCAACCAATGCTTCTTCCAATGATTCATCCATTCCCGCTACCCATATACCAACTACCGATCCCTTAGAAGGTTTTTTTCAACATCTCACTCTGGGGGAGTACTGTCTATACAACATTGACACATTCCTTACTCCTCAAGAGTATGGTAACCTACGCCAACATCCCCGCTATGATCACCGCATAAGCGAGGTTTTCCCTTATGGTCCTCCCCACCTTCACACCAACTTAACATATGGGGGACTTGATACTTCTACCTACTCGCTCGATCCGCCTACCCAAATATGACCATTTTCATCTGACCTTCAATATCTCACCAACCACCGCTTAGCCCACACCTTCCTCCATCATTGTGCATGGAAGGGTTTTGGATTTAGTTTCTATGAACAAGGCCGTCATACTTGTTAGGATAAAATAATTATTATCCTATTTAATTATGCATTCCATAATTAATAAATTTATTAATTATTGTTTTATGGTTATATTTAATTATAACCATCCTTTTGTTTGTATTTGATTATTTCGGGAGTTGTTATATTGTTTTGAACAATATATTTGTTGTTATTTAATTGTTGCTTCCTAGATGTTATTGGAAGCTTGTGTATTTTGGAATTTGGTTGCACCTGTGCAACTTAATCTCCTGTTTGTATTTGGTTGTGCAATATCTATAAATATTGCAGCCCATTCTCTGTAAGTTTGGTTGATCAAGATTAATAAAATTTAATCAGGCTTCCGCCCTTGTTGCTGAATCAACATTTGGTACCGAACGAGAATTTGGACTCGAAGGAGTGGAAAGAGAGTGCAGAAGAGATAGAGAAGATTGGAGAAGAGTATGCAGCAATAGAGAGCCTGTGTAGCCTCCTGCAACCTCCCAGCCTCATCCCTACCTCCCCACATCCCCTAGTTCATTCTAGGTGTTTGGAACACAAATTTTTTTGCACCTTTGGTGCACCCAAAGACTGGAAAAATTTCTTTGCAAGTGTTTAAAGGTCATACATAGAGGTGTATGCATGTTGGGGAGCTGAGCCACCACTGGAACCCATCCACATGTTGTTGAAAGGTAGATTTGCATTGTCCACAAAGTTGTGACCTCCCCACACAACGACCTGCATTAAAAATAACGGACCTGCACAAGCAAACAAAAAGGTAGATTAAGCAAAAGCGTGGCATCAAAATGATGGAGGTATTTACATTTGGATTTCATTTGGTGCTTCAGGTCTTATTTTGTTTGGTATTTACCTGCTGGGCAATAAATTCGACTTGTTGTGCAATAAAATCGACCTGCTGTATTGGCCGAACCAAAGAAACAAAAAAAAAAAGAGGGCGAACCTATCTCCCTCGACCTGCACATTTCCAAACACACCAGCCTCATCTCTATCTCCCTCCACGCACAAGCGGCTACACAAAACCAAAAAAAAAAAAAACGGTGAAGAAACAGCAAGAGAAAGAGTTAAGCAAAAGAAAAAAAAGGCCACTTTTAAAGGAAAGCCTCCTCCACGACTTACAATGCACAAAATAGAGGCCATTTTCAAAGGCGAGCCTCCTCAAACACGAGATCTACAAAAAAAAAAAGCGAACAATCAAGATCAAAAACAAAAAAAGCAAACGGCAAATAAAGGAAAATGAAACAAATAACAAGGAGCTAAAGAAGATATCACGTTTCACATCCTCATTTCAAGGAAACCTTAAAACGTGCCACGCAAGCTCCACATGGTGCCTCCACTTCAGCCAAATCACATTTTTAAAAGGTTAGTCATTTTTTCACTTGTTTAAATACAATATGCTGCGTTTTATATTTAAACAAGCCTAAGCGGCCAAGGTGGATAGACTAAATGCCTTAGAAGTGGGAGGTGCATGGTTCAAATCCCACCCCCAACTTCTTTTTTTCAAATTTGGCGAATTTTTGGTGGAAACCGCCAAATTTAGCAGAAATTTTGAATTTAGTTATAACTAACTAAATTTAGCGGAGAAATCCCTAATTTAGGGTAATTTTTTTTCTCCATTCGTTCTAATTCTTCATTTCAGACATTTTTTTACAAAAGGAGACCCATCTAAAAATTGCATTTTCAGCTATTGTTTTTTTGCAATTTTTTGCATTTTGGGTCGTTTTGGGCTCCAGAGGCCACCAAGGCCCACAAAACAAAAAAATTTTGCCTGTCATTCAAAATTTTCCAGATTTTTGAATGTAATTTGTATACTGCATTATATTGTACTAATTTACAGTTTACATAATCAATTGCAAACTTTGTAACTTCTCGAAACTAGCAGATTGTAATAAAAAATAGTATAAAATCGGTTCTCAGTAACACTCACGAGATCCTAGATCTCATTCACAAAGCATTCGGTATATACGGTGCCTCTAGGAAGCACTTACGGGTAAAGTCGCGCACTACTACTACGCACTTAACGCCTAATATAGTTGCAACAACGTGTCGTCTCATGCAGGCATCATCCCTATAAATCGACGAGGAGTAATAAGGTCACAATGAGCACACACACTATGAACCATCCCATCCATCAGGAATGATTGCATGACATAGATCCGATCGAGAAATTATCCAGTATATAGTGAAGTTACACGCGTGTATGAGGATATTTCTTTGAGCCGGTGTCAATAATCACACGCACTCCCATCGCATTGTTTTGGTACCACGTATTGAATTCTTTCACGTGCGTTAACGCCTCTTTCACATACTACTGGGTATATAGAAAGGGCGAGCTTCTTCCACGTCTTGATGGGTATCTCGGAAGGGCGTATATAGAAAGGTTTGGTATATCGGAATGACGGTATATAGATTGGGAGACCTAATACCTGGAGTGATAAGAGCCAAACCCTGGTAGTGATCTCTACAAAATGGGCACCAACGCCCCCAATTTTTTTCTTCCGATTCACAATTGCTCAGAGGAAACAACTATGCTGCATGGAAGACTAAAATCAAGACACAACTTGAGTTTGAAGAAATCTTGGCTTCTTGTGAATGGTACTCTGACCATATCAGCAACTGATACAACACAACAACGATAGTTTGATAAAGCAGATCAGAAGGCCAAACTCATCATCTTGTTTGGAGTGTCCGATGATGTGCAACCCCACATTCGAGATGCCAAAATAGCAAAAAAAAGCATGGGATAAATTAAGCACAGTATATGAGGCCAAAAACAAGAATGTTATACTCAATTTGCAGAGTCAGTTACATACACTGAAGTTCAAGCAGAATGAAAAAATTAAAGCTTTCTTAAGAAGAGTTGCAGAATTAAGGGCTTCACTTCTAGCCCTGGGAGAACCAATCACAGATGATGCTCTCATTCCCATTGTTCTGAGAGCACTCCCCTCTTCTTACCACATTTTTGTCACAACACTAAACGTGTTAGACACAACAGTTGGTTTTGACAAACTAGTAAACCTACTGCAACAAGAGGAAGTAATGCACAATAAGGATGATGAAGAGGAGAAGGCACTGTCTTCACATCAAAAATTGAAAAGAAAAGATAAAGGAAAACCTAATTCCTATCAGAAGTCCCAACATTAGAATCGAGTATCACGGGACAATCAATAAGAAGCAATGTCCTATCTGCAAAAGAGGACAAGACTTAAAATATTGTTGGTATAACACTTATAAGAAAGGTTCATCAAGCAACTCTGACCACAACAACAACAATCTTACAAGGGACATTCTAACAACTATCACGGGCGTAAAAAAGGGGAACTAGAAAAGAAGACCCCACCAGCAAGGTAATATTGCTGAGCAACAAGAACAGTCAGATAATGAAGACTTCTTGTTCACTGCTCGATCAAGTGAACCATCCACGTCATCTAGTGATGTCTAGTATGTTGATTTGGGAGCCACTCGACACATGACCGGCCACAGAGACTGGTTTATTTCAATGAGGGACACGCCATCGAAAAATCATGTTTCGTTGGGAGATGATTCTTCATATATAGTTCAGGGGATTGGGAACATTTCTCTACCCCTTGGTTCACGCAAATGCAGACTATCATATGTCCTATATGTCCCTGGGTTGACAAAGAATCTTCTTTTAGTTAGTCAACTCCTAGATCACAACCTAAAATTGACTTTGATAGTCAATCCGAAAAGAAAATGTGTTTGATTCGAGATAAATCAAGAGGCTCGAAAATAATTGCAAAGCCTCCAATGTGGGACGCATGTTCCAACTTGATTTTGTTCACAAAGATGATCAAGCACTTGTGGCTAAAAACTCCACCTCAACACAAGTTGTGGCATCGAGAGATTTGGTCATGTAAGTTTCAAATATCTCAAACACTTCACCGGTGTAATATGGTACATGGGCTACCATCTCTTCAGAAGGATACAAACAAGTGTCCTCACTGCCTAGCAGGAAAACAACACAGAGTTTCGTTCCAGAGGAGTACATTTCGAGCTCATGGTAAACTTGACCTGGTTCATACCGATCTTTACGGTCCACTGCAGCCAAGTCATTCTGGGTTCCAGTACTTCATGCTTTGTGTTGACGACTATTCACGGAAAATGTGGATTTTTTGTCTTCACAAGAAAAGTGAAGCGTTTGAAACCTTCAAAAAGTTCAAAGTAGTAGTTGAGAAAGAAACTGGTCATCACATCAAAACTCTCCACTCAGATCGAGGGGGGGAATTCACCAGTGATGAGTTCAGAGACTACCTACAAACTCACGAGATTTGTCGACAAATGCCTCCTCCACACACACCGCAAAAAAATGGTGTTGTTGAGAGAAGAAATCGTACTATCATGGAAATGGTGCGATGCATGATCGATGATTCCGGACTTGCAAAGACATTTTGGGTAGAAGCAACAAAGATATAATGTATTTGTTGAACAGAGTGCCCACAACTACTCTTGATGGAATAACACCACAAGAAGCATGGTCAAAAAGGAAACCATCCATTGCACACCTCAGAGTATTCGGGTGCAAAGCAAGCATGCACATACCCAAATAGAATAGAAAGAAATTGGACATGAAGTCACAAAAACTCGTCTTCATTAGGTACAATGAAGAGACTCTTAGGTATAGATTGATGGATCCTAAGACCAGAAAAGTGTACACCAGCAGAGATGTTGAGTTTTTCGAGAAGAAGGAAGCAGAGACTCCTCCTCTGGACTCACAAGATGTAGATTTTTCACCTGTTGTAAAAATTGAAGCTGATGTTCCCTCAAAAGATGAAAGTGATGATGGGGATGATGGTGTTGATCAGATAGAACCACAACCCATGGGAACAGTTCAATGTATGCCTAAATGGTGTACAAGTACATTACGAGATGTAAGATTGGATGCTCCACCGGATACATCCACCCTGGACCACGGACTCACAGTAAAGTAAGAGATGAAGTTAACTTTGCTTTGATGAGTAGAGTTATTGAATCAGATGAGCCCTCTATAGTCCAGGAAGCCCTACAGTCAAAAGCTTGGAAAGATTCCATGGATTCTGAATATCAATCAGTGATGAAGAATAACACTTGGTAGCTTGTCGATCTTCCACCAGGGAAGAAACCCATTGGATGCGAGATGGATATTCAAAACTAAGTACAAAGCAAGATGGGACAAAGGACAAGTACAAAGCAAGACTTGTAGCAAAGAAAGGGGTACGCACAAAAAGAAGGCATTGACTATGAGGATACATTTTCTCCCACAACTAAGATCAAAATGATCAGGATGATCTTTGCTCTAGCTTGCTCGGTTGATGGAAAGTTCACCAAATGGACGTTAAAAGTGCCTTCCTAAATGGATATTTACAAGAAGAAGTCTACATGACTCAACCTGAGAGATATGTTGTACTTGGTCAAGAAGCAAAGGTATGCAGACTCAGAAATCTCTATATGGTCTTAAACAAGCACCTCGGGCATGGTACATCAAGATTGATGAGCATCTCATACAACATGGATTTGTTAGAAATCCATACGATCCCAATCTCTACCTCAAAAAGCAAGGGGGAGATGGTGATTGTTGTTGTCTATGTCGACGATCTAGTCATCACTGGCAGTTCAGTGAGGATGATCGATGCAACAAAGAAAGATCTTAATCGATCGTTTGACATGACCGATCTCGGGCTGATGCACTATTGTCTTGGATTGGAAGTGTGGTAGAAAGAGAATCATATTTTTGTTTCTCAGATGAAATATACCAAGAATACGCTCGAGAATTTTAGGATGATGGATTGCACACCAATTGCTACACCCATGGAGAACAGATTGCAGTTATCTCATTCAGATCCATCTCCTGAGGTAAGTGCCACTCTCTATCGGCAACTGATCGGGAGTCTCATTTACCTGACCTACACTAGACCAGATATCAACTTTACAGTGAGTTATCTATCCAGGTTCATGCAGGAACCCAAAGTTTGTCATTGGAAATCAGCAAAGTGCATTTTGAGATATCTCAAAGGATTAGTGGATCTTGGTCTAGAATACAAGAAGAATGAAAAATTCTTCTTAACTGGATATTCGGATTCAGATCATGCAGGTAACATTGATGATAGAAAATCCACTTCTGGATTTGTATTCTTTATGGGATCTGGACCAATATCATGGGTAATTAGAAACAACACTTTGTTTCTCACTCTTCCATAGAAGCCGAGTATCGTTCTGCAGGAGAAGTTGTCTGTGAAGTGATTTGGCTACGTCGCATACTGGAAGGACTTGGAATACCACAAGAAAAACCGACCACCATGTATGTTGACAATGAAGGTGTTCTCAAACTTGTTCGCAATCCAGTGTTTCATGAGAGAACAAAGCACATTGAGGTTTAGGTTCATTTCATACGTGAACATGTGTTGAAGCACAACATCCAGCTTCAATTTTGTCCAACTACTGAACAACGAGCAGATATTTTCACAAAGTCACTTGCACGTGACAAGTTCGAGTTGTTCAGAGAGTTCCTCTCCTCATCTCTTCAAACAATGCACAATTAAGGGGGGGAATGTTAGGATAAAATAATTATTATCCTATTTAATTATGCATTCCATAATTAATAAATTTATTAATTATTGTTTTATGGTTATATTTAATTATAACCATCCTTTTGTTTGTATTTGATTATTTCGGGAGCTATTATATTGTTTTGAACAATATATTTGTTTTTATTTAATTGTTGCTTCTGGTTATTGGAAGCTTGTGTATTTTGGAATTTGGTTGCACTGTGAACTTAATCTCTGTTTGTTATTTGGGTGCAATGAATATCTATAAATATTGCAGCCCATTCTCTGTAAGTTTGGTTGATCAAGATTAATACAATTTAATCAGGCTTCCACCCCTATTACTGAATCAACAATCTTTGTCATCTCGTGCACCACACGTAAACATAAATACTGAAGTGGTATTGGCTTTGCCGAACCATCTTCCAAGAAATCCCATGTCGAACTCATTGAGGACGACAACCTTCCTTCACCCCATCTACCACCTTCACCTACGAAGTCTATGGATCCAGAATCCATTCCTCCTAAAAATTTTTCATGAACACCAATTCCCTGGGACCTCTGACTTATCAACAAGATGACGAGGCTCCCTCTTCTCTTCCCTTCCTGTATCCTGACATGATTAATGATGATACACCTTCTATTAATGTTGTTCAATGTTAGGACGATGAGTCTATTCTCACCTACCTTGGTGCGGAAGATTCTTATATTCATCGATCATTACCTTCTGAGACACAAACCATGTTAAACGAATCGACCATCGAAATCAATATCCACACTTAGGACGACCCACACATTTTAAAGATAATCCAATCTTTATATACTGCTGAACATGAAGCTTTTACTTCTTTCCTCTAGGATCATAGCAAACGATTTTGCTTGGTCCTATGTTGATATGCCCAGTATTGACCCAAACATTGCGGTCCACAATATCTTAACTATTCCTGAAGCCAACCCATAAAACATAAGTCAGTGGAAAATGCATCCTCGCATTTCCCTTCTTGTCAAAGAAGAACTCCAACACCTTTTTCGGTTTCCTTCATTTTAATAATTGATTATCCTCAATGGATCTCTAACATTGTCCCTATCACAAAATTGACAAGGGGACTCCACATTTGCACGGATTTCTATGACCTTAACTTAGCTTTCCCTAAAGACAACTTTCCACTACCTAGTATTGACCAACTAGTTGATCTTACCGCCGGCCATGAGATGTTATCACTCATGGATGGTTTCTTAGGTTATAACCAAATATTACTCGCCCTAGAAGATCAACACAAAAATACCTTCATCACTCCTTGGGGACATTTTTCTATCAAGTCATGCCATTTTTCCTTAAAAATGTTGGTGCTACATATCAACGGGCTATGACTTATATCTTTCATGACATCATGCATCACATATTGGAAGATTACGTTGATGATCTCCTTGCCAAATCTAAACATCGGGCCGAACACCTTACAGTCCTTAAGGTCATATTCAACCATCTCATCAAGTATTGTGTTCGCCTTCAACCTAAGAAGTGTGTCTTTGTTGTTCTCTCTAGAAGCTCATGGGTTTTATTGTTTCTTTGTGTGGCATAGAAGTTGACCTTGCTAAAATCAAGGCTATTCTCGAAATGCCTCCACCTACTAACCTTTGTCAACTTCATAGTTTTCAAGAAAATTCTGATCTATTCACCACTTTATTTCTCAACTTTCCGCTATTTCCCATCCATTTCATCATCTCCTAAAAAAGGAGGTGTCTTTTGAATGGGATGATGAATGCCACAAAGATTTTGAAGCCTTAAAACAATACCTCCTCTAACCACCTGTGCTCATTCCCCTAAGGATGACCAACCATTTTACCTTTACATTTCTGTTATTGATCATTCCTTGGGTTCCATGCTCGCTCATCACGATGAGAACACAAGGAGAAAGTAGTTTATTATATAAGCCATACACTTTTAGACTACGAAACTAGATACACTCATGCCGAAAAAATATGCTTAGCCTTAGTTTTTTTCGCCACTAAACTTCGCCATTACCTACTTAACCACAAAACCTTTGTTGTCACCAATACGACCCCTTACATTACATGTATGCCAAGCCCTATCAACATCAACATGCTACACGTTGGCTCATGCTTCTTGCAGACCTAGAACTCGAATTCATCCATAAAAAATATGTCAAAGGACAAACCATCACTGACCAACTTGTAGATGCACCTCTCTCCGATAATCAATCTTCTAACTTTGATTTCATGGATGAATCCATCGCTACCCTCTCTTTGGACAATACCATTTACCAGATGACCTTATTCTTTGATGGTTCCAAATTTCAATGTGGGGGTGGTGCTGAAGTTATCCTCATTCCTCTTGATGGTGAGTCTATGCCATTATCTTTCAAACTAGATTTTGATTGTACTAACAATATTTCCGAATATGAAGCACTCGTATTAGGACTTCAAACCGCCATCGCCTTAGACATTAAGTCAATTAATATCTTTGGTGATTCTCAACTGGTTGTAAACCAAGTTAATGGTATATACTAGTGTTGTAACGAGATACTTTAGAAGTATAAGCATCATGTTGACATACTTTTGACTACCTTTGATCATTATGAACTTCAAACCACCCCACGTTCCACTAATAAATTTGTGGATACCATGGCCTGCCTTGCTTCTCAAATACTTGCTTCACCCTCCGACTCAAAAATATTTGTCACATAGTACAAAGGTTGCAGTCACCTTCTTATCTATTTTGAGACATCAACCTTGTCGAGAATCATTGAGCCTGACCCACATGACCTTTGGTATAAGTAGTTTGTTGACTACCTTTCCCTTTCAATTCTACCTCCAGATCTTACTCGCAATGGACAACGAGCCTTTCTCAAAAGTGTCTCTCACTATGTCATCATGGGTGGTCTTCTTTACAAACGCGTCTTTGACGGTATCCTCCTACGATGCCTTACAAGTTCTAAAATTCCCTATACCATAAAGGAAGTTCACGACGGAATTTGTGGAGGTCACTTTAGTGGTTTAGTTATCGCTAAATGCATTCTTTGCTTGGGCTATTATTGGCCAACCTTAAACTGTGATTGTTTTGATTATGTCAAATGTTGTGTGAAGTGCCAACAACATGTTAATCTTCATCACACACCTAGTCACGCCTTACAGGTCACACAAGACCTTTGGCCTTTCTCTCAATGGGGTTTGGATCTTGTCAGAGAGATCAATCCTCATTCTTCACAATGTCATCAATGGATTATTTCCACTACCAAATACTAGACTAAACGAGTTGAAGCCATACCTTTTATTTCTACAAAAGCTGAGAATATATGTGAATTCATCAACCATCACATCATTTGTCACTTTGGTGTTCCTCACTGTCTCATCATTGATAACGGAAAAATGTCAAAAAAAATCCCTACAAAAACTATGTGATGCCTTAGGCATTCAACTCATTTTTTATTCACCTTATTACCCTAAAAAAATGGCCAAGTAGAATCAACCAACAAAATCTTAAACAAAATTCATATGAAAGTAGTTGATGATACTGGAAAGTATTGGCATACGCACATTTATTTTACCTGATGGGATTATCACACTAGTATTTATACCTCAACTATTGTCATGCCTTTCTTTTTGGTCTATGGAATAGACGTTGCTCTACCTCTCGAAGTCCAAATTCCATCTCTTTGTATCTCACTCAAAGACATGCTCAACGATGATGATTTTTTCTAGGACCGTTTGGCACAACTCAAGTTATTAGACAAACGTCATCTCAATGCTCTCGATCACCTCCAAATCTACCAAAAACGTATCAAACGTGCCTATGATAAATGTGTCCATGAATGAACCTTCCAAGTCGATGACCTCATCCTGAAGGAAAATCAACATGTAACAAAAGAGGAGAAAAGTAAATGGGGAAAATTTTCTCCTAATTGGCTTGGACCCTATATCGTTACTCATACCTATGGATCAAGTGCTTATCGTTTGTCTTCACTCAAAGGTAAACTGAACCTAAGCCCCTCAATTTCTTGCATCTTTGACCATTCTATTGTTGAATCAATTCTTATATCACATTATGTCTAGTTAAAATTCTCATCCCTTGAGCACCATTCACCTTTCATTTTACCTATTTTAAGGGTCAACGACTAAACAAGAATCATGTGATTACCCATCACTTTTTCAGCCTTATCTTCAATATGAGTACCACGGATCTACTCATGACATGATTCTCATGGATACTTTTCATCTTTTTAAAGATGGAATCCCATGGTTGTTCATCACTTAAAACCTCTCTTTCATAGTTAACCTCTGTGTGTTATGGTTTTGTCTTCAACTCACGAGCCTATTGTTCTTTATAGCCTTGTCCATGACCTAAAAGTCCAAAAGCAAAACAATTTCAAAAGTAAAATGGGATTCCACTCCTTGAGTCAAACTTCCAAAGCAAAAGATGACTCCCTCAAAAAGGAAATCTACTCTATCTCGTTGTTATAAATAGATTGTTCCCTCGAAGGACAACTATACAAAGCTAGCCATATTGTACATAGTCTATCATCAAAAGAAGACTATTCTTGCAAAAAATAAAATAAAATATTCAAGCTTCCCATCGATCAACTTCACGAAGACCTCAAGGAGATAATCTACTCATCCCATATAGACTTCCCGCATCGATCAATCTATAAAAACAAAAGCAAAAAAGAAAAAGATAACGTTTTCATCATGGAATTGCCTATTTTGATCTTGGGTCTCTTCTTTAAAAGACATGATGTCTCACACTAGGTTACGCTAAAACTAAACTATTTTCACCTCATCTCCTTTTCACCCTAATTTCTTGCCTGCTCAAGGGACGTGCCACAAATGTGACATTTCATGATCATGTGACTTTCTTCACCCTTAGAACAGTCAATTATGCAACGCCTTTAGGGCCTTATGTTCATAAGCCAATTTTTGGTATGATAGACTAATGAGGATTATTATCAATTAGGCATCTCCTTTTACCACCTCTTACCATACACATTCTTCATTACTTGTTAATTCTCCTATACATGACTAGACCATCGACACCTACATTGTAAGGATTTCCCTTTCACCTAAACTCAACCATGCCTAACTGACCTAGACTCAAACATGCCTAAAACCTACCAACCCATCCCTCTACCTCATCATATTCTTTCTTAGCTTATGGGATAACTACATCGGCTTTGACACCCTTTTTTCCGGGCTATGTAGACAACACTCCGAGGCATGGGGCCCTTGGAGATTAGCTCGACCACTCTTTTCCTTAACCCATTTCCCCCATTTTTCTATTAACATTCTACCTTAGTTTCCATTTTTACAACACTTGGAAATTAAACACATATATAAACATGCATACCTACCATTTTATCACATCATCAAAACATCTAATCCATCATTTCACATTTCCATGACATCAAATATTTGGAAATTTACACCATAACATACATATACATCATCATTTATTTTCCATACAACCAATAACTTGGAAATTAAATCAAACCCAAAAACATGACCAAACCATGCCTATACCTAACTCCGTCATGCCTACCTATGCCTAACTTGCCTACTCCACCACGCCTAACTCACCTCAATCATGCCTAAATGACCTAAACTTAATCATGCCTACATGATCTTGACTTTCATCATGCTTCACCTAGTTTCCATCAATACACAATCACAATGGATTTTAAAATCAAGTACATCATCCATCCAATAAACATCATCAACTATATAAATGGGAGAGTCTGTGTATTAATACACATATACACATATACAAATAAATAACAATACCTCAAAAAATCTCATATACAACCTCACGTCTTCGCACGCATTCCGGTATATATATCACAAATCAAAACAATGATCACACAATGATCATATCAAGTGACTAATCATCACCCCACCTAATATCCTCCGGCCAGTCTCACTTGTCTCCTCCTCCCTACCTATCTGCCACCCTACCCACAAGCCTACACTACCTATACATTTCCTTAGCTACGTTTAGGGACTTGTTCTTTACTTATACCTTGGGCTTACCTACACCCAACCCAACATACCCTGATCTAAAATACATTGCCTTAGTGTCAATATGAATTTTTGTACTTGCTAAATCTTGCGATGTTGTTACCCATGTTGTTTAGCCTAATGACCTTACCTTTCATATTGTCATGTTGTTTATCTTGACTAAACATTTAGTGTACTGGATCATACCTAAACGTTCCTACACCTAACCTAAGTTGTGTTTCTAGACCATATCATGTACCCTGGATACCTGAAACACTTCAACCTTGTTTGGATAAACCTATCGACCTTGGGCCGACGAGAGTTTGCAAGCTCTCCACACAGTACCATGTCACAATCTATACGTGTGCGTGCGTTCGATTGTCATTACCCATTACCCAATATACCCTTACCCATTACCCACAGTGACCATACCATTACCTATAACCCACCTACCCTCACTTTCATCACTTACCCATTTATCAAACCACTCACTAACTCCATCTAACACCTCATTAGCTCCTGGTTTGAGGGGGATCACCTCCACCCACACTTGGGGAAACCTCACCTTCAGCCCTACTTGGGGCAACCCCACTCTCACCTATACTTGGGCAACCACTTCTTGTTTTTGTCAGCATCACTTACCAATACAAGCTACGTGACAAAAGGGGCAAATGTAGACACCAAAGTTAGGTCACACTCCCTTTGTCCCCTTTCAATCAGTTAACATAACGTGTTCACCTAACCATGACCCCTTTACCCCACATTCATATTAATTTAATTATTTACAATTGAATTAATGCCCATCCTCACATTATTTATTAATTTAATTACTTTAATTAGGTTAATTTACACCTCACCATCACCTCACCATGGACTTATTCTTAGCCTATTAATTAACTAAGACTTAGTCTCTACTTATCTTAACCAACTGGGACTTAGTCTAACCCTAACATTAAATTCCTATTCCTTCTCCAACAACACTCCCACTTATCTAAGCACTAACCATCACTTGAGACCTAGACTGACAAGCAGAGCACGCCAAAAATAGCCAAGATATGTTATTTTTGGTAAACCTAGGATTTCCCGCCTAACCAACATCGGTTAACCCGCAAGAATCGACACCATCATCTTGACCATCATTGGTTACCATATATACAGTTTTACAACCTTTTTCCTAGGTTGGTCACTTCGAGTTTTAGAGAGAGCTATCTGCATTCAAGCACGAACCAAAGTTTTCTTAGCATTAAAACAATAGAATACATTCAGCCAGAGGCCCAAACAAGTACCTTAGATTGATCCGAAGGTGTTGGAATTCATGATAGCACTTCGGGAAGCACTTTCGCGACAGACCACCAAGTTCTTCACAGATCGACCATCACCATCCTTCACCCACCAAGCTTGCATATACAAGTAAGTACGTTTGATTTTGCATCATTTTTGTACTTACTTAAATAGGTTCTTTATCTTTTGTTATTAGATCTGGTTATTCCCTGCATTCTTCCATCCCCACTTTCCTACCCACCTACCTATCCAGCCACCCCAACCTTCTGGCTCTCCCTACCTATCCTTTATACCTTCCCGAGTCTTCCTCATATTATTACGAACCCAATCATCCCTCCTTCACTCTCTGTGCAATCACAGAGAAGCCAAAAATTACCTTTTATCAAATTTCACCAAATTTCCCCTACGACATTGATTAACTTGACCATCATCGGTTCCCCTTCACCGCATCGGTCACACCGACTAATGTCGATTCTTGTATCTCTGTCGAAATTTCACTAAACTGACCTTAATACCCCAAAAACCTCACAGAACCTTTCCAAAACTCAATACTCCACCTATAACCTCACCATAGACCTTCCCAACTCTCTCTGCGTGAAAACAGAGAGAGCTTAAACACATGTTTCGACATTCGGTCACACCCACAGAGGAACCGAATATTGGTCATCTTAAACCGGTGTGGTCATACCTAAACCGTCATCAGTCACACACTGACCACCGTTGGTCTCTATATCTCGTAAACTGCTTTAGACTAGCAAGCTTCCCGGTTATCAAAAATCAATCCCAAAATTCACCAACTCTTACCTGACCTGCTTGTGACCTCTTGACCACCTACCCATCCCACAACCCGACCTAGGACCTTTACTTTAGTTTAATTATTGTATTAACAGCATCCTAAATCAAAATTAACATCGAGAGTAATGAGATACCTAAATCAAAACACTAACATTAGATTCTTTTAGTTTCATGTTCATTTACTTTATATTGAATTATATATATATATATATATATATATATATATATATATAAGTGGATTGACAACCGTCGAGGAAGTATCACACTTCCTGGATCTAGCTCATGCTAGGCAATCCACTAACCTTTTGCTATTAACTATGTTTTGTGGTCTTGCTTTGCATTTTAGGTAGTTCCTCCTAGCCAAAAGGAAGCTCACACAATCAACTTGGATTAGGAAATCAAATTTGCGTGCCATGACCTTCAACCACATGACTACATGTATTCCTCCTTGACCTATTTTTAATCTACTAAGAATCTAGTGAAACACTCCCATTTTGAGCATTACTACGATTAAGATGATAAGCCACATGGGTGATAACCAATACCTCCACCACCAATGTTGTAAGATATTCAAAATACCCATGTTTAACCACCAAAATATTTACCAAAATACCCATGGTAAATACATTTTATGGTATCTTTATGATACTAATAATTATGGCATTGAGTATAAGTTGAGTAATAAATCATTAATTTATCATCACATATATGGGGGAAATAACAAAGAATCTTACTACTTTTGAGAAAAAAAGTTGTAGGCTACTTAGACAAGAATGGTGGGAAGGAGATCCAAATGATCGCAAGTCAAATGCATGATATATGTATCATCTTCTAGAGTAATTCGGGACTTGGTATTGTAAAAATAAGACTACTATTACTTTGTATACTACAAATGATAATTACAATGGAGCCATCATTGTCATTGTAAGTTTATTGAAATGGTTGAGACCATATGATTAAAAGTATCCTAGTTAGGGCTCACTCTAAGTTGAGACAATCCACACATGAGGAAAGAACAATGTATATCACAAAGATGAATATCATAATGTGTCATAATATGTGTAATAAATGTGTAGAACATGTCCATCATACAAATATATAAGGGGGCATAAATAACTCGTGCGAGAAAACTCCCCTTCCCTATTGACCCCACTAAAGGTGGTACTTGAAGTGGTGCATCCACTAATGTGGTGTTGAAACCCAAATTGTCCAGCTCATTTTAGGGCCTTATAGTTAAATTTTCTAGATTGAACAATGCAAAATTCATCATTTTTGACATATTTATGTTATTTAAACTCATAAAAAATGATTGTATGCCATTTCTCTATGTCTCGATAGGCTTTATGGGATGAATAATGTTACAAATTATAGATCCATAACATAAATTGCCAAAGATTATAGTTTATGAAGTGTAATAATTAAAACATAGATTAAGGTGTGTATATTGCATATTACGATGTAAACAATATAAAGCAGAAAGTAAATGAACACAGTGACGCAAGATATAAGTGAGAAAATTTTGGAAGGTAAACAACCCCATTGAAAAGAACTTATCTTTATTAAGAATTAAATTTCACCCAACATTCTCACTATTTCCAAATATTCACTTGCAGTTACACCTTCAAGAAGGGATTACAAAACACCTCATACATTCACTCATGTGTTTTTCACCATTCACATCATGTATCTATAATATACTCACTCATATAGCTCGCATTCATATGTCACACATTGTGTAACCGATCTCTAATGAGATCACCTTGTTATATACAAGGTGGGTGGTCATGATCCACTCTTAAAGTTGACCCACTTTGGGATCTATCATGCTTATATTTTAAATATAAGTTATAAACCAAAAACATACAGTCTTTGGCGGGTTTCTTAAATAAGCAATTTCCCGCTTAATATTATAAACCCAACACTCCCCCTTAATGTTAAGTAGGGAAACATGTAAAATTGCTTTCACATGTCAAAGTTTGTTCCTCATGCCAAGTCACCTTTTAGTACAAAGGAATTACAATCCATAAATCAACGAGTGATTTATGGATTGTACCTATCTAGCTAAGCTAGTGTAGTATATCTAAAATACATCGAGAGATATCAATCTTGAGGCACCTATCTAACTAAGCTAGTGCGGTATAAGTATACCAAATGAAAAATAAATAAAATATAATAAATGTATATGTATGAAATATATTAATACATTTTAATTTCAATTTTTTATCTTATATTATTCACATACCAAATTAATCAACAACTTTAGTAAATTCTCCATCGATTTCAAAATGATTTGTGGTCAACAAAATCAATTTAGCTACGTCATTATGTTAATCTCAACAAATCTAATTAAAAAGGAGCAAACATTACTATATGGCCGAGACATTAATATTCTTTTAATTGAATTCTCTAAGAAAAATGGAAAGAAATTGTTAAAGTGACAATCCAATGGAAGTCAAAGTTATGGATGAATTGTCATGTAATGGTCAAATGGACGCCAAATTTAATGTAAAGAATGAAAGTGAACAACTCACTCCATTACAACTTTGGGTGCCATTATAAGAACACCTCTTAATGTAAATTAGTAAAAATATGTAATTACATTAATTTTATCTATCAGTAAACAATTATCTTCAAGAATACGTTGAACCTGACCCTACAACAAACAAAAATATCTCAATGCAAATATAAGAGAACATCATCAATTCCTTGTCCCTTATATATCCCTATGGACATAACCATTACACATAGTGAGACAATTAATGATATTATTTTCTTTGAATAGAAGATTGTATGACAAAATTCGAAATCCTAAACTTAATTTTTAATATTATCATCATAATGTACATAACCCTTAATATGTGAGGGTTGGAGGCTCCGTGACAAGATGATAATTTAGAACATGTATCTATAAAAACCACGTGTGTGGAGGGTAGAATTGCTTTATTAATGGTCAAAGTCGTGTAGCCAATTAATGAGAAAGATTCTAAACAAGTCGATGAATAGTAATTTTTTTTTTTGTCTTTTTCCCTGAAGTTGGTATGATGAGAGAAGGAAGCTTTTGACCTTTAGTTTGCGGCTCAAGCAGAAATGATTAGTGCTCCACATTCACATAACCTAATTGTTTGACAATGTGGAGGTGGTGTTGAATGAGTGTTATTTGCCTCCAATTTTGGTCATCCATTCAACGAATGTGTACCATTTTGGAATTCCAAACATGATAATATTGATTTGTCATTATTCCAACGTTACATCTTCAAATCTTAGTTTTCAAAGGCTTGACAATTCTATTACCTTACGGAGAGGACATGTTGGCCCCTCCTCATAAGATCATGTTGAGAGGTACCTATCACTTTGTTTTTATATGTTGGTTCCTCAACATATGTAACTTTCTACCCGTGAGGAGAACTATAATAAGAAGGACTTTCCTTCAAATATTAACAAATATGAAATTTTATTTATATCTTATTTACATGGTGGTTGTCAATGTAAATCAAGATGGTGACTTGTATGTTATGGTTTCCGCTCAAGGTTGAATATTAGGTATTTTTTAATTTTTAGTTTATGTTTAATTGATTAATATATGATGAGTTCTAATAAATATTATGTATAGATTGTATATGTCCAATACGAAGATATTATTTTATTGGGTTATTATTTAAGGGAAGTGTTTAATTGTTCTTTTAAGTTGCGAAACATAATATTGAATCTCTTTTGTTTTTGACAAATATACATCCTACTTACTTGGGTTACATATCAAACCCATATCAACTCATCAAATTAACATTATGGCCATTAAGAATATCGAATGAACAATGCATAATATGGATGTTGTTTTACGGTTATTTAGGGAAGGAAAATGTGTAGTATCCTATTAGGTTACATGGTTGAGTCACACAAACTTGATTCCCCCAAAAATGGTATTTAAAGCACATGTAATACCATGTTCAAGGATTAGACTCCTCTTTGAATCCATGGATGAGGGCCCACCAACCCTTATTTGATCGGTAAAAGTAAAAACAAAGCATTGTTGATTTAATATCTAGTCATGAAACACCATTAAGTAATCCTATCCACACTTTGTGATTTGCAATATGTAACACTATAAACTAGGAATCGCATGTTCAAATTACACCGAAAGACTACATCTCTTCGTTACCCTCATTTATATTTTATCATAAAGCATATGAACATTCAACTTTATTTTGGCAATATTTCCCCAACTATTCTCCATCTCTTTATAAGACTAGCATTGAGGTTTATATAGGCACTCCACCACCATACTTCACAAAGATGAGACCCTTATGTAGAAAGGTTGATCTTATCCACCTTAAACAAGGTGCACTCCATCGATCCTAGATGTGTCCAAGATTATTGAACATGACACTCTTATAACCTAATTTTCCTATGTAATTCTTGAATTTAGAATCGTTATAACAAAAGGGCAAGATGGAGGTCAACTTCTTCTATGTGTGCCTTATACATGTGACTATTCTCTTTTGAATGTCGTTCCTCCACACAACCATCTTTTAACCCACTCGCATACACCGTATACTTAGGAAAAATTCAAGTTTATAACCTTGTTCAAAATCAAGGTCAACCTTTGATTTGGGGAAGAGGGGACACTTGATTGACATTCATACTTAATGGATTAAAGGGGTTGTAGAAAAAATATGTGAATGATAAAAGATGAATTGATAAACTTGAGTGATCACAAGAAACTAGACACAAATGAGAATAATAGAATCATGATAGAACTATAAACTACAAAGTTATATTATGCAAATTTTCTTGTCTAAGATCCGATAGGCTAGATGTTACAATATGTCTAAATCTATTGTATTTCCTTATAATTTTATGTTAGCCTCCTACAAATAATGTGATAGTACATTAATATATGAGTGTAGAAGATGAAGTGTTGGTTGATTTGTTACAAATGTAAAGTAACAATTGCTTCATAACTAATCAAAATTTGGCATCTTTTTGTAATGTCGCTACATAATTACATACAATAGTATCAACACTCTCAAATCTATGCATCATCATTAAAGTGGACTAAGATGTAATGGTATGCGATGTGTACTTGGGATGTTGTTAAACTTCGGAGAAGATGACATAATAACACACAAGCAATGTTATCAGTATCTTGAATTAGTCAAAGGCTTAAATCATCCTCAATTTGCCATCCCTCCTCAAGAGAAATAGTCCCCATTGCATGTAGTTACACATAAAGATTTGGAAAGTCGTTGGAAAACTTTTGCAAACTATTTTGCCTCGTAAGAAAATTGAATTTGTTTTGACAATTTGAAAGAGAGAGATCTCTTATTACCATGTTTGGTCGACCCTAGAGAAAATGCTTCTCTTTGAATTGGATAGAAAATTACATTTAGGATTGTCCTTCATCTAGTATAGTATTTTAGAACATCTCAAGTATCCAAAGAAGGTGGAAAACATGATCCAAGAGTTCAACATTAAATATTGGGTGTAAACCAGGTAAGAAGGAAGAACAAGATCAAAAATGTTATCCTCTACTTTCTTAGTGATGGTATAAGGATTGTATTGAATGGAAAAAATATTGTGATAAAGTCATGTTTTCTTTCCTTCTAAAAAATAATCCTTACCCAATCATCAACCTAAGACTTGTTTGGTGTATAATGTTGATCATGGTGTCCCTTATACTTAACATTAGTTTGTTGCAAAATGGGTTGCACTTGTTGAATGCCCTCAATTTTCACATTCCACTTTGAGGAACTATACAAAATAACACTTTATGATGTAATATATTTTTGGAATAATGATGCAGGAGCATCATGTACATAGCACAATTTTGGCTTGATTAGGTGTGTAGGATTTTTAGGATGCTTTTGGGTCCTATTTAGTCCATATGGACCCTTCATGATGTAATAAGTGGCATTTTGGAGGTTTCCCTCCAAAATCCACATATTCAAATTATCCTAGTAATGTATCCTAGCTCTAAGTGTTAAAATTAGGAGGAAGAGTTAAGAAGGCACATGGTTCACGCAGTATGCGCGTGGTTATAGAAAAAAAGTGGAGGTTCGGGACTTAGCCAATTTATGCAACAAAGGTAGAACATGTGAAAAGCGTGATCGGTTGCACATGGATAAGATGCCATCCTGGCAACAGGTGGCCCAGAAAGAGCATGCCAACAATGGAATCTTCTAGAAGATCATCATGAGATGGAGTGGAGAGCTCAGGCTAAAGGAACATGCTCACTTGGAGGACCACATTCGACACTTGGTGATGGATCTTGAGGGCGCGGAAAGGTGAGTTGGTAGCATGGGAAGATGATAAATACAAGTGCCTGTGGAATAAAAAAAGAGACCAGATAACATACAGATGGGGATATAGAGATAGAGAGAGAGAGAGAGATACAGAGAGAGAGAGAGATAACATGGGTGAAGCTCTGTACAGATTGCTGCGAGTGGAACTTTGATGCAGAAAGGAATGTACTAGGCTTAGTATTGTAATTTCTTTTTCTTTTGGCATAGTTATACAAGCCTAGTGATGTGCATGACTGCGGTCTACCCTCTATGGCTCTTTGTAATGAAACAATGAATACAATGAGGTTACCTGTTGCAAATAGACATGGATATCAGTAGCTTTAATGTATATTTCATTCATAGGAGTTCTCTTTCCTTGCATGCTATGAATGAATGATTGTATCTTTCTTTCTGTTATAATATATGTTATGGAGTCTGTTAAAACATCCGGTCTGAAGAAGCTACAAGGATCTGGAGGCCATTCTGAGCCCTATGATTCTTGTATGTCTAAACTTCTTTCCTGAATACTCTTACACTAATCATAGATAAATGCTTCCCACTAAAACTCACATAAAAGAGAGACTCGGCACCCACACGTGCCTCGGGTGAGTGCTCAGCTTCTTTGGGTGATAGGCCGAGTGTGCATGGGATTCCTTCCTTTTATAGTGGGAGTAAAATTGACTACATCTTGGTTCCATTGTTGCAGGACCTCTTTTCAAAGTTGTAGTGGGATATAACATGCATCATGATCTGTGTAAAGAGTAATGATGGATCGGTTAACATTGGAAAATGTTGAGTCATGGTTTAAGAGCACGGAAGATGAATTTTCCCAGAGATTCAACATTGGACCTGAGTTCAATACACATAGATGGGTAGAAGAGAATCTCTACCATGATCTATATGAGACTTTTTTTTGTTGCTTCCCAGTAGAGTTATATGGATGGCTTTCAGCCTATGCATCTAGATCAAGTTGGCATTATGGATCATGGATATGGACCAAAGAAGACTACCAAAGGTTGCAGGATGCAGATCTGACATGGACCCATGTTGTAGATCACTAGTGGGGAGGAGTACTAGCTAGCTACACTCTGAATATGCCATTTCCACGTATTCTTGCCCAGAGATTGCTGAGTTTGAGTTTCTACGAGAACCTAGAGGAACATTTCTACATGTTATTCCTCTAGCTATGAAGATATTGATGGTTACCATGAGTTTAGAGGCACTCCCAATGGCCGGCTAAACCATTCTGAGCGTTGGGTAAGGAAGCTCGGGTGGAGGAAGATGGCAGATGATACGATAGAAAGGGAGAGGGAAGAAAGACGGCTCAAGTATGGTGAAGCACATGAAAGGGAGATTACTAGGTGACGTGAGGCTACTAGTGTGATGGATCTATGGAGATAGATTGTGGGAAGGAGTTGAGGTTCACGCGGAAGATGTGGAACCTGAGCAGTCTGTGCTACCCCATCTTGGCAAGCACGTGAGGGAGACCCCTTCGGCTTCTAGTGAGAGTTCATCACATGGAGAAAGGAGAGTCATTGGCACATATCTGAACCCACCCAGTGACCGAGCCCTGGCACTTGGTTTTCCCAATCCAGGAGGAAGTATTGACCCAATTGAAACTAGTGGAAGAGATAGATCCATGCCTAGGAGGTATAATTTTTTTCCTTCTTCTATGGCTGCACATATTCTAGTATTTGGAGGATTTTTTGGACAAGGGGCAAGTGTACAAGCTTTTGGTCTCACATCAGGGAGTGGCGTGGGACAAAGTAGTAGTAGTGGGGCGCTATCACAGACCATCGTGCATAGTTCAATGGGACCATGGGGTGCTTGGCACATAGCTCCTACAGCCCTATTGGACCCAGTGGTTCTAGTGGATCTGGTGGCTCTAGAGGTACAGGACCCAGTGGACCTGGTGGATCAGGTGGTGGAGGAAACACCGGAGGGAACCAAGGCTCTAGTTCAGACAAGGACCCCAGCCACCACCTCAGTTTTCTTTGAGATGTCTCTACATTTACCAGATTATAGGGGCATTGAGGATGTTGTAGAACATGTTCACAAGTGTGAACTGCTATGGCACGCACGAAAGGTATCACAACCCCAGAATGAAAGGCTAGTCAATTTGTAACCACGTTGCAAGGCGTGCACATAGCTGGTATAGAAAGTATGACCCTCATCAAATGGTGGTGGATTACACTACCTTAAAGAATGCATTCTGGACAAGAGTTCCACATTCTTGAGTTCGAGCAAAAAGCATTAGCGCTTTGAAGGAGATACAACAAGGAATGGCAGAGAGTGTGTGGGAGTATGATGCACGCTTTAAGACTCTCTTGTCTAAATTATCATATGATATACATCCTTCTCAGCATGCACAGTGGTTTGTTGGAGGATTGATCACCCCTTTTAGAAGGGCCTTGTCTCATAAGACTTTTACAGATCCACGTGAAGCATTGAGGCTACCTTGTGCAAAAGCTATTGTAGTATTGATACTGGCATTAGCCCATTCTTGGAGGCTCAGATTGCTGCTATGGCTAAGTAGTTGGAAAAGCTATCTGTGAACTCGGTCCATGAGACTCACAGTGGTTTGTGGTGCACAGATTGTGAATTAGAGGGGCACGTTAAGGACAATTTCCCCAGAGGATGGTACGTGCTTTGTGACATTAGACTATGAAATCTGTCATGGGGACCATGATGCAAGTAGATGTCCCTTGCTTCACAGCGTGTGATCAGAAGAATGTATCTTGTTATTGCAATATTTACACCTCCACGACCCATGATACTAAATACTATAGGCTCATTGATCAGATACATGAGGCCATTGATCATGGGGTGTGCGCCAAACCAGCATTTCTAGTGGTTCTAAAAATGATGATCACCATTATGAGAGAGCACAGATGGAGGCACGCGTGGAAGAGGTTTTCAGGAGGATTTCATGGATGAGGTAACCATGGAGGAAGGAGTGAGTTCCCACGAGGAACATGTTTTAACTGTGGATCTACAGAACATTACAAGCGTGAGTGCCTGGACTTGTTGTAGTGCTCATGGTGCGGTAAGAAGCATAAGTATGAGGAGTGCCCAAATTATTTGAGCATATGAATCAGCAGCACCAAAAGGAAAAAGGCACTGCGATGGTCAACATCAAGAAGGCAGACATATAGTGGATGCCTCGGGTAACACAGGATGAAGGTTTGGAGCCTATCTTGGTAACAACAAGGGTAGAAGCCACACGTGCAAGGGAGATACCAAGATAGAAGAACCTAGTTTCAAGGAAGAGGTCATTCATGGAAAGTATCCAGACCCCACGCATCAAAAGGAGATATATCAGGACACCATGGATGTTATTCAAAGCTTGCAAGGGGAGATCCAATGTCTAAAGGAGCAATCTAGGGAGGAACAAGGAAGGAGAATCGAGGCACAAAAGATGACCTGGATGAGGTCAAGGAGGTGTGTAAATTGCTAAGGCAGGAGAACATCATTCCTTTGCTAGGATCCTGGTTGAGAGAGAAGGTACCACACTGCAGAGAAGAGCATGAGAGACAGGTCTTACACACAAACCTTCCCCTCACAACCTCGACTATGACAAGGAGATTACATTGAATGCAGTTGTAGATGGATGGCTCCTCAACAATATACTCATTGACACTGGCGTGGAGGTTAATGTTTTGACTTTGGATGCATGGCATCAGATGGGGAGACCTGCATTACAGCCATCTTCAAATGTGTTGTATATGGAAAACAAGACTAAGGCAATGCCCATCGGTGTCTTGAAGGATGCAACTATTACTATTCAGGGAGCCAAGTTTACTGGGACTTCAAGTCTTGGCACTCACCGAGGTGGAAAATTTCCCAGCATTACTTGGGCACCCTTGGTGTTACAAGAACAATGCGGACCTTGGTTCAACAAAGGGTACATCAGTTTTGAGAACAAAGAGGAGTGGGTCATTATACCCCTGGTTGATGGGAAGTCAGTGCCCTACATTGAACCATTGGGAGAAGAAGTTCTGGACAAGATTTATGTGTGCTCAATCAGAGACCCTGAGATGGTACACCCTATTAATGGGTTATCCAGTTTGAAGATGCTCAGTCAGTGAGTGATACCACCAGTCTGGCATGTGACAATTGGGTGCATGGGACTTACGAATTAATGGGATGGTAGTTGAGAGGATCGGTGACCAAGGTAACAAAGGCGCACATGGTTCGGTGCACCTTGGAGGAAAAGAACTACCCAAGTACTCTGGAGGAGCCTTCCCTGAGATCTTTCTAGGAGATAGAAGCTCAGTGGAAGAATGAGAAGGAATGGAGGGAGATGTTGAGTTACGTCTTGCTTGGCACAACAGCTCATTGGTGGGCCACACATCAGAGAGCCTTTTAGAGTGGCGCGAGGTAAGAATTGCTCTCTCTGTCATATTTTCTAGAAGTAATATACCCACCATCATCAGGGAGTACCATGGGAAGGAGCCCACCTCTTTCCATATCCAGGAATGTGAATGGGTCTAGAGAGAAGGCACGGAAGCCTTGCCACCATCCCTCTGGTGCACAAGTTGTATTCTACACTACAGGGTTGTGCGCGCGCATGGTACATTCATTCGGAGACACGCCACCAGACAAGGAATTGCAAGAGCTCATGGCTGATCTTATTCAAGCCTTTGAGTATCGGAGTACCAAACCATCGGTTGATAAGGCCTTGTAAGGTATCAAGTGCCTTACCATGGGGGATAGTGCTAGAATGGAAGATAGGTTGTTGGAATTATTAGGTGAACTAGGATTGGAGGTGTGTTTGAAGAGATTGAAGAAACAAAAGAGTTACAACTTGAGCACGCGTGTTTGGAAAAGGAGAAGGGAAAGTTAGTATATGTGATCGATGGAGAGGAATCGGAAAAGTTTAGATGTTAACCATTCTGTAGGGACATGCGTGAGTTGTGTGGATAGTGCAGATGCTCACGCGTGTGCTTACCATGAGCCGTTAAAGACAAAGAAAGTTAACATCGGTTCAGGAGAAGAACCTAAGGAAGCTATTATTGGAGATTATTGGATGGAGAAGGAAGTATCAAAGATCATTGATCTATTGCATGAATTTGAGGATTTATTCCCACATGGGTACCATGAGCTAAAAGGCGTTCACCATTCCTTGGGGAGATGAGGATAAAACTGAAGGAAGGTGCGTGCCCGGTTAGAAAAAGGCCCTACTGATGAATCCCAACTTACGCGTGAAGGTTAAGGAGGAGATAGACAAGATGATAGCTTCTGGGATCATTGAGGTAGTGGAAGAATCGAAATGGATAAGTCCGATGGTAATCAACATCAAGAAGGATGGGTGGATTAGAATTTGTGTGGATTATAGGGAATTGAATGTAGTTTGTGTCATTGATCCATTTCCGACCCCCTTCACTGAAGAAATTTTGGAAGGAGTCATTTGGGCACAAATCTATTCCTTTACGGATGGATTTTCAGGATACCACCAAGTCCAGGATTGCAAAGGAGGACTAGGAGAAGACAACTTTCACCACCGAGTGGGGAAGTTTTGCATATACGGTCATGCCCTTTGGGTTGAAGAATGCACTACTGTTGTCTTTTCACGCATAGTGGTGCAAGCATTCCAGGACTTCATTCATAAGTTTCTCCAGGTTTATTTGGATGATTGGATAGTATATGGTCTAGTTAAGGACCACTGTGACAACTTGAGATTAATGTTTGAAAGGTGTAGGTAGTTGAGGATATCCCTCAACATTAAGAAGTGTGTGTTTGCTACACCCTTTGGGACTTTATTGGGGCATATCATATGTAAGGAGGGCTTGCTGGTAGATCCCACTAAAGTTGTAGTTATTGTGGGGTTAAGGGAGCCTACTAGCCAGAGAGCGCAGTGTGGATTCCTTGGGCATATGGGGTATTACAAAAAATTCATTAAGGGGTATGCCAAGATCACCGCGCCCTTAGAAGAGCTACTTAGACACAAAAGTACCTTCCATTGGGGAAAGGCACAACAGAGGGCATTTGATACATTAAAAGATAGGCTTATTACCATGCCTATTTTATGATTTCCCTCTTGGGACAAGCCCTTCCATGTCCATGTAGATGCCTCAGGAACCACCATTGGAGCAGTACTTGCACAACCAGGTGAGGGGATTGTTGATCATCCTCTCTATTTTGTGAGTAGGAAGTTAACACCAGCAGAGCAGAATTATACCACAACCGAGCATGAGGCATTGTCAATGATCTATGTGCTTTTCAAATTTAGACAGTATCTCTGGTGACACCCTTTGTATTCTACACCGACCATATGGCATTAAAGTATTTAGTGAACAAGCCCATTCTTCAAGGGTGCATATGTCGATGGGTGTTGTTGTTTCAAGAGTTTGAATTCACCATTGTAGTGAAGCCCGGAAAAAGCAATTGTGGACCTAATCATCTATCAAGAATTGATTCAGGAGAGGACGCACAAAGTATTGAGGAAGCAATGCCAGATGCAAACTATTTAGATTGTGGCGTGCGCCCCTCGGATTTGGAAGAGATTGTTGTATTTTTAAAAGAAGGTGTGGCACGGATGGGATGAAGGCATTAGAAAAGAAGTAGTTGGCCATACGCGCCATGCCCCTACATGTTGATTAGTGGAGACTTATACAAATTGGGACGTGATGAAGTTTTGCACAGATGTGTGTTAGAGCATGAGCACTTGGCCATCATGGAGGAAGCACACGGAGGAAGTGCGGGTGGGCATTACGTAGGTGATGCCACCACACGTAAAATATTAATGGCAGGTTTATGGTGGGAAACCTTGTACAAGAGATTGTAGGGATTATTGTAAAGCATGTGACCACTATCAACGCATTGGCAAACCAGGAAGGAGGGATGAAATGCCTTTGCATCCTATTCCTAGCGCGAGCCTTTTGAAAAGTGGGTGATAGACTTTGTAGGACCTATTGCACTAGCAGCAGCATAGGACTGGGTCACGTTATGTCATCACTTGCATGGATTATCTCACAAGGTGGGCAGAGGCAGCCCCAACTAAAGATTACATAGCAAGCAACAACAACAAGGTTCCTATGGGAGAACATTATCACAAGGTATGGATGCCCTTTGAGTTTGACCAGTGATAGGGGTACGCATTTTCTGAATGAGACCGTGAGGATCCTACTATCTGAGTTCATGGTGGCTCATCATAAGACTACGCCCTATCACCCACAAGAAAATGGAACCATGGAAGCATTCAACAAAATACTTGAGTCATACCTTGACCAAAATCTGTGATGTTGGAAGACAAGATTGGGATGACAAGGTATCAGCAGTTTTATGGGCTTACAGGACTACGTATAAAAGACTAAATAAAGCCACACCTTTTCAATTGGTGTTTGGCATGGAAGCTATTTTTCCGGTTGAATTTATGTTACCTTCTCTGTGAATAGCACGCGCAGGAGGATTAGCCATGAACAAGCATTGAAGAAAGAATTGATGAACTAATGAAACTGGATGAGAGATGATCACTTGCCCGTTGGAGCCAAACAATGGAAAAGGAAAAGCAAAAAGGCTTGGCATGATCACCATATTAGAAACAAGAAGTTTGAGGTTGGGCAGATGGTATTACTTGTATGATTCTAGATTTTTGTGCCATCCTGGAAAGTTGAAAGTCCATTGGTTAGGTCCCTACACAATCTCATACATCCTTGATTCAGCGCGTGCCAGTTATAAGTGCTTGGATGGAACAAGTTTCTTGGACACTTCAATGGTAGTAGGTTGAAGCCCTACTATAAATAAGTCTTCTTGGTGTTTGTAAATAAGGTAGTTTTTCCAGTTAGTTTAGAAATTTTCCTTTATGCATTTTCCTTCCCTTGTGTTTCCCTTTCACGTTGTTGTTTTGTTTTGCACCTTGGGTGCCGGTAACCTTATTGCTATTTTTGGAGAATTTATGAGTGCGTAGAGGACCGCACATCATTTAAGTGTGGGGTGGAGAAAAGTGAAGGAGAAAAGTGAAGAAGCATGATTAAAAGTACCAAGGAAGTTGTGTTGAAGAGCCTTGTTGAGTAGCCCAGGTTGAAAGAGAGATGAAGAGAAAAGATAGAATGGTTGGTGCCAGGATAAAGCTACTTGTAGATCCCATGTACAAAGGAAAAGGAAGCATAGTTAAAGCAACATGAGGTAGGTGAAAAAGCAAGAATCTGGATAGAAGAAGTGCCTTCGGCGCGTGTTGAGCACACGTAAGAGTCTCCTGTCAGGTTGGTTTGTGCACGCCAAAAGGTTGGAGGCATTTTCACGCAGGAAGGGCACGCGAGTTAAAGAGGGTTTTCACGCAGGAAGGGCACGCGTGAGTGAAGGCGCTGAAGATGGGATTTGTTTTAAAAATCCACATTAAATGAACAAAGTATGGGGTAGGTAAAGTAGCCTTTAATGACCAGAAAAAGGAAAAACTATAAATAGAGGGTCGGGGCACTCTCATTTTACTTTGTGAAAATGAAGAGTTGGAGATATAAGTGAGTGTTATCAGCTAGGGTTTTTTAGATTTGATCAAGTGGAAGATCTGTGATTAAAAATGTGAAGAGCCAGTTTGAGATTGTGAACCAGAAGGAAGGAATTACATGGGCATGGAAAGAAGTAAAAGACGTGTCTTGTGAAGAATTTATCAAAGTTAGGGTTCAACAAACTAGGGCATGGGTTTAGAAGAATTGTATCATGGATCTGAGATCAAGGTTGGGAGAAGGAAAGTAGAGTAACAAGGAGAGGATTGGAGTGATAAAATTACCTCGACCATGGCACCCAAGAAAGGAAAGGGAAAAGCTAAGGCTAAACAACCAGAACCCGAGGTAGATACAAATGAAGAATGGTATGCAGAGATGCAGTACCCAGATGGAGTGATGATGGGGAAGGAATGGGAATCCCATTTGAGAAGCATACTAGTCAGTGACTATAATCACCACACCAACACTATAGAGAAAGAAATGGCATTAGAATTGGTACGCCCAACCAACAAAATGAACACCTGAAGGTTTTCCTATCTACAATGATGATGTAAAGGTCAAGCTGGCAAAGGTAGGGTTACTACAACTCTATGAGTTGCCTTATTTTGGGAAGCTAGATCACTTGTACCAGTGGTTGATGTCTCAGGTGCACGAGGACTACTTCCACTTTGTTGGGCACAAGATGCGCATGACTCCCCAGTTGATTTCATAGTTTACAGGCCTCATATGTGAGGGAGATAGCTTGAAGATGACCTTGGTGACAAGGAGGCTATTCAAGAGACCATCACAGAGTATGCCTACAAGAAAGGGTCACGGTACTATGACATCTCAGACATCAAGGACCCCATTATGAAGATGGCCACACACCAGTAACAAAGTTGAATGGCCAAGAAAGATGGACGCAAGTCAACAAGCCATGGCTACATGTCTGCAGGAAGATTGCAGAGGGGACTATATATAACTTATCCATACATTGCCGAGGAAATTGTAAAGTGCGTGAAGGAAGGGGACATGATCCTCTTTGGAATGTCCTACTCACCATAGTGTTTACAGAAATTGGAGTGTCGGATGCACCAGACAAGTTTGTGTGGGAGTACCCAGCCAAAGACCCTTCACCCACGAAGAGGTTTGAAAAATATGCATGTGATACAATGATGGCTCCCCACAAAGCACGGCTTGAAAAATGGTATACACGCTTGAGAAATGCATTCGGGGTGGAGTGGAGGATCCCTAAACAACTCCCAGCCACACAGGGAGAAGCTGAGTTCACGGTGTACCAACACTACTGCTTGGGTAGGTTCAAACTTATTGATGAATCATGGAGCCCTTGGTGCAAATTTCCTTTCACATTCACTACCCAATACTTCCAAGTGGGAGTGAACAAATTTAAAGAATCAAAGAAGCTAAGGCTAGAGCTAGGAAAGTTGGACCGGGAGCACAGGGATATGAGGAAGAAACTAAACTACCCCGAGGTAAGCACACATATGTGGAGAAGTACGTGTCACACGAAATCCATATGACTAGGCCAATAACACTTCCCATCACTTGGAGGATCCATGACACGTATACATGCACATAAGGCCAAAATTTGAAAAGGGCACGTACTTGGTGGATGAGATCTCAATACCTGAGGACCCCTTGGGAAAGAAGAAGCCAACATCTAAGAAGAGAGGCAGAGGAGAGGAAGGAGCACCAAGTGTGCCGACTACTCAGATCAGTGAGCATGCCTTCTACAAGCACCAAGCCAAGCACCTATGTTCGAGAAAGAAGTCTCTAGTAAAGGAGAAGATGCCAGAAGTAGAGGCACCCAACACCCACCACCATGGAGGAGTCACAAGAGGAAGAAGAGAAGGTAGAATCTCCTGACCAGAAGACACCTCTCAGGAAGAAGTAGAGGGTGGATGAAGAAGCTGACTCGGAGGTGACCGACAACTTGGAGAGATATCTGGGAGAAGGAGAGGATGAGAGTGAAGGAGGTGGCGATGAGGAGGAAGAGCTAGAGAAAGACAAGGAACCTTTGGAACCTCATGTATTTAGTGTCTATGACTCGGAGGAAGAGAGTGGGGATGAAAAGCAAGAGTTCGTATTCACGTGACAAAAAAGGCACACAAGGTGATGAAGGCACTAAAGATACAAAGATGATGAGAAGGATGCCATGGAGAAGCAGGGAGACATAAGTTTTACCAAGGAGTAGATAACCAAGTGGCAGAGTGAGAAGTGAAGAAGATGCTCGAGGCCCTTGTAGACCAGGAGTTAGAGCATAGCACAGACATAGTACTTAAGGAAGGGAAGGAGGAGAGCATTGAAAAGGGACATGACAGCCTAGGAGGCCCCTACTCTGATAGTTAGCTTCCCCAAAGGTGCGCACTCGGGTAGAAGAACTCTGGATGCAGAATAGAGGCTAGATAATGGGCTATGTGGATGATTCAAGGAAGGTGCTACATGCACAGGTTCTAGAGCACGATACCCACTGAGAGACTTATAGCCATGGGATCATTCGAGAAGGAGGGCACGTACCCAGACCAAGAAGATGCTTTCTTGGGCATTTGAGTCCCACGTTGATGAGCCAGACTTTGAGGTCTGCCAAAAGGTGCTTATCACGTTGCCAGAGTCTAAGGGAGACAACCCCTTGGTAAATGCTCAGGAGCTCTCAGACGAGCAAGTGTGTAATGCTCTAAACAAGGTCACGGTTGAAACAGAGGCAAGGCTATTCACACGAATGACAACATAAGGGATTTAGAGGAAAATTGGCCAAGAAGGAAGAGGAGTTGGCTAAGGTGGCCAAAAACTTGAAACAGAGGAATTAATCAGTCATGCAGTTGAAGCGCGAGCTCAAGGAGGAAAAGGAAAAGGTGCAGAGGTCTACAAAAAGGTAGAATCGATAAAAAGTGCCATCATTTTAAAACACCTAGATCTAACGCCAATCCCCCAGAGGTACGCATCGATGTTGGAATGCCTAGAAGACTTAACACACATCCTCACCATGGAGAGATGACCCTTGGCATTGGAATCTATGGAGGAAGTGGCCACGTGCACCAAGGAGGAGGACCGGTTAAAGGTGATAGCACTTGTTGCCGAGTACAACCAAGTACTCATGAGATCAAGGTCACTTTCCCAGTCTCATGAAAGCCACATATGACACATGCACGGATCGAGATAAGGTGGCAAGCTCCTTGGTTGCCACACTTGAAGCAGAGCTGAAAGAGTTCCAGGAAAAGAACAAGGGGAACAGGGCAGAGAGGGACAAGGTTCTGGCCGAGGTAGAAAAGAAATCAGAGGCGATTGAGGCTTTAAGAAGCTCAATTAAGGCCCATGAAGGAACTATACCCCCAGATCACCAAAGAATGGACAAGCTCACGGATCTAGGTAAGGAAATGGAACAAATTGTGGACACTTTGGGTGCCCAGGGAGCTAGCCTAAGCTTTGATGAAGTGAGCACCTTGGTGGGTGACCTATGCCAGAAGGCGAAGGGCGAGGTCAAGTGTGGAACAACTAGAGGTAGATCTGTGATGGGACTTTCCCAGCCTTTTGAATTAATGTCCCCCATTCTTCATTCTTTCCCCTATTCTTTCATTCCTTATTCATTTTGTAAAATATATGTCTACATCTTGGTTCCATTGAACCAACTTGCACCTTGGTCAAGTAGAATGTTTCTGAGGATGGAGAATAGGCGTAGTGTGGGGTGATGTTGGGCCCTTGGAATATTGGCCAAGTATGAAGGCACGTGGGGTGCATGGGATCCCAGTTATAGAAGGGCACACAAGGAAAAAGTGCACAGGAGGAAGAGTTAAGAAGGCACATGGTTCACGTGGCGCACGAAAGGAGGTTCGGGACTTAGCCAATTTATGCAACAAAGGTAGAACACGTGAAAAGCGTGATCGGTTGCATGGGATAAGATGCCATCTTGGCAATAGTGGCCTAGGAAAGAGCATGCCAATGATGGAATCTTCTAGAAGATCATCATGAGATGGAGTGGAGAGCTTAGGCCTGAAGGAACATGCTCACTTGGAGGACCACATTCGACACTTGGTGATGGATCTGAGGGCATGGAAAGGTGAGTTGGTAGCAGTGGGAAGATGATAAATACAAGTGCTATGTGAATAGAAAAAGAGAGAGACCGAGATAACATACAGATGGGGATATAGAGATAGAGGAAGAGATATACATAGAGAGAGAGAGAACATGGGTGAAGCTCTGCAGGATTGCTTGAGTGGAACTTTGATGCAGAAAGGAATGTACTAGGCTTAGTATTGTAATTTCTTTTTCTTTTGGCATAGTTATACAAGCCTAGTGATGTGCATGACTGCGGTCTACCCTCTATGGCTCTTTGTAATGAAACAATGAATACAATGAGGTTACCTGTTGCAAATAGACATGGATATCAGTAGCTTTAATGTATATTTCATTCATAGGAGTTCTCTTTCCTTGCATGCTATGAATGAATGATTGTATCTTTCTTTCTATAATATATGTTATGGAGTTTGTTATACATCATGTTATGAGGATATGGAGGCCGTCTATTAAAACATTTTCTATAGTTACATTGATCATGAATAATGCTAAAGAGAGATCACACCCATCGTGCCTCGATGATTTGATGTCTAAATATGATTCTTGTTGTCTAAACATACTTTGAATACTCTTACACTAATCATAGATTGAGAAAGACAAGAAAAGGTCATGAAGGAAGGATAATGCTAAATGGCATAGTCATTCACAAAGAAGATCAAACTCGAATGTTTGAGGTAAGAATGTGCATGTTAGGGGTAGAGTAATTATTTGGTATAATGTCTCTTGGTTGGTTAAGGTGGGATGAGGGTTATATAAGTGTATGAAGGTTTGAGAGCCTTGAAATTGTTAATTGCTCAATTATTCTCATAAATTTGTACTCTTAGGATGATGAATATTGTGTTAGTTATCTAAAGACTTTGATCTCGTGGTGAAGTCACTAAAACCTTTGTACATAGGATGGATTAGAGGTTATGATGTATGCAATAATAGCATGAAGTGTTTAAGTATTGGAAAGGGAGATTGGGTTTACAAACCATGAAACATAGACCTCTCTATACATACCCTGTTCTAGAGGGTTTTGAATGCTAAGAAAAAAATTCGGTGCTTAAGAGATTCATTGAGGAACATTATAACTTGATAAGTAAGTAGGGGAATAGAGTAACTTGGAGAAGTGTAGGGGTAGAAGAAGACAAGATTGGTATTCTAACAAGGAGAAACTTAGAGATGACAATGGAACTTTAAATTGATTGAGATACCTAGTTTAGGGTTTTATGATGAGAGCATTTCTTAATAATCACAAGGAATCCACTCTAAAACCTAGTCAAAGAAAATTAATGTGTTAATAAATGATGTCATCAGTGGTGCATGGGAGGTTTTAGTTCCTTTGAAGATGTATTGTAATGCAAATCTAGGCAAACCCTCATATAAATTGTGTTGATACTCTATTTCAAGTTCAATAGGAAAGAACAAAGTTTAAAGATTAAAGAAGTGACTCAAAAGATAAGTTTGAATTAGTGATAAAGGGGTTTTCAGTATAATTCAAGGTTGTGAGGAGGAGGTAAGGTAACCATTGGGAAATTATGAATCAAACCTTATAAGATACAATCAAACAAATGTGTGAATACATTCTGATAACCACAGAGAAGTGTGAGTGAGAAAAGCTAGAGAAATATTATATATATCTATTGAAATTTACAAGAAAAGACAATGGTGATATGTTAGAGGTGTCGAAAGAGTTGAATAGTGGTTAAGTAACTAGAGAAGGCTTAAACTTGTATTTCTACTTAGTCACAATCAAGAGGTACAGTTTTACACAAACATGAAGCTAGGAGAGAGAAAGAAGATTTAAAGGGAGTTAGATGTTTAACATGAGGTTTTAAATCAATGCATGGTTATCACCTGAGGGAGGTGGTAAGGAAAAAAACTAGGTAGGATGGCTTTAAATCAAGTTTAGGGAAGCTTTGCTCTGCTTTGACAAATTTAAGGACAAGTTAGATGGTGACAATACCTAATTTGTAATAAGACAAGAAAACTACAAAACCAATTGATAAATGGCATGTAAGCATGTGGGAATGGAAAATGAGGTGGTTGAAGAGTGATTGAAGAAGGTCATCGAGTCAAAGATAAGGAAAATTCCTACTTCCTGTCTTAGTCTATTAGAGAGCTAAGAGTACAAAACAAGCCAAGAGGGTAAACTATGAAACTAAGCAACATGAGAAGCCAAGTGAGTTTTTGATGATGAGAAGACCCTAAAAAAGTTGAGAAAGGTATATTGAAGTGTTTTTGAGGTTAAAAAGAGACCAAGAATCAAAACCCTAGTGATTTGCCTTCAAACCCTAAAGCTTAACCTTAGAAAACAAGCCAAAAAAGAAAAATTTGATGTTGGGAATGCTAGACAAGGAGTTAAGGGAAGACAATTGGCAAAAATTAAGAAATCAATAAAGGGTATTTAGATTTTTTTTTGTTTTCTATGATTTTTTTAGATTTCTCCCAGTTTCAAGATTTGTGCTATAGGAGGGCTAATTGGGAAAACTAGGAAAACACTAAAAAGAGCATAAAAGATTTTTGGTGAGGATTTGAACCCTAAAATTTGACATGAATAGTAATGAGCCAAATGGGTGTCTAAAAAGTTTACCAACAAGATTTGGAAGTGAAAATGCGGGAATTATGTCAAAAATCATGGTTTTCGTGGCTATAAGCAAGAATTGAGGTCTACAAGGAAAAGTATGTAAAATGATGAAGTGAAACTAATTGGATGGTTTGAACATGTTGACATGATGTATTTAAGCATGTTTAGAATGATTTTGTGCTTTGGTTCAGTGGTTTATTCAATTTAGTGCATTTGAGCAACTTTTTCCTTCTAAGAGCAAAGTGACAAGTTGTTTTTGAGTGATTGAATTGTGGATTTGTGACTTCTAAAGATTTTTTTGGGTGATTTGAAGAGTACATGCAGCCCTCTCGCATCAAATAAATTAGATGATATTTAATGCTCTTGATATTTCATTATGAGAAGTTAATGCTTATTTATTAATAATGTTTTACGCTTATTTATTATGCATTATCAACATTTTCTTTAGCTATATATATTAATATCTTGAACTAATTACTCTTTCGTGGTTTGATTTGGACGTAAGACATGAACCCTCATTGAAACTTGGATACTAAGAGGGAGGGAATTATTGGGGAGAAGATGGTAGATCGAGGCGAGACACTTCCACATAGAAGAATCTAGAACCTCACACACTCATCAAGTCCTATGTATTGGGTATTATTGTTGATTTTATGGTTGTTCTTACTCATTTCATCTTTATGTGTTTTGTGTGTGCGTAGTATCTTGTGCTTATTTTACTCATGCTACTGATTTTAGGGCCATGCCACCTTAGAGTACATGTAGAGAAACTCATTACTTGGCTTACAATGTGTGGCACAAGCCACTAAGGACAAATTTAGAAACAAATGTCATTGCAAGCGGTGAAATTGTGACCCACACTCCCTAAAGAGTAATGGTTGACTACATCATTAGTCACTTGGTGATTAACAACCTAGACCTATATATCTATACCTAGATACACTTATGAGATAACTATATTGAGGCTCATGAAATCTTGAGTCACCAAGTAAAGATTGGTGACCTTAAGACTACACTTGAATATCTATTATCTAATTAAGGGTCAGTATGAATCCTTAGTTCCTATAACACTTCACTTATGTAATTTTACGAATGTCATTTATGACTTGGGAAGTAACACTTCAATGAAAATGACATCAAGACCCCCTTTATAGAGTGGAAGATCTCTATTTGGAAACATAACCTAAGGTCTTATTTCTTTTCTTACTCTTTAAAATGGTCATTTATAAATGATCAACCCACTCAAATGTGTGGTTTATCTTCTCGATTCAAATGTGGTGTTCCCATATTTCACCCTAAAATCTGGGACTACCCATTTAAATTTTTTTGTTCTTTTTAAAATAACGGGTCTTTTTGTGTTTTTATTGCCAGAAGATGTCTGTATTACGTTAAGATATTCCCAGTGAATCATATGAGCCAATTTCGACAAATACCCAGATGTTGAAACTCATTTTATCCCTCCGCCAAGTTTTGTCTACGGGAAATTTTTATTTAATTATTTATTAAATAAATAAAGCCCCGTTTGAAGTAAATTGTGCTCCGATTGAACCCTATTGAAGTTTTGCATGCCAATATTCACACATCTCAATAGGGTTTTCACCAGGAATGAATTTAGAGCTTTGTCTGTGACTTTTGGCAACGTTTTTCATTTTTATTTATTTCTTTTGTGTTTTTCTCTAGTTTTCTTCGTAGTTTGTCTGTGAAATTCCCTAGGTCTGTTCTTTGTTTTGTATAGTCTGTTTAATTGCCCGAAGCATCTGGAGATCATTTATGGCCTCAACACCAGAAGGAATCAACCTCAGAAAGCAAACTTCTGATAAAAAAAGATGAAGTCCTGCACAAAAAGCCTCTCTAAGTGCAAGTTACACTTTTTAAAATGAATGGGTTTAAGCTACGATGGGATTTTTGGTAGTGGCGGTTAGGCGTAAAATTTCTTACCTACCTTGCAGGGTAAAAACTCCCATTATAAAATAAAGAAAAATCACTTAAAACACCAATAAGAATTTTTTCTCCTGCCTAGCAGGCTAACTTTTCCCACCGAAGAGATTTATTCACCCATGCAAGTCGCACTTTATCAAAGGAGGCTATTTTTAATGCAAGTCACACTTTTTGGGAGAGGTTTTAATTTTCCAGTGGGAATTTTGGCAGTGGTAGGTAGGCATGAATTTCTTACCTGCCTTGCAGGGTAAAAATTCCCATTATGGAAGTCAAATAACTTAAGTGGAAGAAGAGATTTTTGGAGCTGTAGTGTAGGGTAGAAATTCCCATCAAAGTTGACTTCTTATTTTTAGAAATCACCCTTGCCAAAAAGTGCGACCCATCTAGGCATTAAATAATGCTTTTAATGATATTTATTAATAGCTTCTCTGCCTAATTTTGGCGCCAAGAATGGGATGAAAGTCAAAGCAAGAAGTCAAGCCAAAGATAACTGAAGGATGCACGCTAAAAATAAATAAAATAAATTTATTTAAAAGCAACCAACAACATGCATAATTGGGCACCCAATTTGGGTGAATAAAAATGATTGTTTATTAATTAAATTGCCAGTGAATAGGAAGCACAATTATTAAAAATAGTATCTTGAGGGTTATATAAGCATGGGCTGCCATAATAAAGAAGCAATTAATTCTTTTTGCTAAGGATTGCAGTAGCCTGCATAATTTTGGTGCCAAGGAAAGGAGGTTTTGTGCATCAGAAGGTGTTTTTCATTGCGCGAAGCTTCAAGGTTTGATGCCTAGGGTTGGAATAACTTGATTTGTGCCATGATAATTATCTGCATGTTGGTATAAATGCCCAGGTGAATTTAAAAATATTTATGCTTGCTTTGCATGCAAGCAAAGCCTCAAATTTTAGGGCAGCAGACTTTACATGCATATTTTTGTGATAGAAATCAATTATTCATGCTCTAGACTCCATCTTTGTCTGAAATAATTGTAGATATTCATTATAGGGTGAAAGTTCAAATCAATGAATATAATATATCTTCCGAATCTAAATAAATTGCTAGATCTCGCACAAATTGATCCATTCCATTTGAAAGAATTCGGGTAGGATTAAAAGAAAAAGAACACAAACAAAGATTACCCAATTGAAGATTTCTCCACCATGATGAAGCGTGATGAAAGAGAAGGATCAACGAAATCATGCATAGCTTCCAGATTTGCTGATATCAATGACAGATTAATTCTTTTTGTTAAGGATTACAACCCGATAGTTTTGGTGCTAAGTAAAGGAGGTTTTGTGCATCGAAAAGGTGTTTTTCATTGCCAAGAAGCTTCATGTTTAGTGCCTAGGGTTGGAATAACTTGATTTGTGCCATGATAATTATTTGCATGTTGGTATAAATGCCCAAGTGAATTTAAAAATATTTATGCTTGCTTTACATACAAGCAAAGCCTTAAATTTTAGGGCAGCAAACTTTACATGCATATTTTTGGTGATAGAAATCAATTATTCATGCTCTAGACTCCATCTTTGTCTGAAATAATTGCAGGTATTCATTACGTGTGTTCATACAGGTGAAAGGGAGTTCAAATCAATGTCAGGTACATTGAATATATCTTCTGAATCTAAAGAAATTGCTAGATCTGCACAAATTGATCTAGTTGCAAAGAATTCTAGTAGGATTAAAAGAAAAAGAACATAGACAAATATTACCCAGATGAAGATTTCTCCAACCATGATGAAGCGTGATGAAAGAGAAGGATCAATAGAATCATGCATAACTTCTAGATTTGCTGATATCAACAACACAACTACGAGACATAGGCCCCGACCCATCTCTCGAAATAATTGTGATGATCCAGGGCGGAAAGACATCTCTCATGCGGGAAATAAAAAACATTGGAGTTATTAAAGCAACAACGTTTCCAAATCCACAACTCGCTTGCCCAAATTTGTTATGGAGTGTGCAAGGTCATATCATCCTCTTTCCAAAACAATTGCGTGATGTTGTGGGAAAGACAATAATCAAAGCTAGATGCATAATGTATTAATTATCGTCTCAAGATTTTGACACGGCGGTGGTGATTGCAATTAACATGCTTTGGATGGTGGCAATAAATGGGAGAAGCACAAAGCAGATTGTGTGGGCATAATGAATAGTAGATATATGAAGAATCCTAGGTCTCCATCAAAGTTCCCGAGGACTCTTCTACGATCCAATTTGGTGCAGGAGGTGGATGATATTACTAAATTGCTTTACAGGTTAAGTGGAGAAGCCAATACTCACAACTTCCTCTCATGGATGTATGATTTCGTAAGGACCATTGAGATCAATAGAGCTAATTCAATAATCAATTGGGTAGAGATCATCAGTGACAACATTAGTGAGCAACTCCGAGTGTGAGGCGGATGTACAACTTCAAAATGACTTCATACCTAGTATATGCAACAGCCTCGTAGGGTATATTTTCCAAGATGGATAGATGATGTGTACTTGACAAAAGATCCTATTTTTTAGTGCTTCCCACAGTTGACAGTTCTTGAATGCCGCAAAGATTACAAGGCATTCAACGATGAGTTCTTTTATGAATTCATCTACAAATTAAATAGTGATCTGAAGACCAACAGGGTAAGCAAAGAAGCTTGGGAAGTCAGTATCCCAACATGGCTATATTTTCATCCAGTTTACAGACTTCACCTATCTCAGGGTAATCAAATTTTCAAAGATCCAGTGAAGTTTCTAAGGTATCCAAGCGACAATTGGGTCATCATGGAGTTGTGTAGGTAGATCGTGGAGATGCATGACTTATAATCAAAGTGGCACAATTCTATAGGTTTCTTTCCAATCATAGTGGGTTATTACAACTACTAGAGCATCCACAAAGCTAGAGGAGTCGAAGCTGAAATGTTTTCTAAGTATGAGCATGAGTTCTTCCCAGCACGGCTAAAATTTGACCCATATGGGGTAGTGAAGAAGATAATCTCCCAGGAATACTCACATGTACCTTCATTGGAAGACTTTTGGATGAAGTGCAGAAACAAGTATGAAGTTAGAAAGAAAGACTTCAACAGATTATCGGCACAACAAGTGTCTGATTATCATTTTGCATGGATGCCTATATATCTCGCAGATGATGGACATGTGATACTTGACTCATTTCATCAGATGGGAGGGGATAGAGATGCTCTTCAGGAAAATATTGGTGGTTTCAGATGATTGAGAAAGATCTTCTCGAGCCTCAAGATTAACACTTCAACTAGTTATTGACAAAGGGGTATTTCCTAGATGAAGCTTTGATGAATCAAATCATAGGAAAATTTACCACAGGATACTCTAGCAAAAGAAAGCACGAAGGTGAAAAAATAGAAGGCCGGAGAAGCTTAAAGTTCACAAGAATTCTCACGCATAGGAGAAGGCCAAATCTACAACTATCGTGCTAGTTCCAACTTCTCCAACATCAACTCATAGCACTTCAGCAGCCCTGAAACCTCAGAGAGATCTTGTTGTTCCTCCGTTGAATCCAACGTCATTTGTATTTTCTCCTCAACCACTCAAGTCTTCACCTCTCCATGTAGAGAAGTTGAAAGCATAGATGGAAGAGTTTGAAAAAGCATTGTCTTTGGACAATTCAGAGGGTGACAGTCACAACACGGTGGCAAATTTGGATAGAGTAGAATCAGAGCATGAGATGGTGGTGCACTCAGTGACTTCTCATTCCCCAAGAAGCAAATTTTCATCATGGTTGGCTTTGTAGACAATCCCAGAAGCTAGAGAGGAGATCAACCTGGAGGAACATGACTTTTAGCTACTCTTGAGTTTGGGCGGAAGAGATAGAAGACCTAAAGTTGCCAAAATAACTTCTAGGTTGATTATTGAAGAATTAGGATAAAGTTCAATGAGTTGTCGGTTCAAATAGAAGGAAAGTACAAGGTAGAGCTCACGGCGGTAATATAGCAGAAGACCAAAGTGCCAATAGGTCAAACTACCACAAAAGGATTAAAGCAGATACACAAACACTAATGAATGTTTTATTCCTTAAGCTTGACAAAGAGAAGGATGAGAGATCCAAGCTTCAAAAGAAGGTGTCCCAACTATGTGAGATCATTGCTAAGGTTTCCAAACCTTCCTCTTAGCCCATTATAGCACATGAGCAGGTGAGTAATCATTTGATAAAGGAGGTAGAAGATGCAGGGGACTAGGTCAAAGCTATTGCTCAGTGGAAAGAGAAAATCATTCACCAAGCTTCAGAGCGGTTCAAAGAATACTAGTTGACTTGGAAAATATGCACAGGCGTAGTATCTCAAAGAAAAGGAACTAATGACACGAGATAAAGATGAGAACATAGTTGTTGAAATTCATCTAGATACTTTAGCTAAGAAACACTCATTGCCTCGAGGATGTGATAATTGCAGAGAAAATTGTACCTAGTGGATTGATGGAAAAGGGGAAGCAGTTAGAAATTTTAGTTTCCTTCCACGTAGAGATCCTCAACCTCATGTAAATAAGGATGCGATTGTTGGAAATTAAGATGGGAGAAGTGCTGTAGAGCATCCCAGATGAATTACCTACTTCCCATGAGGAATTTATTCTGGTTGTGTGGAAAGAAGTTGATGAATCCACCATACCTTTCACGATGGATTCAATTAGTAGACTCCTAAAAGCTATGGCAAATGTTGAGGGATATGGGCCTGGTTTAGAGAAGGTAAAGGCTAACATTGCTATTTTGTCCAGGGTTCATTGTAGTTCGATTTTGAGAGAGATGCTATTGTTAAAATATATGGGAAGATGTTCAATTACATGTTTGATAAGTATATTCAATATCGAAACAAATAGAAAGTATAAGTGTTACAACTGGTATATCTTCATTCTTCTCTTATTTTCTATGTTCTTGGATGAAAATGTAAGATTAAAGTTATTAGGTTTAAAAACCATTACTTTAAGTTAGTTGGAAAGATTATTTAAGATAGGTGACAGACATGTGCACAATTTTGGCTTAAACTCCCAATGCATGTCATTAAGAGAGGAATTCTAGGAAAATGATTACCAAATGTTCCCTTTACTACTTCTTCATGTTCTAGTTCGGTTGCATAGCTTCCTATTTGAATTTTCCTCTACACACTATAAGTAGAGGAAGAACCTACAAGTTAAAGGATCGAATTTTTAATCAACATTCTTGTGTTCTAGACTTTGAGTTGAAACCCCTGATAGCTTTCTGCAAGCAGAGGAATAGAGAAGAGATTTCCGGAGAACTTTGTGTCAACGGTGCATTTGTCTCTTATTTATTTTTAGATCTATGCATAAACTTTGTGTTGTCTTAGATCTAGATCTAAAACTTTCCCTTGCTTCAAATTCTACATTTTAAGATCTATTTGTTTCATCTATGTGCATGTGATCAACTCTGTCAACTATTGGTTAGGTTGCACATTTCCTTTCCTTTCTTCTCACATTTAATTATTTCCCTTTCCTGCACATATTGCTTACAGTTGCTTACTTGCTGCAAAACTATCTAGCTATGGTTCATGAGCTACATAGTTAAAGTAATACCAACAAATAGATATTAGGAATATAATTGACAAAATCTTACATGGGAGCCTCACCGGTAAATTAGGGATATTTATCTCATGATTGCGTGGGTTTTTAGTCATGCGTGCATTATCTAGCCAACAAAATGTTCTATTTGCAAATGTGCATGTGTAACTTTGAGTTTTACATGGTAATATAAACCCTAATAGAAAGAAGCTTGGAGTTAGGACTAACGTGGGGAGAACATGATGTAGGCACTCAAGATTTTGTTGTATATACGATTACAAGAGGAATAGAGCAAAATGGTGATTTATGTTTCTTTTTTTTGAAGACATTATTAAGAAAAGCTAACATGAGCTTTGATTAGGTAAAGATCTCGGCTCAACAATTTCACTAGAGTGAGTAAAAACCCAAATGGAAACATCACTAGGAGGTGGTGATAAAACCGTAGAAGAGAAAATAATTAGAAAATATTATAAGTTTGTTATACTCATATGATTATGCATGGAATACTTGTTCATTCTTAAGATTTTTTTGTATGACTTGAAATTTGGAAGCTATAACCTAGTAGAATGAGCATTTGAGGAGTTTATTTTCCTTGGTTTGGAAATTCACAAACCTATAACATGTATGTGTTATAATGCGTACATGTTATGTTAAGTTATAAACAAAAAAAGATTGAGCCTATTTATTTTAATTCCCCCAAATGCGAGTTTCACATTAAAAAAAGTGCCCTCACGTTTCATTTTTAAATTGGATCTTGCTCAAATGATCATCTGAGAATCATCGTGAAGATTAGAATCGATGATGGCACCACAGAGAAGAGGTAGGCACAATTATTTTCTCAAAATTGCATTGAAATTTGGTAATTATAGAGTAGAATTTGAATTATTACAGCTCCATGTCAACGCAATCAACCACAACCAAACCCTGTAATTCCTGTGATCCCTCCTAGCCCTCCTACAGTTGCTCAACATCCCCAGAAATCAAGAAGATTTAGCAACCCATATAGTGGAAAACAAGATTGAAATTGAGGATTTAATCAAAACAATGAGGGATTCACATTCTACAAACCCCCACCGCGCCTCTCTTGTAAACACATTGGAGGCATTAGTGGCTCAAGTTGATGTGAAATGGGTCAAATTGATCATTGGACATCTTATAGAGAGCGTTGTAGGGTTTATTATTCCAAAAAATTGTCATATGTGGATGTAAAGAAAAAAATAAATTACAAAAGACCTCATATGTGCCTTATTCATGGACCCCAAACCAATTTTCATGTTTTGTTGTCATGCAAATGGTTTCCCATCCACTGGTGCAATAATGATTTGATTAAAAATAATTTTTGGGACCGATGGTGGATGGTGTTTGATTTTCCACCTTACAATAACAATGAGGTGCCACTATAATTTTTGAGGAAACTCTATTGCGAGTTTATCCTCAATGAGATCCCAAACTATTTTGATTTCTGGGATTTCTAGGGCCGAGGAAAAGGCTCTTGCACAGATCGACCAGGTGCACAACGTGCACCTATTCAATAAGGTAGAGTCCCCACACAAAAGCCCCCTCACCCTGAGACTGTCCCTCCAGTAGTGAAGGAGACAATAGAGATTGATACACTCCATGCACTTCAGGGGCTATCTGATACCCTTGTTTGACATACGAGGGAGATTTTGATCCAGATGTTCGTGGAGGTACACAGTATTCCCTCGGGAGTACTAGCATGAGGCCACATCTTTTCTCGACATGTGGTAGCATATGTTTGGGGCCCGAGGAGGATGATAATTTCATGCATACTGGTTTTGGTGGAGTTTGCACTGGTGGTGCACACGATAATGCCACTATGTCAGATGCCTTTTTGAGTGAGACATTTGGATTACAGTCATCATCGGTGTCACCTTCATGTATTTGTTATGTTTTATTATGTGTGTTACAAAAATATCAAGTACTTGATTTACTTATATATGTTAAATTTTTGAAATAATTGTATTTGTACATGTATGCATTGATATTACAGACAGCACGGGGGGGCATCATCATCCCACCACCATGGCTACGAGCACCATGCCTACACATACATTCACAGAGGTAATTTAGAATGTTAATTGTGTAAAATTTTCACGTATGAAATATATATATATATATATATTTTAACTCAAATATATGTATGTTCTATGTATGTTCTTGTATGTTCAACTAACTTGATGTGATATATGTTTGATAAAGTTGATGACTTCACTAGACACCCCACCATCTCTCGATGAGTAGAGAAAGGTGTTGCACGCTACGATTTCATCTGTGCAGTAACACTCACCGAGGTATTCAAACAACATGTATTTTCATTAAATTTCTCGTGTAATTCATATTATGTTAAATTACATGTTAATAATGTCCTTCATTGTAGCATTATTAAATTATGTTAATAATGTCCTTCATTGTGTATATGCGCAGGAGTTACTGCGATAGGTAAGCCCTTGTTCATTTGATTCACATGGGCATGGTAAAAAAATAGTTGTATATTGATAAAATTAGTTAAAATATTGTCATTACACATACATGTACTTAGTTGGCATAATTTTTTTTATCTGCATTCAAAAAAATTATTGTTAACATAGTTCTATTTTGGCTAATTTTGATGTTTGATTTTGTGATCTTATGTGTATGTAGGGAACTTCAACCCCTTCCATTTTGACTTCGAGGGCACGGACTCCTCGATCTCATCATTTTGATACCCTTGTTTCATGCTCTAGGAGCTCCCGATGACTCATCTGAGTGTGAGATGCATATTCAACGTGACCAAGAGCTTGCGGTAAGTGTGTGTATTTATGTAAATACTTTCATTAGCATGGTCTTAAATACATGTTGAAAACATATATAAATTAAGTTTTGACAAAAAAATTGTTTGCATTTATAGGTTCAACTACATGAGTCTTCAAGTGGAAGAGGACTCATAGCATGGGCATGATCCAAAGTCATCTCATAGATCTCCATCTTCATCTAAGGGAGGGCCTTCTTCAAGAAAGGCCAAGAGAGGGATAGATTTTGATGATTAGGATATATATGTCTTACATGACATTTTTTTGTATGCCTATGTGCATGACATTTTTTTGTATGCCTATGTGCATGGCATTGTATGTATGCCTATATGGCATTTGAACTTGATATTATATGACCTATTTGTGCATTTTTATATTTATTGTGCACGTTAATACTATTTGGAACTCGATATTTTTGTATGAGACCTTACATTTCTAAGATTATTTTTGTATGAAACTAATATGATGTGCACTTGACAATATTTAAGACATTATGGATTATTTTTTCATTTATTGGTGATGTATGTACTAGCATTTTCAATGTATAATATGCATCAAACTTTGGAAATCAATATTTATATAATGTATGTATATAAAGAGTTACCTAATCTGAGTAATTATTCATTCAATTTATCAATGTGTATATGTGTATTTACCTTACCTGCACTTCTTCTTGCTCATGGTCTCTTTGTATAGTTCTATCTTATCATGCACCTACTACATTCTTCAATGCTTCTTAGTCTTCTCCCTTATTAAAACCTAACTAAAATCATAAAATGGTTCAATAACCATCAAACTTCATCACATAAGGCTCAAACAATGTTTTTTTTTTCATCTTCCAAACACCATCCCTGGATTGTTGTTCATCTCCCCAACTATTTTCCTTTTTCCCCTCAGGAAAAGTTTTTGAGATTGAGATGGATAAGGATCCAAGGATACCTACTTCTATAAGAAATAGTTCACTTTTTCCATCCCTAAATGTATCATAAAAATCTTTTGAAAATATCCTGTGGGACCAATGACCCTTTAACATCATTCACTTCATATTTGGTGAGGCTTCATTTTGGTGTGGGACGGTGTCATTCACTTTTTTCTTAAGAATCTACCTCAGGCAAGTCCTTAAGAGCCATAAGACCAAAAAGGCTATAACTAGTATACTGGTGATATATCAAACTCATGTGGCAAAAAGAAACATCTCTCGATCCTTTATACACTCTCATGTAGGACCCTCTCTACAAAATCCTATCTCATTTTTGTCCATCTCGATTTAAATTTTTGTTGTCCTATTGTTTGCAAACATGCATTAAATATTGTAGTTTGAGTCAATGTAAAGTTGTCAAACATAATATTTTTCAAATGGTAGCTCATGGGACCAAACCAAATGCCAAAATAGTCCATGGCCTAGTGGCTAAATTCTAGTGGAGGATTTGTTTTGGTGCTTAGGGATGTCGTTTCATTGCTTTCTTGTTACTTCATCATGGCGTAGTCCCTTAAGAGCCCTGAGACCAAAAAAAGGCTATAAAGTTCATCGCTTCAGGTGATTCTCGACTCCATGGGCACCTAGAGATGTCTCATCAGATCCTACACCTCTATGTAGGGACCCTCTACAAAATCCTATATTCATTTTTTTCCATCTCGATTTGGTGCTCTCTCATTGTCCTATTGTTTGCAAACATGTAAAATATTGTAGTTTGAGTTGAGTGAGTATAAGGTTTCAAAATAATATTTTTTTGCAAATGGTAGCTCATGGGACCAAAATAAATATGCCAACACATCTCGATGGCCTAGTGAACACTAGTGGAGGCTTTGTTTTGGTGTGGGATGGTGTCATTGCTTCCAGGCTACTTCGTCTGGCGTAGTCCCTTAAGAGCCCTGAGACCAAAAAAATATAACTTCACGGGTGATATCTCGACTCCATGGCACCTAGAGATGTCTCATTAGATCCTACACCTCCACATAGGGACCCTCTAAAAAATCCTATCTTGGTTTTTTTCATCTCGATTTGGTGCTCTCGTTGTCCTATTGTTTGTAAACATGCCAAATAATGTAGTTTGAGTCAATAGTGTAAGGTTGTCAAATGTAATATTTTACAAACGGTAGCTCATGGGACCAAACCGACTATGCCAAACACATCCAGATGGCCTAGGTGAATGCTAGTGGAGGATTTTTTTTGTGTGGGATGGTGTTGTTGCTTCTAGGCTACTACTTCATCCGGGCGTAGTCCCTTAAGAGCCACGAGACCAAAAAATGGCTATAACTTCGATGGGTGATTTCTCGGACTCCGTGGCACCTAGAGATGTCTCATTAGATCCTACACCTCCATGTAGGGACCCTCTACAAAAATATCTCTCATTTTTTTCCATCTCGATTTGGTGCTCTCATTTGTCCTATTGTTTGTAAACATGCCAAATATTGTAGTTTGAGTCAGTGTAAGGTTGTCAAATGCAATATTTTGCAAATGGTAAAGCTCATGGGACCAAACCAATGTGCATGCAAAACATGTTGATGGCTTGGTGAATGCTAGTGGAGGATTTGGTTTGGTTCGGCAGGGATGGTGTCATTGCTTCCGGCTACTACTTCATCTGGGCATAGTCCCTTAAGAGCCTAAGACCAAAAAATGGTATAACTTTGCGACGGTGATATCTCGGACTTCGTGGCACCTAGAGATGTCTCATCATATCCTACACCTCCATGTAGGGACCCTCTAAAATCCTATCTCATTTTTTTCCATCTCATTTTATTGTTCTCTGTTGTCCTATTGTTTGCAAATGCAACAAATAGTGTAGTTTGAGTCGTGTAAGGTTTCAAACACAATATTTTTGCAAACGAGTAGCTCATGGGACCAAACCGACTACTACACCCAACATCTGGATGGCCTAGTGAATGCTATTGGAGGCTTCATTTTAGTGTGGATGGTGTCTAAAGTTTCTTCCAGAGGCTACTTCGTCTCGTGTAGTCCCTTAAGAGCCCCGAGAGACCAAAAATGGCTATAAACTTCTGGGTGATTTCTCGAACTCCGTGGCACCTAGAGATGTCTCGTTAGATCCTACACCTCCACATAGGGACCCTCTATGAAATACTATCTTGTTTTTTCCATCTCAATTTTGTTTCTCGTTGTCCTATTGTTTGCAAATGTGTGAAAATATTGTAGTTTGAGTCGAGTGTAAAGGTTGTCAAAAACACATATTTTGCAAATGGAAAGCTCATGGGACCAAACTGAACTATGCAACTGTGATGGCCACACATGTTGAAGATGGCCTAAATGGTGACACTTGGGAGGCTTATTTTTTGGTTCCCTAGCTCTGCTTTTAACTTCGGACTAGGCTACCTCATTCAAGTAGTCCCTTAAAATCCTTAAGACTAAAAATGCTATAACTTAAGAGACCAGATTTTTACAGATCAACTTGTGAATGTATATCCACATCTACAACAGGGTTCTTAGATAGGTATTTATATCATTCATATGGGAGGATTTAAGGATTTCCTCTCATGCTATTCTAATAATTGTTTTTTATTCTCATGAATAAACTTGAAGGTGATTTGATTTCTCAAAAACATACTTCATCATAATAATGAAAATAAATCAAACTAATAACAATTAATCATTAATAAGTAAATTAGTGATAGGATAACCTTTATTGGGTAATGTCTACCACATTCTTGGCACCTCTAAATTCCAAATTTCATTTTAAAAGGTTTCTTTTTCAAATTAATTTTCCCGAAAAAATTTTCCAAGAAAATTTTAAAATTATCACACAATTGCTTTTTCTTCACACTTTTTAGGTCCTTCATAATGTCAATTCGCCCCAAATTTGACATCACTGGGTATATCTGATCCTATTGCTTAAAATTGGAAAATCTTCGAATTAAACCTTTCTTAAAACTAGCCTTGCTATTATTCATCCATGAACCATATTATTTTTTTTTCCAAGAGATGAGAATATGACAGTTTTTTAAATTATCACACAAAGCATGGAGATATCTCTCCAATAATACTAAAAGGCTACCTATGATGCATGAGAAAAAAAACCAACAAGGGCACAACCCCACCTTCCACCAACCAAATTCCACAGAATTTCCATGCCAATGCCATTGGTATTGCAAAAATCTAAATGGGAATAATTTTTCAAGTGTGGATTCCTTTCTTAAAACTTCCATATTCGATGACCATGATTAAAAATTTAAAAGCAAAAGATAACAGAAACAAAATGATGACTAAGGAACAGGATGACCTAACTCACATTTTAGGACCTAGATTGAGATTTGAGAGGATTTTTGAGGTTCAATTTTATTTTCCAAGATGCATTACTCCAATGTTTGAGAATGTTTCTCTAGATGCAATGACATTCTGATTTAGAACTTGATGATTCTTGAATTTCCAATCTTACCACACACCCCAGTAGTCCTCGATCCTTGGATATATGGAGACACCATTACTTGGCTTCCATTTATAATGATAGAGATATTTGTAAATTCATGTTATGACCTCTAAATCTATATGCATTTCAAGTTGTTTGGAAATCACATCACACCCTTCACTAGGCTTGATGAATACCCCTATATTTTTGAAGGTTATTTTGAAAGCATCCATGGGTTTATCATAGAAGGAATTATCAATGAATGGAATTTCTAGGTCACTAAGCTTTAAGGCCAGTTGACTCCATTCAACTAAACAAGAAAGATTTACTAGGTGATTGATAACCCTTGTGTGTTCTTAATCCATTCCTACAAAATGCTTCATTTTTACATGCTATAAATTCTATTGTATTAACCATAAAGTTATTAGTTCTAATCTAAATTTATGTTTTTAAGGTTTCAAGGTACAATCTATAAATACATTATATAATTATTTGCTTTAAAGAGATCAAATGCATTTAATGTTGACATTTTCTGGCATTACTAAGATAAAAAATTCATATCCAGATGTCAAATTTTGTTTTTCAAGAAGATTTTCATTTATTTGAGAGAACATTCATTACCCTATATCATAGTCAAAAATATTACTATTGTTCTATCCCACAAAAAAGGCAACTTGTAGAGTTATCATGCTAGGTTCTTTACATCCTCTTTCTAATTTTCTCCATTTTCTGGATCTTACTTCCTCTGAATAACTTAAACGAGAATTGATCAGATCTTGTAGTCTAATATTTTGGAATGCTTCACTAAACCTAGCCAAAATTCTGATAACTTTTCATATATTTTGATTCCATTTTAGTGTTTTATGGCTACTCTCTCCCTTTTACTTTTGACTCAATATGAAAAAGGCTATAAATTTCAGTGATATCTCAATCTCAAAACCTTCATATCTTTCCATCCTAAAATCCATTTTTCTCTTGAAATTTTTTCCATCTTGTTTTTCTCTCTTGTCTATTATTTTAAAAGATTTGTAAAAATGTTGATTTGAGAAAATTTTGTTCAATGCAATATTTTCAAACAAATGAAAGCTCATGGCACTAAAATTGAACTAACACACATTTTGGGGGTGGCCTAGTAAACTTTAGGAGGCTTCATTTTGAGGCCAATGCTCTCCCGTGCTTTCTTTGGGCTACTTCTACTTCATCTGGCATAGTCCCTTAAGAGCCCTGAGACCAAAAAATATATAACTTTGTAGGTGATTTCTCAAACTCTGGCACCTAGAAAGGTCTCATTAGATCCTACACCTCCATGTCAGTACCCTCTACAAAATTTTGTCTCAGTTTTCTCCATCTCCATTTGGTCCTCTCATTGTCCTATTGTTTGCAAAAGTGTTGTCGAATAGTGCGGTTTTAGTCAATGTAAGGTTGTCGATGTAATATTTTACAAACAAAGCTCGTGGGACCAAACCAATGTGCACACATCGGATGGCCTAAAACACTAGGGAGGTGTCATTTTGGTTCCCTACACTCTTGTGCTTCTTCGGCTACTTCATCGGGCGTAGTAGTCCTTAAGAGCCCTGAGACCAAAAAAATACTATAACTTTGACATGGGTGATTTCTCGGACTTTGTGGCACCTAGAGAGGTCTCATCAGATCCTACACCTCCATGTTGGTACCCTCTATAAAATCCCATCTTGGTTTTTTCCATCTCAATTTGTCCTCTCGTTGTCCTATTGTTTGCAAAAGCAAATGAATAGTCCAGTTGAGTCAGTGTAAGGTTGTCCATTGCCAACCACATGAATAATATAGGTGGTTCATACAATATAGGTGGTGAAATGAGAATTTTAATAAGATATTTTTACAATATAGGTGGTGAAATGAGAATTTATGTTTATTTTCCTTTCTAATATTTAATTTCCCTTAGCTTCACTTGGCTTTGAGAATAATAAATTCTCTACTAATAGTGTCAACCACGTGAAGGTGGAAGCTTTTTTGGCACCACTAACCTACATAAACATGTTAGTAAGCAATTAAATATAATTTTAAATCCTACAAAATTTAAACAAAATCATTAAAGTAAATATTCAAATTAAATTCATGAAGAACATACCTTTGTAAATTCAATCCAATGAACCACAAGGATCAACTCTACTCTTGATAGTAGCAAAGAATTGCTTCATGATCTGATTCACGAACCTTCCACAAATTCTTGTTTAATGGCCTACCTCGATATTTGATCAATTGAATATTTGTTGCAAGAACCAAATGTGAATAGTGAAGTATCTTTTCGATGTACTTCATAGTCTTCAAACAACCAAGTATTTGATTTTTTTATAGTATATCATCAAAGCCAAGTTCCAGTGACTACCACTAACCCAGTGGGATACTCAAGGCCTTCACCATCAATGACTGTGGAAGTCAATTTTTTCCCCTCTACACAACAAGATAAGAAGTAGTTTGTTCCCTCTTCATTAAATTCTTCACAATAACTAAAAAAATGTTCCTACATCACAAAGTAAAACTCAAGTCAAATTTAAAATACATTAAGAGTTTGATCATTTAATAATTTATAAATCTAAAACATGACATACATATATGTACCTTGTTGCACTAAATCAGAGACTTGGTCAAAGTCAGGTGATGTTGTCATATGATCTAAAGACACTGCAAGTTGTAATGCTCATGGAACTTGATATGTGTCAGAGTGGAATTAGAGGTATGCAAGTCCATTCATCCACCCACTATTGTGACTCACATTCATTCCATGAAAAATCAATGCATGATATATAAAAACATGTCATGCACCTAGTATAAATAGTCCAAGAACTTGCATTTGAACTACGAAATGAGTGCATATCACTTGATCCTATAACTATCATACAATCTTCATAGCTTGCCAAATGTTGTTCCTCTATCAACTAAAATATCTATGAACCATTGAACTCTCTTGAGATTCATGGCCCATGTTCTTGACACACCAATCAACAATAATTTTTTGCACACTGTAAATTTAGCACCATCCTTGAACTTTAACTCTTCTCTTGCAAGTGCTCTTTTCACACATGCTCCTACACCATCATGCTCTCCTTTCCCATGTCCTTCCTTAAGTAAAACTCCAGATATATGTTGTACACATGTTTCTTTGTGCATCTTGCTTAGCCAATAAAACATTCATGCATTCTTGAATTGTGATGTGCATTGTTCGACCAAATGTAATGTTGATTGAAAAAATGTTCCTCTCATTCAAGTTCACATAAAACACCTGAAACACCCTTGCACATATTCTATAGAATGTGTTCGATCATCACTGATGTAGAAATGATACTCTCTTAATATTTTTGATCTTGCTCAAGTGCTTTTTAGAGAGTGCATGAATGTTATATGCACAAAAATAACAACTTGCACTTGAGTTATAGTATTGAGACTGAACCTCCATTTGTGGCTGCAATGTGTAATTCTCTATGAAGTCAACTACTTGAAACAATAGTACCAAGTGGGAATGTGTCCTTTCTTAACTTGAATTGTTCATCCAACCATCGAGCTCTATGTGTGTGCCTTGCATACTCATAAACAATTTCCTCTCTAAATTTGACCATATATTCTGATACAGGTAATTGTTTTGTAACAAGCTCACACCTCTTAGATTCTTTTCCATATTTTAATTGATATGCCACTAATTTATATTTGTTGAAACCAACTAATTATTTTCCTATTGAATTTGTACTCTCCTCATGGATACAACTTTTCAATTTTGGCAAGCCACCACATACGTTGCACATTCCATCCAAACATGTTTTGTTATAAAAAAATTGTCTAGTTGATTTTTCACAAAATATCGTAGGAATAAATTCCCTTGCATATTTTGGTGGGACATTTAATCCACACTCCTACAACATGATGTCAGTATGCAAAACACAACGTATTTGACAAAAAAACATCATAATGCATTGAAAATTCAACATGATGCTCATGACAACAAAGTGGTACGTGAGTGATTGATTTTCACATAAAAGGTTTGTTCATTTCAAAGAATCTTTGGCTAATGTTAATTTGTGGATTTTCATTCTTAAACTTAGAGAAAATTGTGTTTGAGTCATATCTAAGAAATTTTTTGCACACGATTCATGATTACGAGAACCTATTCTTTTTTTATATATCTCTTCTATTTGACACCCTTGTGTTCTCATTCCAATACTTTACAAGTAATTCTTTTAGAATATCAGATGTATTCTTGTCTTTCCATGGGAGTCTGCTAGAGAATGCCCAATAGTTGGTGTTATTGATTGACTCAAGACTTTTGCGTCTCTTTATTGCTTTCATTAGTGTTTTTCTGTTTAGCTTCAAAGCTTTTGCTTGTTTTTCTAATCAAGCATTTATTAACTATTTTATCACTTACTATACAATTAGTAAGTGCACGTCCATGTAGCATTACTATCTTTGGTGTGTCTATTGACACCTATAGTTTGGTATGCTTTATGTATATTTTCAACAATTGACACATTTCGATCAACAACATTAGATGTTCTTAACCCCAGGGTCTTCATTATAGGTCTCATCTTAATTAATTTCATCAATGTAACAAATAATTGACATCTTTGTGTGTCATTTAAATTCTCAAAGTAATTATCCCAAATTCCACTAGCTTTTCTTCTCACATTTCTTTTCAGACATTTTGTTAGGCATTGGTTTTATAATGTTTTCATCAATTTCAATTAAGTGAATTGGTTTTCTTCAAAATGGAAGGAGGTGTTCTTAGAGGTGAAGATTCATTAACAAGGTTACTTTCTTCATTCAATGTTTCCATACAAATTTCAGGATTAACATTTGGATTCTCAGGTAAAGGTTCAACAATTGGATTCTCAAGTAAAGGTTCAACATTTGGATTCATATCAATTTCTTCATCCATACCAACATTATCATTCAATTCAATATCAATATTCATTGCAAAATCATTATTCTCTACATTTTCATTATGTATTTCATCCTCATTTTCTAAAACATTAGGTACATTTGATATAGCAGATGTACCTTTCCCTACACGAAGTTTTTGCATCCTCTCTTCACTTTCTTTATTCTCATCTCTTCCAATTTCTCTAGTGTCTTGTTTTTGAATTTCTTCTTGTCCTTACGTCATCTTTTGTCACCCATGATTAAAAAAATATATATAGTGGGGTAGGGGACAAGATGAACTACTCAAAAATTCATGTAAAGAATGTACAGGAATCTGCAGACCAAACAGAAAGAGGGTAGAAATCCCATGAAGGAGGTGAAAAGGACGTTGGGGGCCCATAATATATGTAAAGAAATAAACATAATGTTATAATGCATACACATTATGAGTTTTTAATTTTCCAATGCATGCCTCTAGGCTTGGATCCGGTTTGGATCCCCAAGCCTGAGGCATGGACCTACACAAACACAACAAACAACGTGTTTTTGCAGGAAAATGCAAAAATGCCACTTCCACCATGATAAATCAACATAAAATGATCGATTTGTTTAAAAAAATTATACCACGACATAGATCAGACTTTCTTCTTTCTAAAAATATAATTTTTCAAATTTTTGACTAATATAAGGTTTCCATATTATTTATTTTCTAACTATGCCTTTTTATAGCTATTTTTGAAGTTTAAACATGTCTATCTTTTTCATGTGTATCTTTTTTTTTTGGCTCATCAAAATTGAAAAAAAAATATACTAGCCCAAACTAGGCCTAATTCTATACATATTAAAAAATCTAATTTTTGATATTTTTTGAGGTAGTTAGGTTAGGGGGCAATGGTCGAGCTCATTATTTTTCAAAATTTAAAATTTTTACTAGAAAAATCATAAAAAAATACTCACTCTAAAAAAATTTTAAAAAAATGGAGCCCAAACTAGATGCTCCTAGCTATCTTTCTACCAAAGGGTTTTCAAAAATACTAAATGGTGCTAAAAATGGTGGGGGCACGAAAGTCACTCTATTATGTTTTTTTAACAAAAACAGACCACTTGTTGGTATTTTAGTTATTTGACCCACTTAAACTTATCCATTTTCAATAAAATTTAGTAGCTTAGAAACTAGACTCAAAATGCTACGATTCATGTTTATACAACATCTTCCTGCTTATTTTATCTCTCTAGGTCAATCTCTTAAATCTTGTTTCTTTAGTCAATAATTTATTTCTTGAAGTATGAACAAATGGAAGAATAGAATATTGAGATAAATATGAGGTTAGGTTTAGATATTTGGTGTGGCAATTGATTGTGTTCCCTTTGTGTGTATGCTTATGGAATATTGAGGTAGGGTTTTGGAACACTTGTTTATGAAACCTGAGTACTAAATGTGACCACTATCGAAAAGTTGAAGAATGAAGTTTGTGTGATATGTACCCTTATTCATAGTGGATTCAATGCTTTGTAGACTACAAATAGGAATATGTTCTAGAAAGATTCACTCTAGAGACTCGTAACCATGTTCACTACTCACAAACCTTATTTTAGCCTTTTTTAAATTAATAAATAGAAAAATGGAAAATGTGTTAAATAAAATGTCAAAGTGAATGACAAGGGATGATCATATAAGTTTAGTTTACAGTCTCCTATGGAAGAAATGATAACTTCTAATTAATGTGTACACTCCGATATAGATCACAATTTTTAGCATCAATAAATATGACTTTATTATCTACCTATATTCAACGACTCAATACATGATTGAATGATTATCTAGTGTTTTTGCTAAACCACCTAATCACCTACATGCGGGTTTATGTGAGTTATTAAGGTTATTAAATACATGCTTGTTTATTTGTATTACAAAACCATTTGGACACCATTATAGTAGATTGTATCCACTCTTTTAGAGATAGAATACTAGTCAAACCCTTGATGGGTAATAACCACACTTTCTCTTTTCAATGAACTAAGTACTTTAAGATAAATGGAATCTATGTCAAATGTCTTCTCCGGCTAGGTAAATATTTAAATATAATAATTTAAAGTTTGTTAGGATTTCATCCTCAAATAGGATTCACTATAATACGATTCATTAAAGTTTGAATATATTCCATTGGAATGGAATTTCTTAATAGTTATGAGATGGTTGCATAAGTGTTTATAATAATTCCATTCTACATATAGGTTTATCATAAAATGTGTGATTATGTTTGTCAACCCCAAAAAATCGTGCACAAAAATACAACGGTAAAATACATGTCTTTTTTTAACTTTCATTACTTGTTACATGACACCACATGGGATGACTTAGCATAATTCAACATCACACAATACATTTATACAAACATGGACCCACACATACCACAAGTTGATAAGTGATTAGTTTCACAAGGAAAGACAACACACATAACCAAGCCTACCTAAGCTAGCATTTGGTTCCTCCAAAGCATACACACCACATCAACTTTGACAAGCCCTTTATCCCTCCATTATAACATGTGCTTATCCCTCCACTAAGACTAGCCATGAATTCCTTTGGTTCCTCCAAGACAAACACACATTTCCCTTATTCATCCCTTCACTAGCTACACCTTATTCCTCCAATAATCAATGATGAAACCTCACCCCAACAAGAAGAAAACATAACCACATGAAACACATGATGCACATCATAACTACATTTCCCAATAACAAAGGAAAATTAATGATACAAATACAATATAAACTTACAAATAGCACTACGTACGACAACAAACTTTCATGGATACTTATTTATTACAATCATGTTTCAATAATTAATCTTAAGGATTTGAAGAGCACTTAACATGTGAACATACATTCTCTTTTTCTAGACTAACTTTCCTTTATATCATTTAACATTCAACTTAAAATGGTTTCATTTAATTTGGTTCATATACCTTATTGCAATTAATTTTATAACTCATTTGTTAATAGGGACATTTGTATGCACATGAGGCTACTAGTTCTTATCCCTAGGATCCATTTTTAAGGCAAGTTCACTTAGTTTAACATTGTACATTCATTATATAATAAGAACTAGTGTGAGAACAAGAGGGAAAATTCCATCATTGAAAGGATAAATGTTCACAATTCTCTCTTTTTATTTATACTTTAATAATTGGGTAGGTTCATATTAAATTTTACACGACATGAATTTCTTTTCTCACAACATAAGAAGGATTAATCAAGTTACAAGAAAGATCTAAATTTCACTTTTCTCTTGGAACAACATCTCATGATTACACTTTCAAAGACTAAGCATAAGTTACAATTTTGTTATTTTCCACACTTAACTCTTAATATCGTGTTATAGTAAACCATACGATAACTGAAATTAGGAATGGAATTCATCCATAACCCAAATCCTCAAAATGTATTTCAAGAGCAACTTCAAACTTTGTCACCTAAAACCCTTCATTTTACTCATGTTCCGGCTCAAGAGGGTTTGCATTAGATTTTAAATCGGATTCACTTGAGGTACTAACTTAAGAGAACATATTCACCTTGTTACATACAGGAAAAATCCTAGGAGAAAGGCCAAATACTTAAGATAATGTTTAACCATTACCATTCATGTCGGAAGGTTTCGTGACAATGTCGCTAAGCGTACATGCTATGATGATAACTTGAATTTGGGTTCTTATTTCCCTTATCTAGGAGATGTCATCTAGAAAAATGAACTAGGATCATCTTAAAATATCCAAATTCTACGTTATGTAAGTGATCACATAAGAAGGGTAAATAAATCACAAGAATTTTACTTAAAGTTGACTGTTTATTTAGTTTCCTTTCCTACAATTCTAAGTAAATAATACAATACACAAGAGATTTAATCATTAATTTCACACTAAAACACACTATAAGAGATCAATTCATTTTTAGTTAGTATAAAATCCACCCTTTTAACAATATTAAATCTAAAATCAAGTTTACACCCACAACCAAATGTTATTTTTTTCCAAACACCCCAAAATGCTAACAATTTTATACTCATCACAAAATTTAATAATTAACATTTCAATATATAATAATATTGTTAATATATCCTATAAAATTACATTGTTCCAAATAATATGTTACTATGAAATCACTAGTATACTTCACTTTCTCTCGTGTCTAGGTACGTGCAACCACCGCAAGGTGAGCACAATCACTGCTGATATGACATCTACCTAAAATCTAGCATAATTCACATTTTTAGTTTTCCATTCACATAATCATAAAACTTCACACACAACAAGAGAGAGTTAGAGATACATTCATTTTATTTCACTTCATTTCTTAACTAAAGGAGGAGAGAGAAAGAAGAGAGGATAGATAAAAAACAATATTTTCTTGAAAATCAAATTTCTCAAAACACAAAAATAGAGTTCCATACTATTATTTATAAGTTTTTACAAGTTTCCAATTAGTTAATTGACTTGACGAGGGTCCTACGACCTTCTTTCACATTTTCCTACTAGTTTGTGAAAATGTTCAAATTTAGCTCGAGGACTAAGAAACCGTGTTCAAAATTTGACTTCGATGAGCGAACATATAATGAGTAAAATTCCTACACACTCTAATATATTCAAAGAATTCACATGAGTTGATGTAACTTAGTACTAGAAAATGGGTTACAAATGACAACTAGTTTAATAGAGCCATTGGTCGTAATCAAACTAGTTTGACCTAGTCAAACAATGACCAAAGGCCTACAAAACCCCCTTACAAAACCTAATAAAGAGGTGTTTTTCTTAGAACCAAGGTTTGTAAGTAATTTTCTTGTAAATATACTAGAGGTTTATGGAGGAAGATAACCCTTTCCTTGCTTAGGCTCCACACGGATATCCAACACCAAACCCAACTTTTGAGTTTCAACAACTTCCTAAAACTACAAAAAGGGCTAACAGGGCTCCTAGAGGAGTGGTGAAAAGAGCACAAATGGTCATTCTAAGGATTGATATTGATATGACACCCCACATGACAAGGAACACAAAAAAACTTGAATTCTCATTTCCAGGGTTCAGAATGATGTTTTGCGAGTCACCAAAAACACAATTTTCTAACTTTGCAAAGTAAATGCAATGGCTGTTTTAGTTTAATACTCATCTAAATCTTGCTAGTACAAGTAGTAGCACAATCACCTAATTTTGATACCCTTGGTTTAACAATGTATAAGGTTGTGGTTGAAAGTATGGTTGATGGTCAAAGTATCAATTGGGTTATGTAAGACATGAGGTAACTTCTTACTATTTTGTACTACAATTTTGTTTTAAATAACAAAAAGTGATGTATTCTATTGGTTATATTATTTCTATTTCATTGTAAAGGAAAAAATAAAATATGAAAGTTATGAAGGACAATGTAATAAAAACCATGCCTGATGGGATAATGAATCAAGAATGTGGCTCTTAGTAAAGAACACATTCTCAACCTACATGGATGCAAATAAGGTTGTTGAGATCCGCCAAGGTCCAACTCATCTCTCCAAAAGAAGCAAGATCAATGTATCAAAACCGAGAAAGAAGGATCAAGTTATTATTTCATTCTTTAGCACCATTTCCATGTCACCAAGGAACAACTCAAGGGTGAAGTTACAACATTCAAACCATAAATCCCACCACGTCAACCGCTAATCAAACACCAAAACCAATGCCACTAAGCACATCGTAGGTTGGAATCAGCTTTACACCTATCCATTACATATTGCTTCAAATTTTTCTCAAGCCTTTTAAATAATTTTATTGTGTGAAGACTTGAAGGCGAGGCATGGTCGCATATTTTAGAGGTGTTTTGTAAAACAATCCTTTTTCTTTTGAATGCACTCATATTTTACATACTTTTCTACCAGGACACTTAATAAAAAAATCAAAGAGAAAACAAAACTACTTCCACCTATGATTTGTTAGATGACCATACCAATTCTAAAGCTCCTGTTTGTCATAGAGGGGAAACAAATAATGTACGCCATGTTGGGAGTGGCCTTACACCAATTAAATGCATTTTTCTGAAATGTTCTAAGATTGTTTCAACACAACCATTTTGTGCAATCCAATAATTAACGCATTCCATTAGACCACATTTGTTTGAGGAATTCTTACAAGCATTTGGTGTCCCTTGTTTACACATCCACAATTTTCATATATACCAACTTCCACACTAGCAAAACAAAATATGACATCAAAACTAGTTTCTATTGTTCATACCCTACCCAAAAATCTTAATTTTCCATGGATGGGAGGACACATCTCATTGGTGCCTTTATCAATATCCCATTTGTTTTCTTACATGCGTTCATACCTATTTGAAGCTCTCATTTGTGTATTGGTAGGGGAATGTTAGTCAAAGGTTGTGGAATTGGCTTTACACCTATTTATGGGCACTTTGAAGTTTCCAAGGCTACTTTAACAAGTCCATTTTGTGCATACCACGCAACTATGGAAATCCATGAGATGACATATGGTTGAGCCATTTCTTTGAAAATCCTTAAAGCATCTTCACGAACACCATTTTGTGCATATAGTGAAATAAACACATCCCATGAAACCTTGTTTCTGCTAGGCATTTTGTATTCACTTATTTATACTCAATTGACTAAGCACACTTTGAAACTTCATTCGAGACAGATCTAAATGCTCACCCGAAGTGTGTGAAACCTACCAGGTCCCTCCTTTGTGTTTTCTTGTAAATAGGTTAGCATGCATGCTCGTATTAACCATTATAATCCATACATTCGATATAGATAATTTTAAATATCATGAGGAAACACATCTAATAAGGAAACACAATAGACCAAATAAAAATTAAGATCAAATTCACTATACAAGTACCATGATCAAGGACATCGATTACCAAAATTGATCCACAATAATCCATTACATTTAGTAATCAAATAAAAAATTTGAATACATTATAATAGTCACTAGAAAACCATGTGCGCTAGAACATCGAGTAACATAACTCTATTACAATATGGATTCTAATACATAGTGTCCAAAAATATGCATCTAAAATAGTATATATAGGGGTGTGGACTTTCCCTTCACCACCCATGCATCTCAAAGTAAACTACATGCTCAAAATATCCATGTGCTAGCAGTTGCATGATTTTACAAAGAAGATAATAATAGATTAATCTATAAATAGACTCTACTTTAATCCTATTATTAGTATGGTCTATATATGACCTTTGATCTCCATTTTAGACCCAAAATAGATCTTTCTTATGTTAGGAAATAAGGGATAAAATATGCGAATGAGTCCCTCATATAATCATAACAAGAGAAACTAATATGCGAGAAAATATTACAAATATGAAATAAAAGTGCATAATAAAAATAACACAACACAAAGAGACAATATTTAACGTGCTTTACCCAATTCGCCTACGTACACCAATAATCATTTTCTTAAATTTAATTACAAGCCACCTCTCTCTCAATAAAATACCCATATCTATTTGGAGATATGCTCAACAAACTCTACAAAATTCATACCCAAATTCATACACATCTCGTAATGTTACATCATACCTACCATATGCACAAAACCACATAAGTAGACAATTGCTTAAGCAGTTTTACAAAACCAGGGGTATTAAAACCATGGGCCAAAACTGTCCCATAAACCTATGGGTCAAAAATCCAACCCATATGAGAAAAACCACATTTCCCAAAGATATGGGGCATGTTTTGTTTCAAAGAATTTTTTTTTTTGGCATGCACCCACGAACCATTGCTACCGGGGTTTCACCCCTTGACCCCCACTTGGGGCCTAGCCTGGCCCCGAACCTTGGCAAGACAACTATGGAAAGTGTGTAGTACTCTTAGTGTATAGTCTTCAACACTTTCACACATAAAAACAGACTCCAAAACCTAACAATCTCCCACTTGGAGACTAGTTTTCCTCTGAGAAAGCTTCTCAACCCTTCACTAGTTTCCATGAAGACCAACCAAAGTTGAACACAACTTCATTTTTTCCCTTGTGACCACCTTGGTCATCATGTCTATAGGATTATGACTGGTATGAATCTTCTCTAGCTTCAAATTCTCTTCCTCCAAAGTTGTCCTGATGAAATGGTACCTTAACTATATATGCTTCGTCCTAGAGTGGAAAGTAGAGTTTTAAACATACACTCTAACTATCACTATGCATCTTTCCTTCCTCTTGCTTATGACCTAAATCCTCAAGAAATTTATGTAACCAAATCATTTATTTTCTTTCCTCTGTGGAAACAACATACTCAACCTCCGTGGTTGACAAAGCCACCAGCTTTTGTAGTCATGAAATCCAGCTTACTGCTGTCCCACCTATAGTGTAAACATAACTTGTCATGCTCCTCCTGTTGCCTACATCTCCAGCCATATTTGAATCTACATAACCACACAAAGTGGTGTCTGATCCACTATAGCACAAAATTGTCCCCATGGTCCCTCTCAAATACCGAAGGATCCACTTTCTTGCTGTCCAGTGATCTCTACTTGGATCACTCATAAATCTACTCACCACTCCCACTACATGGGAAATATCAGGCTTGGTGCACACCATGGCATACATCAAACTACCAACCACTGATGAGTAAGGTACCTTAGACATCTGGTTTCTCTCCTGCTCTATCTTGGGACACTACTCCTTTGATAACTTGAAATGGCTTGCCAAAGGAGTCCCAATCGGTTTAACATCCTACATATTAAACCTCTCCAAGACCTTCTTAATGTACTCTTCTTGAGATAAAGTCATCTTCCATTCCTTCCTATCCCGAGATATCCTCATACCAAGGATTTTTTTGGCTTCCCCCAAATCCTTCATAGTAAAAGGATTCACTTAGTTGCTTCTTGAGTATGTTTATTTCTTGCATGTTTTTACTGCAACAAACATGTCATCCACATACGTGATTACATGATAATATAATTACCATCCTCAAATTTCTTTGTATACATGCAATGGTAAGAATGACATCTAATATAACCCTTCTCCATCATGAAGCTATCAAATTTATTATACCATTGACGTGGAGCTTGTTTCAAGTCATAAAAGCTCTTCTTTAGTTTGCGCACCATATCCTCTTTACCTTTGACCTCATATCCTCTAGTTATTCTTATATATAGTTCCTCCTCCAAATCACCATGGAGAAATAAAGTCTTTACATCAAGTTGTTCTAAGTGCAAGTATTTTGCTACAACTATTCCTAGAATAGTTCTAATAGAAGTCATTTTTACTACAGGAGAAAAAATATCATCATAATCTATTCCTTTTTTTTCTGTGCAAATCCCTTGACCACCAACCAAGCCTTGTATCTTTTCTTACCTCCTTCTTCCTCTTTGAATCTGAACACCCACTTATTTTGTAATGCTCTTTTGCCTTCGGGTAGCTTCACCAAATCCCATGTCTGGTTCTCCATGAGAGCTTGATGCTCCTCATCCATGGCTTGATCCCACTTCTTCCTGACATTTACTTGCATTTCTTCATCAAATATCTCTGGATCTCCACTATCAATGAGTAATAAATAATAAAGAGAAGGAGAAAAATGTTCAGGTTCTCTTCTTACCATAGAAGACCTCCTCAATATAGGAGTTTGGGATTCTTGTTGAGGAGGTTCTTGAACTGATTCATGTGTCACTTTCCCATCCGAAAGATCCTCTATCGCTTACATATTCTTTCTTGGATTCTTCCCTATTTTCTTGCAACTACTGCTTATACATGACTTTCTCATTAAAGACCACATCCCTAGATCGAATGATTTTCTTGTCCTTAATACTCCAACATTTATATCCAAATTCATCACCACCATAACCAATGAAAGTACATTTTCTGATTTAGCCTCTAGTTTGTCCTATCATCCTTGTCTATATGGAAAAACACCTCATATTAAAGACTCTAAGAAATGAATAATAAACTTTCTTACCATACCTAGCCTCCTCGGTATGCCTCCATCCAAGGAACTTCAGGGTCCTTTGTTTATCAAGCACACAACCGTGCTCACCGCTTCGCCTAAAAAGAAAGAGGCATTCCTACATGTAACCTCATACTCTTAGCACGTTCCATTATTGTTTTGTTCATCCTTTCGACACCCCATTCTACTACGAATTTCTTATAACCATCTTTTACTGTGGATTCCAATCTTAGAACAATAATAATCAAATTCATTGTTGTAATAATCCCCTCCATTATATGACCTAAGACATTTTAGCTTAAGACCTGTTTCATTCTCTACTAAGGCTTTCCATTTAACAAAAGTGTCGGATACATCGATTTGTTTCTAATACAACAAACCTAAAATTTCCTTGTTGCATCATCAATAAAAGTAACATAATAACTTGAACCCCAAGATATGATACCTAGCCGCCCCCACACATCAAAATGGACCAACTCTAACTTACTCTCTTTCTTTGTATGTCCAACCTTGAGAAACCTTACTCTCTTCTCGTTTCTAATATAGGTAATCCTCACAAAACTCCAAACTTGTTTATGTATATCCGGGTAAATCCTTCTTTATGATCTCCATGCTCTTATGGCTCATAAGACCGAGCCTATAGTGCTACAAATGTTGTATCTATTTCAAGCCACAAGATTACAAACACTAGTTCTATAAGTGGTTAAATACAAGGTTCAAACTTCTTACCTCTTACCACCACAAGAGTACCCTTGGTAACCTTATAAGAGTCTGCTGTAAATATCACAATACAACCATCACTTCCCAACTGGCCTGCCGATATTAGATTTCATTTTAAAGTAGGCACATGTCTAACATCCTTCAATAGCCATGTATTCTCATTATACATCTTAACCCAAACAGATCATTTTCCAACTATATTGCAAGGCTCATCATCACCAAGAAAAACATGCCCAAAATCCCCTTGAACATAATCAACAAAATAATGCCTATGTGGAGTAGCATGGAAAGAAGCCCCGAATCTAAAACCTAAGATTCAACAATATTGTGCAAAGAAAGAATCAAAGCATCCTAACATACATTACCCATTTCCACATTTTCCTCCTTGTTTTCTTCCTATTGTTTCTTCTTGACCCAAGCTCCCAACAGTCCTTTGCATGCCCAAACTTTCCACAGTGCCAACATACTATCTTGCTTTTAGATTTTGACCTTGCCCGATCTTTCGATTTTCCACGGATTCCTCTATTCTTTTGTCTCCCTCTAGTTTCCATTACAAAGCATTACCTGAAGTAGAAGATTCCCCGAACTTTTCTTTACATTTCCTCACTTAAAATCACCCTTACAACATCCTCAAACTTAAACTTTGAGTTAGCTTGAACCGAGTTGCTTACCACCATTCCTAGGCTATTCCAACTCTCGTAAAGAGCACAAAATTAATAAAGTTGTAACTTCTTTGTCAAATTCTATTTTAACCAAAGATAGCATATTTACAATCATATTAAAATCATTTAAATGATCTACTATGGAACCATTCTTAGACATATTCATATTAAATAATTTTTTCATTAAAAATATCTTATTAGAGGCAGAGGGTTTTTCATACAACTTCCCTAATGCATCCATCAATTTTTTTGTAGTCTTTTCCTTTGAAACATTAAATAATACTCAAGATGTAAGAGACAACCAAATTGTCCCAAGTGCCTTCCTATCTAGAAAATCCCATTCCGCATATGTCATGCTCGAGGGTTTGTTCACCTTCTTAGACAATGAAATTAAAGATCCTTCTGATAAAGGTAATCTTCCATTTGCATCTTCCAAAGAGTAAAATTTCTCCCATTGAATTTATCAACCGGTTGATCTTCCATCATCTTCCATAACTCCCACTCAAGCTAAAACTTTCCCTATAATTCAACACTTCATCTAACCAAATCCAAGATCTTGATACTAGTTAGGAAATAAGGGATAAAATATGCGGATGAGTCCCTCATAGAATCGCAATAGTAGAAACTAATATGCAAAAAATATTACAGATTTGAAATAAAAGTGCAAAATAAAAATAACACAACACAAAGAGATAATATTTAACGTGGTTCACCCAATTTGGGCTACGTCCACCAAGAATCACTTGCTCAGATTTTATTACAAGCCACCACTCTCTCAATACAATACCCATATCTATTTGGAGCTATGCTCAACAAACTCTACAAAATTCACACCCGAATTCATACACATTTGCAATGTTACATCATACCTACCATATGCACAAAACCACATAAGTAGACAACTGCTTAAGTAGTTTTACAAAACCGTGGGTATCAAAACCATGGGCCAAAACTGTCCCATAAACCTATGGGTCAAAAATCCCACCCATATGAAAAAAATCACATTTCTAGTATATGGGGCATGCTTTTTTTGAGGCCAAATTTGTTTTTTGGGAACTTCACTTCCCAAACCCCGCTAATGGGGGCTCCCCATTTGGGGCCCGGGGCCACGGCCCGAACCTCGATGAGACAACTATGGAAAATGTACAGTACTCTTAGTGTATAGTATTCAACACTCTCACACATGAAAACATGCTCCACAACCTAATAACTTAGTCGGGAAGTCTTCTAGCTTTTATCTTTACTTAGGCCACACTCCAACCGATTTTCCTATTTTTATCCCGTAATATGCAAAATCGACTAAGTCCTAGGATTTTCTCTTCTCGGTGCCCGCCTCCTCAACTCCTGCTTTCCCTTTCTTCTGCGCTTCTACACCCAAGTTGCGCACCTTAACTCTCTCGTGCGCTCTTAAAATACTTAGTCAAGTTTTATTAACCCAACATGTTTTTCAAACTGTTCTTGTGCCTTATGTAGGCATCTACATTTGCACAATGTCTATAAGGGTATTTTCAGCCACAAACATGAAAAAATTCCTCCATCCATTTTTCTTTGTGATTTTCCATATGTTGCACTTAAGCTCATATTTTGGCAAAATGGTTGGAAGGATGTCTACTAAGTTTGTGGAGTTTTGTATTAAATCATATATGCATTTGCTTTGAAAGTTTCTTGAGCCTTTTCAAAAAGTTATTTTTTTACAAATTATGCATGAGCTCCACTACCCACCATAATTTTCCCACCAACCCTACCTTAGCATCTCCACCCATTTCCTTCAAATATCACCTTCTCCTCCCCATGAATGAAGTTTTATTTTATTTTATTTATACATATTACCATATGAAATTTTAATCTTTAAATATTATCACTATTTTATTTATAAACTGAATCAATACATTTATATATATATTAAATAATAATAATAATTATAAGGATTAAATATTAGCGAGAATCATTCAAAATAGAAATCAATACTCGAATCGAACCACAATCACAATTATTTAAATGATTTAAATTTCATTTAAATTTAATATTATTATATTTTTTATTATCTCACAAATGAAATATAAACACACTTCCCAAGTATGCGATTAAATGCATCCATAATTCCATTAACTTGTACACACATGTTGACAAAAAACATTCTTCATCTATGGAGGAAGCGAGCGATGGAGGAAGCGATGGAGGGACAATCAAAGTAAGTCTTTGCTATACGCTCTACAAAATGTCTATGATCTAGGCTGAAACAACTAAGAAAGAGTTGATTTCTAACTTGAATCGGATGGTTAAGTTGCAAGCAGAGAAAGTGAGCATGTTGGGATCCACACCCTTGGCCTGGAATAAGATTCTTCAAAACCCCATCAGAAATGTGGGGCCGCAATCTCTAGAAAAAGGGTAGTTCACATGGGAGAAGGAAAATGAAGGGGTTACCTGTCTAAAGGTGCTAGATGGTTGCTTGCATAGGGCTTTGGACAAAGTGAATCTTTCCCTAGTTGGTAAGTTTCTAGGCTCCAGACCTAATATTGATGTCATTAGAAAATGGGCTTCTAGAAAGTGGAAACCAAAAGGGGATCTGAGTATTACCATTATGTCACGGGGTTTTTTTCTGAAGCTAAATTTAATCAATAGATGGATTTGGAATCGGTGCTTCTGGGAGGCCCGTGGTGGCTGGGCAATATGGGCCTCTTTCTAAAAAAATGGTATCCTGGGTTTGATCCAAACGTTGAGAATATAAACACCATTCCAATCTGGTGTAGACTCCCAGGGTTACCTCTACAATATTGGGATGATGAGATTCTGTTAAATATTGCTAAATCCCTTGGTGCTCCGATTGGGCTTGATGGGCCCATGAGGAATAGATCCAGACTAGCTTTTGCTAGATTCTGCATCTCTTCTGAAATGGAGCAGGAGTTACTAGATCATATCACTCTGAAATCCAAGTATGGCATTTGGCACCAAAAGATCGATTATGAAACCTTTCATTTGAGATGTAAGCAATGTCATCATATAGGACATTTCACCAGAAAATGCCCTAATAAGGAGATCTCCCAAGAGGTTAAACAAAGCAAGAAAGAACAACTTGAAGGAGATGGTACTCAGGCACAGGAAACTAGGATGATAGACAAGGAAAGCCAAAGGGAAGAAAAATCCCTTAACCAACCTATGTTGAACTACAAGAATAAAGAAAAAAAAGGGGTTCAGAACTCCTATCAGAAACCCCGATCTGTAGAAAGTTATGGCATCCAAAAACCCCAGCGGCAGCTTTACATGGAGCAATCATAAGCAACAAAGAAGATTCAGAAATGCAAAATCTAGTAAAGGTGACTCTGGAGGTTGATGAGCAAGAGGGAACAGTGAAAGTAAATATTATCTCTAAGGATCTTGCCCAGATTGTGGAAACTCAAAATATCACTAAGGAAACTGTGATAGATAACCCGAATCCTTTATGCATCATTGAGGAAATGGTGGGTGAGGAGAAGGATACCATGGAACTAACGGAAGCATTACAGAAAAACTCTCCATGGGTAAACAGTAAAAAAACACCCAAAAGTGGGAACCCACTTTCTAGCAACAAATCAACAAATCTACAACTTGTTGACAAAAATAGGAGAGAAAGAGGAGGGAGAAGTAACGCCGCTCAGAGAAAACAATTTTATGATGAAGACTCGGAGCTAACTACTAGGATTCATAGAGGTCATCTCTAAAAAAAGAGAATGAAAGGATTTGAAAAGATCCCAGATTCACTCTACAATGAAAAGAAAAAGAAAATTGACAACTGGGGAACTTCAACATCCATAACCACTAGATCATCTACTAGAAGAATAGTAGACTTTGGAAGTAGCTCTAAAAGAGGAAGACCCTCAAAAAAGGCTCTTAGAACCAAGAGAACAGAGATAGACATTGCAGATGGCACTCAACGACAACTGAACCATCAGGCAATCCCAACACCTACTTCTATTAAATGAAGATCATATCTTGGAACATCCGAGGGCTAAATGGAAACTCCAAACAAAGAATAATCAAGGAGTTATGGGAGTCTAGTAGACCTAGTATTTTGATTCTACAGGAAACTAAGATGAACGCTAAGGTTCTTGAAATAAACAAAAAGAATTTCTGGGATAATTCCGATATGGTTGTGGTGGATTCTCAGGGAGCTTCAGGTGGTCTGGCTACTTTTTGGGATAAAAGGTAGTTTACTGGTATGATTCTTACTATTAGTACTAACCATCTTGCTATTAAATTTCATGCTATTGAGAACAATTGTGAGTGGATTATTTCTAATATCTATGCCCCTAATATGGTCATTGGGAGGCGTAAACTTTGGTCTGATCTCAAGACTTTCAGAAGTCAGCATACAACTGCCAACTGGCTTATCATGGGTGACTTTAATTCTCCTCTAAACCCAGGTGAAAAACAAGGAGGAAACTCTATTTTTCCACAGGCATGGATGAATTTACTGATTTTGTTGCTGATCTTAATCTTTTGGATGTGGATCTTCATGGAAATCAATTCACCTGGACTAACAGAAGGATGGGGAAAGATCTAATCCAAGTTAGACTTGATAGAGCACTAATATCTCATAAGTTGGATTCTTAATCAGGACTTTCATCTTTCTTCTCTGCCCAGAATTGGGTCGGACCACAATCCGATTGCTTTAAAACTCTTCAATTGGACTAAGCCCACCCGAAGTTCCTTTAAATTTGAAAAGATGTGGATGGAACATGATGACATACATGAAAAAATTAAAGAATGGTGGATTGGAGATGGTGAGGGCACTGCTCAATATAGACTTATTCAGAAACTCAAAAATGTTAAAAAATAGGTGAAAATTTGGAATAAAAGAGTTTTTGGAAATGTGTTTGAAAAGAAGAAGGATTTAAAACAAAAACTCCAAGATCTGAAACCAAGATGAATATAATGGGGAGATCTCTTGAAGACCAGACTTTGGAAAAGAATATTCTCTCAGAACTGCATACGATTTGTAGCAGAGAAGAATCTCTATGGAGACTCAAATCTAGGGCTATTTGGCTGAAAGGAGGAGACAAAAATACAAAGTTCTTTCATATGACCACACTTAAACATAGAGCATGCAATAGGATAATGGAAGTTGCTAAAGGAAATGACACTGTTATAAAAGACCCAAAAAGCATCAAAGAGGAGGCTCTTAAATTTTATGAAAAACTTCTCAATGAGAAGACTAACATCACTGATGAGGCAGCTTCTTTTATGTTGGAGGCTATCCCCCAAGACAAAATTGAAGAGTAGAGATTTAAAGATATCACTAAAGTAGTCACATTAGAAGAACTTCAAAAAGTTGTGTTTACTCTTGAAGGGGATAAGGCACCAGGCCCGGATGGTTTTTCAGTTAACTTTTTTTAGAAATTTTGGGAAATCTGTTCGATGATCTTCTCAGGGTGGTGAATGAATTTTATAGAACTGGGGATCTTTTAAAAGAGTTGAACAACACCCACATTGTGCTTGCTCCAAAAAAATGGATGCTAAGGATTTCAAAGACTTCAGACCCATCAGTCTAGTGAATGTTATTTATAGAATTTTCACCAAGATCATTGCTACCGATTACAATTCATTATGAATGATCTAATTTCAAAGCAACAAGAGTGGTTTCATTAAAGGCAGGATTATTCAGGATGGTGTGATTATGGTTCATGAGACCATACACTCTATGGATAATAACAAAAAAGCAAATATGGTCCTTAAACTTGATATGAATAAAGCCTTTGATAAAGTCTCCTGGGTCTTCCTGGACAAAGTTTTGGCAAAATTTGGTTTTCTAGCTAAATTCAAAAAAATTGTTAAGGCATGCATCACTACGGTCAGATTCTCAGTGGTGGTCAATGGAGAGCCAGTGGGATTTTTCACAAGTAGTAGAGGGTTAAGGCAAGGGGACCCAATATCCCCTTTGCTATTCATTCTTATGGCAGATAGTCTTAGCAGAACAATTGATAAAGTAGTTACAGATGGTCTTTTGAAAGGCTCTAAACCCACTTCCACTAGCCAAGCAACTTCTCATCAGCAATTTGTGGATGATACAATCCTTCTTTTAATGGCTTCCATCCTTGAAGCTAAAGCAGCAAAGTCTATTATGAAACTTTATGAATCTACTTCTGGGCAAGAGATTAATTATGATAAAAGCTCCATTTTCTTTTTTAACACCCCTGATGAAAGACAAATTAAAATTGCAAAAATTTTGGGCTGTAAAATCAGTTCACTTCCTGCTACTTATCTAGGGCTCCCCCTTGGTACTAAAAAAGTTTCAATCAAATTTTGGAATGACCTGTTGGAGAGATTCCAAAAGAAAATGGTTGGCTGGAAAGGAGCCATTCTGTCTAGTGCTGGTAAGTGTTTGCTCATAAAAAGCACTCTTCAAAATCTACCTATTTATATTATGTCTCTCTATAAAATCCCTTCTACTTTCAGAGAAAAAATTGAGAGGATACAAAAAAATTCTTATGGCAGGGCATGGAGGATAAATTTAAATATCACTTGGTTGCTTGGGATCAAGTTTGCATTCCCAAAAAAATTGGGGGCCTGGGTATAAAAGACATAAAGAAAATGAATGAGGCTCTTATTGAAAATGGGATGGAGAATGCTCTCTGAGAAACAACCCTGGATTGAGCTAATTAAGGCCAAATATCTAAATCAACAAGCAGTCATTTCTTTTCTTCAGGATGAGCATCTTCCTTATGGTTCCATTTTCTAGAATAATTTAGTTCAGATCAGAAATTTCATCAAACAAGGAAGCAAATGGAAAGTGGGGAATGGTCAGAGATATAAAATTTTGGGGGATAACTGGTTCAACTGTAGTCTTATTGATAGATTTGGTGCAGCTAAGGATAGCCTAGAAAGTAAGTATGGAAAAAGAATCATGGATTACATTGAAAGAGATGACAACAAGAAGAAATGGAAAAAGCTTTCTGTGGATAGAGATGATCTGAATCAAATTATTTCCTCTTTGCAAGACCAGTTGGACCTTATTCCCTTAAGTCAACTAGATGTTAAGGATGAATTGGTCTAGAACAATTCTATTGATGGTGAGTATTCTGTTAAAACAGGTTATAATTCTTTCTTTGAAACTATTCAAAGTGAGTTCAACTGGAGCAGGATTTGGATGACTGAGCTCACTCCCAAAATAAATTTTTTCTTTTGGCTTGTTCTCAGGGGTAGAATTCTCACCACTGATAACTTGATAAGAAAAGGTTTTATAATGCCAAATAGATGTCATCTATGTAAAAATAATATGAGGATATCAGACATTTGTTTATCCATTGTGAGTATGCCATAAAAATATGGAATTTTGTCTTTTCTAATTTCAAAGTTTCCTGACTACCAAAAGATTTCATTCAGTTTTGGACCCAATGGAGCCCTCCCTTTAAACATCTGTGTTGTGAGAAGACTCTGGAAGTTGGTAATGCCTCATACTATTTGGAGGATATGGAAAGATAGAAATGATATCATCTTTAGAAATAGTAAACAACAGTGCAAGCTCAACATTGTTAAAATCTCTAATGTTGTTAAAGAAAACATTGTAAGATTTAAACCTCCTAAGAACAAGAGTTACCCTAAAAATGAAGAGCATATCTTGTCCCAATGGAAGATTGGAGCTAGTATTCAGAATGGCACCAGTAGTAACATTGATAGATCTTTGATTTATTGGAACCCTCCTGATCTTAATTGGCATAAGCTAAACTTTGATGGGGCCTCTAAGGGAAATCCAGGGATATACTGTTGGGGGAGGAGTGATTCGGGATCACAGAGGTAATCCTATAGCTGCTTATGCTGGTAAAATGGGGATACAAATGAATCATTATGTTGAAGCATTGGCCACTCTATGGGGTCTTAGAATTGCTCTAGACTCATAATGTTCAAAACCTTATTCTGGAAGGAGACTCACTGAATATTATCAACCATCTAAATCAGTCTTCACCACCAAGCTGGAACATCAAGGATTTCATCATGGAATCCATAAGTATCTACCAAACCTTCAACAATATCCGATCAAGCATACATACAGGGAGGGAAACAAAGTGGCCAATGCATTGGCTAATTATGGCATAAATATTAATTTTAATATTTGGGATAATGGTAATTGCATCCCTGAGCAGGTTCAAAACAACATTCATGTGGATAATTATAGACAATCAAATACGGAGTAAGGATAATGATTTTTGGAATGGGATTTTGTGGAGATTAAATTCACACATGTGGGGCATCTCATATATAAAGAAGCTCTTAAGTGGAACTTTGAGTACACTCAAGTACGCAGTAAGGAAAATGATGACTTAAAGTGGGCTTTTAAGGAGATAAAAGTTCACACATGCGAGAAATCACAGATACAAAGTAGCTTTCATGCAGTCACTTGCGGGAACTCACACGTAAGTTATGACTGCATTAATTATCATTACTCCCATCATGTGAGAGGGCTCCTTAAAAATAGAGAAAGATAGATTGTTAACTACATTTCATCCAGTAGTTCACAAAAGGGTTTAGAAGAAAGTAGTATCAAGCATTCTAGAAAGGATAAAATGGGAGGAGCGCCTTGTCAGATTGAGCCCAACAGAGACCCAGATTGGAAGAATAACAAGGTGCTTTGGAATCTTCTTAAGTAGGGAGGAATCACAAACTTTATTGATAGGATCTAGGGGCACGATCAAACATATCTATTCAGTTTGTGATGGAGTGGAAGGATCGGAAAGTTGAATATGGTGGGAAAAAATCTCTATTAATGAGGAACTCATCGCCGAAGCTACAGGCCTTGGGATGGATGGATTCCATTTTTTCAACAAGAGGATCGATAAAGTGGCTGAGGAAAAGAAGTTTTGTTGCTGGCAATGAGGAGCTGATCTTCATTATGGGTTTGAAGGTAAGCTCCATACCCTCGCCATTTGATGAAATAACCCGCATGATGGTTCGTTACATCTCTCTGAGGGGAGATATGTCACAGTGCCCACAAAACATCTAGTGTTCCTCAACCATTTCCATAGGAATATCATGGTTTGTTTCCCACATTACCTTCTTTTCTCTCTCGAACGCTCCATTCTGGAGTTCCAGAAACATACCCATGCGGTCCCCCTGCATCAAGGTTTAATTTTCTTGTTGCACAAGCTTTGTGTCTTAAGTTTCCCAGCCTCCCTTCTTCCCCTAGCTCTCCTCCTTTGCATCCCACCACCAATACCCCCACTCACACCCCCATCCCTTCCATCACGGCTCCCACCCCCACTCCCATCCCTTCCATCACGGCTCCCACCCCCATCACCTCTACCATGGCCAAACCTAAAACTAGGTCTCAAAAACACCCAAGTTGGATATCCCTATTTTGGGGAGAATTCTTCGTAGCACTCAGGAATTGGAGGATGTTCAAAACCTCCTTCATATTAGTAGAGCAGGTCATCAAGAGGCTTCACACACAGAGAGTACTACCCAAAGGCTGGAAGCCTTAGAAAAAGATATGTTCAACCTGAAAGAAGAAGTACAGAACTTGACTAAGAAAAAAGGTAAAAGGAAGAGGGAGGAGGATTTTGATCTTGACAATACACAAATTGAGGATATCTATAAAAATTTAAACTCCCTGGACAACCATCTGGGGAAAGCTAAGGATCGCCATGATCACAACATGGCAATTTTTAATGCAATTGGTGACTTCCTTGAACAACATGTTCTGCAGTGTCTCTATCCTTAGTGAGATCCCGAAAACTCATGGGGTATGGATAAAGAAAGAAGTCAGACCATTAAAAAGTTGATGCTAAGGATCCCACTCACATGATGTTGTCTCTATTTACCTCTTTGCAAACTGTCAAATCCAGAATCAACAAAGCTGCCAAGAAGTAGGGATGTTCTTCATTGCAGATGCTGACTTTCATTGGGTTTTTTTGTTGTTTTTTGCTATTTTTTTTTGGCTACTTTGTTGCAGCGTAAGCTCTATTTTGCTTGTTATGTAGTAACTCTTTTTTGGTTACCTATGGATTCAATGCCTTTCTAGATTCTGATCCTTCTATTTTGTGGAACTTCTTAGTATATTATCTGGCTTTTAGGCCTTCGTTGTAATCAGGGTATAGTCCCTTCAAAACTATTTACCATATAAGAGCATCATTTTCGATGTGAAACAACGTCAAGTGTAGAAGGATCAGTAAGAAAGGGAACTAAACAATGGAACATGTCGCTTAGAAAAATAACTTGTTGGTATAACGTGACCACCTTAAGAAATCAAATTTTAAAAATTTCTTCAATTATTTAAGTTCTATGAAGATTGGTACTTCCATTTTACAATATTACTTAGTTATTCTCTTCCTTATAACATTTATTAATCTCAAGCTCTTATTATTTCATTGTTTTAAGATTTTAGTTGATTTATTCACATGGGTGCCCAATAGTAACTCGTCATTTTGATGCCACATAAGGCCTTGACACAACACTAAGGTATGCAATAAATATTTCTACATGCTTTTACGACTTTATCACATCACAAGGCCTCAACCCAACCATGGGAAAAATACATACAATTCACACAACATAGTACTCTTCACATAACATAGTACTCAACACCGAAACAATAATAATACTCGTAACATAAGCATAATATAACAATAAGGAATTACCAACAATACCAATACTCAAGTTTCACACAATTCAAAACTACAACTATAACTACGCAATGAAAAATTGGGACCAACATCATATCATCAATGAGGAACATCATAAAACATCGAAAGACTCAAATATTGCTCATGAAACATAAATATCAACTCCATATACCTCCCATCCTCCATAAGCCTCCCAAAATAACTCCATAAACCTCCCAAATAGCTCCATAAACTTCCCAAAAGAGAAGAGAAACATAATATCAAAACCAAGTCGATCCACTCTATAGGAATGAACACCTAGAGATCTGCCACCTAAAAATAATAATATCAAAACTAGGTTAGGACACTCTATGGAGATAAAAACTAGATCTCCGCTACTTGAGAATCATAATATCAAAAGTGGGTTAGACACTCTATGGAGATGAACACCTAGATCTCTTCTACTTGAAAAACCAAAGGTCTAGCAACATGCAACCCTAGGTAATACAATCCTAAGAGCTTTGAGCGTACCCAAAAATCTGTACATGGACCGTATCAGGTTGATGGAAAACATATAAGCACATACAACATGGTAGAACCAGCTCATTCAAACATTAAGAGGGTCCACATTGGATGACAAATAGCCAAGTGGAACAAAATCATAAGCTTTAAATTTTGAAAACTAAAACAAAGAAAATATCGATAAATCAAGAAAAATGGTTAAGTAGTTGTTATCAAATAGCAAAACAATTATAAAAAAATAGATAACGAGTCTCGAAGCCTAGCAACAATAAAATTAAATTTTATTTCCAGGTATAATCGAGTTTACAAATAAAACACATATGCAAAAATCACATCACAAGAACTTTAGTAACATCCAAAGAGGTCATTCATCGTGGTACTAAATCATCAAGTACACATCTCGCATTGAGAAATCCATCTTGGAATATGATATAATAATGATCAATTGATGCAACTACCATAATCTCTATCTAAATCATCCTCCAAAAATCCCACAAGGCTCAACATAGTCGTAACCACACATAGGTCATCTATACGACAACCATATAGGGAGAGAGAAAAGGGTACATGTCACCATCTACTGAGCCTAAGGTGTCCACGAAACACAATATACATGGCACCTGTTGAGCAAGTATCATACATACCAAACAAGCACAAGTGGGTTTTCAATCTATGTAAGACTCTACTTCCTATCTCATACTCAACTTGAGTGACTGAAAATGGTACACAATTAATCACTCCACACTTACAATTTTGATGCTACATGTAGGGATCGTAAGTGTAGGATGCACAACATAACACATCACTACATTACTAACATAATGATGATTTACACAAAAAACCATAGCATCTTATGCATGGTTTATTTACTGAGGTAAAATAAAACATTATTTCATGTAGGATAAATATATTATTATTAATTATGAATTACATAGTTATATTATTTAATTATTGTTATTTGGTTATATTTATTTATAACCTTTTATATTGTTTATTTGTTGCATTATTGCTGCAACTATATTTGTTTGTATTTAGTTGGTTATTGCTTCCTGGATGTATTTTGGAAGTTGTTATGATTTTGGTTGTACTTGTGCAACCTTGTATTTATCTGCACATGGCTGTTTAATTCCTATAAGAATTGAAGCACTCCATTGTAATTTTGGTTGATTTGATATTAATAAAAGTTTATCGTGCTTCCACCCTTTTCACCCAGTTTACATTTGGTACTAGAGCTGGTTGAAGCTCCTGGAAAGGTTGGAGAAAGGTTGCAGAGGAAGGAAAAGTTTTGGAGAAGAAATTTGCTTCACCGGAGAGCCAGTGTTGCCTCTCGCATAACTTCCCAAACTCCTGCGCAGCCTCACAACCTCCCAGTGCGATCTCCAAGTAAACGGAAATAAAATTTGTTTTTTTCCTTGGTGCTCTTTGCACTTAAAAATTTGTTTCTAGAGCTATTACATATACATGAATTAAAAAAATAATTTCCCCATCAGGGGTTTTGTCTTTAAATTGTTTAGTTACAAATAATATTATTTGTACTATCAAATTTGGAGGAGGAGTTTTTGTTTGCATAGTTCCCACAGAGAGTTGTCAGAGCTTCCCACCGAGCCCATGATCGAGCTCTCACCGCACACCCAGTGTCCTTGGGTTCTTAAGCGATCTTTTACCTCTAAATAAGTCATCTTCCATAGGAAAGTTGTGTTGTTTCACGGTTGACCAAGCTGCAATACTAATCACCGAGCTCTCAAAGCAATCTTTTTCAAAGGGTCTCCCTGATCGGGCCATTGTCATTGGAGATCCTCTACCTCATTTTGTTTGTTCCAAGTTGTTTCATTAAGTTTTAGTGGAGATTTGATTAGAGGGTTACATTCACAATAACTCCACATAGCTTGCGACATCCACATGACATGCGAAAAAGCATATTTAAAAAACAACCCCGCTCCCTACACCACAAGCCATATATTGAGTTTGGCGCTCCACATAATCAAAACCCTACACACATAATCCAAAATAGCGGCGGGTTTTTTCAAATTAATCCACCAAGCTAGCGAATACGGTGAGCTTCTGCTCCAACGAACCCTACATCAATATTCAACACGCACTGCAGGTGGCCAAGCTCAACGTTGTGGACTTGCACAAAAAAAAGCCATAATATCAATATGCAAACAACAAATAGAAGCATATTGGTAGTGTTGAATACAATACGGTGAATAAATTAAAAAAATCAAAAGAAATAGTGATGGATAGAAAAATAAAGCAAAGAAAAGATAAAAAATAGATATGGTTTTAGCGGTAGTGAACCCTAATTCACCCTCCTCCTTCTACGCAGCCTACGTTGATCTCAAAGTGAGACATCTTCAAAGCTCTCCTTCATGCATGCACATGGAGCCTCTATTCATGCTAAGTCACATTTCAAAAGGTTAGTGAGAGTTTCTTTAATTTAAATATAATTTGCTTCAATTTTTTATTCAAGCGCACAAGTGTTGGCCGAGTGGTTAGTTTGATTGACTTGGGTGGGTTAGTGAGGGGTTCGACCCCCACCCCCAACGATCCTTTTTAGAAAATTTGCTTTTAGTGGAGAAATTGAAAACCACCAAACTTGGAGGAAAAATTAGTGGTAAAACCTTCTCCAAACAATTTAGTCATAACTAAATAGGTCACTAAAATTTTAGTGAGAAAAACCCTAATATAGGGAATTTTTTTTTCTCCTAATAGGCCTATTTTTTCATTTCGAGCAACTTTTGCTAAAGGAGGTGTACCCAAAAATTGCATTTTTAGCTATTTTTTTGTAATTTTTGGCATAAAGGGTCATATTGGGCTCTGGAGGCCACTAGGGCCTCGTAAAAAAAAACAAATTTTCCTACCATTTAATTTTTCCAAAATTTTGAATGTAATTTGTATACTTCAAAGATATATTGTACTAATTTGTAGGTTTCCATACTCATCGAAAAATTTGTATCTTCTCATCAACTAGCAGAATATTGTACTAAAAATAATAAAATTTGGTTCAAAAACACTCACGAGATCCTAGATCTCATTCACAGTGTTTGGTATATACAGTGCCTCTGGGAAGCGCTTACGGGTAAAGCTGTCACAAATACTACTACACTTAACGCCTAATATAGCTGCAACAACGTTGTCTAGGCATTGACCCTTTAAATCAATGGGGAGTAATAAGGTCATAGTGCACACACTATGATCCATCCCATCCGTCTGTGAATGATTGCATGACATAAATCGGACTTAGAAATTATCCGAGTATATAGCAAAGTTACGCACGCGTATGAGGATATTTCTTTGAGTCGGTGTTAATAATCACACAAACCCCTTTCAGTATTGTCTTGGTACCACATATCAAATTCTTTCACATACGTTAACGCCTATTTCACGTACCACCGGGTATATAGAAAGGCGAGCTTCTTCCATGTACTACGGGTATATCGAAGGGCACGTATATAGAAAGGTTCAAGATATCGATCGACGGTATATAGATTGGGAGACCATATACCTAAAGTGATAAGAGCCTAACCCTATCAGTGATTTCTGCAAAATGGGCACCAATGCCTCCAAATTGTTTCTTCTTGATTCACAACTACTCAGAGGAAACAACTATGCTACATAAAGACAAAAATCAAGACACAACTTGAATTTGAAGAGATCTTTCCCGTGGTACTCGGTACTCTCACCATATCAACTACATATACAACACAAACAACAACATTTTGATAAAGAAGATCTAAAGGACAAACTCATCATCTTGTTTGGAGTGTCTGACGATGTGAAACCCCACATTCGAGATGCCAAAACAGCCAAAGAAGTGTGGGATAAGTTGGGCATGATTTATGAGGCTTAAAACAAGAATGTCATACTAAATTTGCAGAGTCAATTACACACACTGAAGTTAAAGAAGAATGAGAAAATTGAAGCTTTCTTAAGAAGAGTTGTAGAGTTGAGGGCTTCAATTCTAGTCTTAGGATAAATATTCACGATGAAACTCTCATTCCCATTGTTTTGAGAGCTCTCCCTTCTTCTTACTACATTTTTGTAACAACACTAAACTTGTTAGATACGACAGTTAGTTTTGAAAAAATGGTAAACCTACGCAATAAGAGGAAGTCATGCATAACAAGGATGATGAAGAGGAGAAAACACTTTCTTCTCATCAAAAATGGAAAGGAAAAGGAAAGGAAAACCTAATTCCTATCAAAATTCCCAACATCAAAATCAATATCAACATCAAGTAGAAGAAACAATGTCCAATCTGTAAAAGAGGACATGAATTGAAAGATTGTTGGTATAACACTTATAAGAAAGGTTCATCAAGTAACTCTAGACCTCAACACCAAAATATCACAAGGGACATACAAACTACAATCAAGGGCAGAAAAAGGGGAACTGGAAAAGAAGACCCCATTAGCAAGGAAATATTGTTGAGCAAGAAGAACATTCAGATAATGAAGACTTCTTGTACATTCGATCAAGTGAACCTTCCACGTCATATAGTGATGTCTGGTATGTTGATTCGGGAGCCACTCAACACATGACCAGCCACAGAGAATGGTTTACTTCAATGAGGGACACACCTTTGAAAAACCATGTTTCATTGGGAGATGATTCTTCATATACAGTTCAAGGGATTGGGAACATTTCTCTACCCCTTGGTTCATGTAATTAGTAGACTATCAGATGTCTTATATGTCCTTGGGTTGACAAAGAATCTACTTTCATTTAGTCAACTCCTAGATCACAACTTAAAAATTGACTTTGATAGTCATTCCGCAAGAAAATGTGTTTGATTTGAGACAAATCATGAGGCTCAAAAATAGTTGCAAAAGCCTCCAATGTGGGACGCATGTTCCAACTTGATTTGTCCATAGAGATGATCAGCACTTGTGGCTAAAAACTCTACCTTAGCATAGTTGTGGCATTAGAGACTTGGTCATGTTAGTTTCAAGTATCTCGAGAAACTTCACCTGACGTAATATGGTACATGGGTTTTCATCTCTTTAGAAGGATACAAATAAGTGTCCTCACTACCTAGTAGGAAAAAAACACAGAGCTTCATTCTATAAGATTAATTTTCAAGCTCATGGCAAAGCTTGATCTGTTCATACCGATCTTTGTGTTCCGATGCAACCAAGTAGTCATTCTATATTTCAATACTTTATGCTTTGTGTTGAGGACTATTCAAGAAAAATGTGGATTTTTTTCTTCACAAGAAAAGTGAAGATTTTGAAACCTTCAAGAAGTTAAAAATAGCTATTGAGAATGAAACTAGTCGTCACATCAGAACTCTCCACTCAAATCGAGGGGGTGAATTCACCAAGAATGAGTTTAAAGACTACTTACAAGATCATGGGATTCATCAACAAATGCCTCCTCCAAATACACCACAACATAATGGTGTTGTCAGAGAGAAGAAATCATAATATCATGGAAATGTTGTGATGTATGATCGATGATTCTGACATGCAAAGAAATTCTTGGCGTAAGAAGCAAAGACAACAAAGGTGTATTTATTGAACAAAGTGCCCACAATTTCTCTTGATGGAGTAACCCCACATGAAGCATAGTCAAAGTGGAAACCATCTTTCACACACCTTAGAGTATTTGGGTGTAATGCAAGTATGCACATACCCAAGTAGAACAGAAATAAATTGGACATGAAGTCACAGAAAATCATCTTCATTGGGTACAATGAAGAGACTCTTGGGTATAGATTGATGGATTCAAAGACCAGAAAAGTCTACACTAACAAAGATGTTGAGTTTTTTTAGAAGAAGGAAGTAGAGTCTCCTCCTCCAGACTCACTTGATGTAGATTCTTCACCAGTTGTAAAAACTAAATTTGATGTTCCCATAGATGATGAAAGTGATGATGGGGATGATGGTGTTGATATGATAGAACCACGACCCACCCAAATAGTTCAGCGTATGCCCAAGTGGTGTACTAGCATGTTACGAGATGCAAGAATGGATGCTCCACTGATACATCCACCCCTGGACCACAAACTCACAGTAAAGAAAGAGAAGAAGTGAAATTTTCTTTGATGAGTAGAGTTATTGAGTCTGATGAGCCCTCTACAATCCAAGAAGCCCTACAATCAAAAGCTTGGAAATATTCCATGGACTCTGAATACTAGTCAGTAATGAAAAATAACACTTGGCGCTTTTTGATCTTCCACTGTGGGAAGAAACCTATTGGTCACAAATGGATATTCAAAATGAAGTACAAAGTAGATGGGACAATGGAAAAGTATAAAGCGAGACTAGTAGCAAAGGGGTATGCACAAAAAGAAGGCATTGACTACGAGGAGACATTTTCTCCCACAACTAAGATCAAAATGATTAGGATGATCTTTTATCTAGTTGCATGATTTGGTTGGAAACTCCATCGATGATGGACATAAAATGTTCCTTCCTAAATGAAGATTTACAAGAAGAAGTCTAGATATGACTCAACTTGAGGGATATGTTATACCTAGTCAAGAAGAAAAGGTATGTAGACTCAAGAAATCTCTATATGGCCTTAAACAGGCACCCCAAGCATGGTACATCAAAATTGATGAGCATCTCGTACAACATGGATTTGTTAGAAATCCATATGATCCCAATCTTTACCTCAAAAAATAAGGGGGATATTGTGCATGTCATTGTCTATGTTGATGATGTTGTCATCACTTTGGTAGTTCAGTGAAGATGATCAATGCAATAAAGAAAGATCTTAAATAATCATTTGACATGATAGATCTCGAGATGATGCACTATTTTCTTGGATTGGAAGTATGGTAGAAAGAGAATCATATCTTTGTTTCTCAGTTGAAATATACCAAGACAACGCTCGAGAAATTTAGGATGATGGATTACACATTGATTACTACACCTATGGAGAAAAATTACAATTATCTTGTTCAGATCCATCTCCTGAGGTAAATGCCACTCTCTATCGGCAATTGATTGGGAGTCTCATTTACCTGACCTACACTAGACTAGATATCAGCTTTGTAGTGAGCTATCTAACCAGGTTCATATAGGAACCCAAAGTTTGTCATTGGAAAGCATCAAGGTGCATCTTGAGATATCTCAAAGGATCAGTGGATCTTGGTCTAGAATACAAGAAGAACGACAAATTATTCTTGTCGGGATATTCATATTCGATCATGCAAAGAAATATTAATGACATAAAATACACTTTAGGGTTTTTTGTTATTTATGGATCTAGACCAATATCATTGGGAAATAAAAACAAAACTTTTTTCTCATTCTTACACGTAATCCGAGTATCGTCTACAGAGAAGCTTGTTTGTGAAGTGATTTGGCTATGTTGCATTATAACACCATTTTTGGGTCACACTCCCCTTGGTCCCTCGATAAATAAATACCTTAAACACATCCACCTAGCCATGGCCCCCTTCACCCCACTATAATATTAATTTAATTATTTAAATTAAATTAATTCATTATCCTCACCATATTTATTATTTAAATATCCTAATTGAGATAATGCCCACATATCCACCTCACCTAGACACCTCATCTAGCCACCTCATCCTAAGACCTATTCTTAGTAAGTTGCCATAACTAACTAAGACCTACCCAAACCCTAAAAATCAATGCCTACATTCCCTCTAACCATATTCCTACCCATTAGAAGGAAGCTTCCATGCTAATCCATGGGGTAAACAAAACGAGATCCAAGAAAATCAAGGGGATCTTGCCTAGTTTAGTAAACCTAGGAAATCCCGCCCTAACCGATGTCGGTTACCCTTAACCACCACCGGTTAAGCCGAAACCACCGTCGGTTACCATTTAATCCCAAAAACAACCTTATTTTGAGGTTGGCACATTTCTGAGAGAGAGAGAGACATCTTCTGAGAACAAGTGATGAAACCAGAGCTACATGCAAGTAGAACCAACATCCGTACAAGCATCAGAACATCCATAGCCAACACCTAAAGCAACCACGAAGCCATTTGTCTTCACGGGAGCATCCAGGGAAGTGCCAAAGACCACATCAAGTCCATTCCATTTGATCACCCACCATTACCAACCAGGCATCAAGTTCATATAAATAGTAAGTCTTGTTTAGTAGATCCTTTTACATCTGTTATTAGTTTCTTCTTTCATTTCTATTCCCCCATCATTTACCTCCATGAAAACTTGACCATATTTTTATCCACATCCTTACATTTCCCCTACCTGAACCTAAATCATTCCCAGTACATACCTCGAGATCTATACGACCATTTTCCCTTCCATATTCATCTAACCCCGGATCTATCACCCAACCAAGTTTTATTGAGTTTCACCCCGACCATACCGACGCCTGGTCACCCATAACCATCACCGATTAACCTAAACCGACATCGGTCTCTATGTCTTTTACCAGAAACCTAGATCAGAGCCTAAAGTCTCCACCAAATACTCTAAACTACCCAGAACTTGACCCTAACTAGTACCAATACCCTGAAAGTGACCTTGACCTTCAGATTCAATCATAGCCTAGCATTCTGCAGAATGAATTTTCTTATCGGAGATGAATGAGATACCTAAATCATTTTAACTATAGTAGGATTTCCTTTATTTCTCACATTAAGTTGTTTTAAAAATGGATTGATTAATGTGTAGGAAGTATCACACTTCTGATAGAGCACACGCTAGGCGAGTCCACTGCATATATTGTTTAACTTTTATTTGTGGTCTTGTGTTCCATTTCGTAGTTCCTCCAAGAAAAAGGAAGCTCTCACAATCAGTCAGTGGATTCGAAGTCATACGTGCATAACAACCCATGACCAACATCTCAACTGGTATTCCTCCTAGCCCATTACCCTTATTTGTTTTTTCAGCATTTGAAGAAATGATCTAGAATCTGAAACACGCATACTTAAAGCACTTGGAATACTACAAGACAAACCAACCACCATGTATATTGACAATGAAGGAGTTCTCAAACTTGTTTACAATCCATTTTTTCATGAAAGAATAAAACACATTGAGGTACAAAGTTCACTTCATATGTGAGCATGTGTTGAAGCACAATATACAACTTTAATTTTTGCCATAGTTAAAATGAGCATATATCTTCACAAAGTCACTTTAACTTCGAATGTTGATCCGAAAATAATTAGATTATTACTACCCGATCTCGACCCTTCTAGGCTTTAATTATTTGCCGATAATTTACTCCTTTTTAGTAATCAATTTAAAATAATGCAAGACAATAATGACAATTGCATGGAGTTAACTTTCCTACGTTCCGTTCGTGGTCGAACCGTATCAAAACTTCACAATAGTAATTTCACAAGAAAACCTAATGGAATTTTATTGTTATCAAGACACCAGCTTCTTCGACATGAAAAATAGCACCCGACTTCCACCTTCCCGGCATACAATCTCCTTCGTGATCGGCCTTCCCGACGCAAACAATGCGAAGCTAGCACTCATCGACAATCCAAGATTTGCAAGTAATTAGTGTGGCTCAATGGGCCTACTGGGTAGTTTAAAATTTACTCCCAATCAAAAATATTTCATCTACTATTGCCTAAAATAATAGGCCAATGACAATCCCCTCATGCCATCTTAACAAATAATAATCTTGAGTTGTGTGTTTCTCCAAGCCCGCACTCTAGAAATGAGCTTCTCCATTGCGCCGGTGTGTGTCCACAACAAGCTTAAAAATAATAAGCTTGAGTTGTGTGTCCGTGACCAACTCGCTCAAGCAATGAGCTTCTCCGCTCGGCCGGTGTCCATTACAATGAACTAGGTACCCTATTTATACAATTTTAGGGCCCTCAAATAATGCATTCCATATAATCCTTAGGCTAAAAATACCATAGCCCGTAGCATAGAAATTGGGATAAAATATTCCCATTTGGGCGGATTACATGTTTAATGGGATTAAATCCCAAGTTTGGCGCGGCTGCATTTTTAAATGGGTTAAAATCCCATGTGGAGCGGATTGCATTTTAAAATAGGATAAAAATCCCATAAGGAACCGCATTTGAATAAGTTTCCACATTTTTTTCTCAGATAATGCCTAAGGCTTTAAATAGCCTTCCACGCATATTTGACAAAAGACCATGTTAGGCTTATAATCGCCCTAACAACCACTTCCCACCTTCTTCGTACGTGGAAACATCCAATGAAGGCTTAATGCCTCCCAAACAACCGCTCTTCTCCAAAGTTTGGCATGCATTCGCAATCTAATGTATGAACATTAATATATATATGTGGCATTGAATATGATCATTTGGAAAGTGGACTTACATATAATTTTGACCCATCTGATACAATGTGGAATAGAAATAATTAACTCGGTAATCCATCCACTTGATAGCAGTGAATTCTGTTGGCAAGCCACAATATACAACGGTCCAATATTGACCAGCTTGACCAGAGTTGACTTTTCTGGCAGATCAACTTTGACCGAACATATCTAGAGCTCCCAAAGTCCGCTTTTCACGTTCTCATAGTTGTTGGAAATCTCTCGAGATGATCTTCTACACTCGACACAATTTAGGGATGTTTAGGGAACTTTTGAAAATGATTCCTCAATCCTCATCTCTTGAGATAATGCAAAATTAAGGGGGAATGTTAGGATAAATATATTATTATTAATTATGCATTGCATAGTTAGATTATTTAATTATTGTTATTTGTTTATATTTATTTATAACCTTTTGTATTGTTTATTTTTTCATTATTGTGCAACTATATTTGTTTGTAATTAGTTCATTATTGCTTTCTCGGATGTATTTTGGAAGATGTTATGATTTCAATTGTACCTATGAAACCTTGTATTTGTCTATACATGGCTATTCGATTCCTATAATAATTACAACACTCCATTGTAATGTTGGTTTATTTGATATTAATAAAGTTTATCATGCTTCCACCCCTATTGCTCGGTTTACAATTTCCACAACTCATACATGTCACATTTCACATAATGCATCCAAAAGTACAAGTACAATAAAATAGGGGTTGTAAGATCACCATATACCCCTAAATTCATGACATGAATCTATCACATAATGCATGAAACATATATATGACGAATTTAGCGACAACATCACAATTACAATAAAACATGGTGACAACAACACAATACATCACAACACGGTGACAACTTCATAATATGACACAATTCACTATGAAGCCCTTTTTATCATACAACACATTAGTACACTTACACAATATCACTAGATAATGAGACACTAATAGTTCATAGTTCACAATAACATTTATTTCACACAATAAGGTGGTACACCATGTATTAAATTCACAAAATAGAGAGAGTAAATATCTCACACAAAACACATCAACATCATAACAAATTCACATTAAGTGGTGTGAAAACATTTGAAAGAATCAAAAAAACACTTGTCAGATCACAACATAATATCACATTACACTTCCAACTCCACCACCATCATGCAAAATCATCACAACTCCAACCAGCCCAGAGGTTTGAGAGCATGAACCTTTGCTCTGATACTAAATGCCACGCCCAAAAAAATAAGCACACAAATACAATATTAAAATACTAGAATATGTTTTTGACTTTCATTACTTGTTACACGACACCACATGGGATCACTTAGGATAATTCAGCATCACACAATACATTTATACCAACATGGACTCACACATACCACAAGATGAGAAGTGATTGGCTTCACAAGGATAGGTGACACATATAATCAAGCCTACCTAAGAGGATTACATAGGGCAGACGCTATCATTGTAACTACCCCTTATCACTCTAAGAAGGAATCTTGGATATCCTTTGGTTCCTCCAAAGCATACACACCACATCAACTTCGACATGCCCCTTATCCCTCCATTATAAAACATGCTTATCCCTCCACTAAGACTAGCCACAAATTCCTTTGGTTCCTCCAAGAAAAACACACATTTCCCTTATTTTTCCCTTCACTAGAGAAACCTTATGCCTCCACTAATAAATGATGAAATGTCATCCCAAGAAGAAGAAAATATTACCACACGAAACATATGATGCACATCATAACTACATTTCACAATAACAAAGGAAATTTTTTTATCCAAATACAATATAAACTTACAAATGACACTTCCCACAACACAACACTTTCATGGATACTTATTTATTGCATTCATGTTTCAATAATTAATCTTAAGGATTTGAAGAGCATTTAATATGTGAGTATACATTCTCTTTTTCTAGTTTTATATCATTTAACATTCAACTTAAAATAGTTTCATTTAATTTGGTTCATATACCTTATTACAATTAATTGTATAACTCATTTGTTAATAGGAACATTTGTATACACACGAGGCTAATAGTTCTTGTCCCTAGGATCCATTTCTAAAGGAAATTTTGTTGGGCCCTAAAATATCAGCTAAGTACAAGAAGGTGCGTGGGTACGTGGGAACTAGTTGAAGAAGGGCGCGGGTTGAAGGCACGTAGGGAAAGGGTTCTGCAGGGTTTTGAGAACACACGACATGCGCGTGTAAGGAAAATAGGTTTTGTACTTAGCCACATTTGGAATCCCAGAAACACACAAGAAAAGCATGACCCTTGTGGATAAGGTGCCATCCGGTGACTATGGATCAAAAAGGGAATATTCCAGGCATGCGATAGAAGGTTCTAGAAGACATCATTGCAAGAAGTGGAGAGCTCGGATCAGAGAAGGCATGCTCCCATGGAGGACCACTTCGACACTTGGCAACCAATCTGTAACTTCTAAAAGGCATGAAGGTGGTTATTGAGGCTATATATTCAAGCTCTGGTAGAAGAAAAGGGAAATTGGTGGAAAATAAGTAGAGCAAAGGACAGAGATGAGAGGTAAAGCTCTATAGAAATATCATGGAGAGTTCTATGGGTTGGGTTTAGATGATCTATAGGAGTAATGGAATAACAAGGGGATGGGCCTATGTTTTCTATGTAATATGAGGGACCTAAGTCCAGTTTTGATGCATGAATTTGGTATACACTGTTATATTGATATGTGATGGCCTCAATGAATGCAATGTGATTATCAAACATGTTGAATATGAATATATGTGGTTCCTAGTTTATACTTATATCTATATGGATCTATTCTGTGTATATTCTTTGTGAATGGATGTAAACCCTTGTGCATTTCCTTTCTATTATGGTCTAGATTTGTATTCTATTAATGCTTTCCTTGTCTAAATGGATGCATTAGCCTAGAAACTCATCATAAGCTCTCAAGATAAATGCATGGTTCTTTTCCATTCTTCTGCATTTAAGTATCTATCATAAATGATGCATTCTCACACAACTCACACAAAGGAGGGGCTCGGTGCCCACACGTGCCTTAGGTGAGCACCCAATGCCCACTGGGTGATAGGTCGATGCGCATGGGATTAGAATATTGGTCTAGGGGTACAAAATTGACTACAAAGTGCACTTGGTTTAACATCATACATTCATTACACAATAGGAACTAGTGTGAGAACAAGAGGGAAAAGTCTATCGTTTAAAGGATTAAGGTTCACGATTCTCTCTTTTTATTTATACTTTAATAATTGGGTAGGTTCATATTAACTTTTAGATGACATGGGTTTATTTTCTCACAACATAAGAAGGCTTAATCAAGTTACAAGAAAGATCTAAATTTCACTTTTCTCCTGAACAACATCTCATGATTACAATTTCAAAAACTAAACATAGTTATTATTTTGTTAATTTCCACAATTAACTCTTAATATCATGTTATAGTAAAACATACTAATAATTCAACTTAGGAATGAAATTCATTCTTAACACAAATCCTCAAAATGTCTTTTAAGAGCAAATTTTGAACTTCGTCACCTAAAATCCTTCATTTTACTCATGTGTCAGATCAAAAGGGTTTGCATTAGATTTTAAATAGGATTCACTTGAGGTAACAACTTAAGATAACCTATTCACCTTGTTACACACACGAAAAAAATACTAGGAGAAATTCCACATACTTAATACAATGTTTAACCATTACCTTTTCTACCGTATGGTTTCACAAAAATCTCGCTAAGTGTGCATGCTATGATGATAACTTGAGTTTGGGTTATTATTTCCTTAGCTAGGAGATGTTGTCTAGTACAAGGAACTAGGATCATCCTAAAATTTCAGTCTTCTATGTTATGCAAGTGATCGTACAAGAAGGGTAAATTAATCACAAGAATTTTACTTTGAGTTTGATCATTTATTTAGTTTCCTTTCCTACAATTCCAAGTAAATACAATACACAAGAGATTTAATTATTAAATTCACACTAAAACACACTATAAGAGATCAATTCATTTTTAGTTAGTATAACATCCACCCTTTTAACAATATTAAATCCAAAATCAAGTTTACACCCACAACCAAATGTCATCTTTTTCAAAACACCCCAAAACACTAAAAAAATTATACTTATAAAAAAATTCAATAATTAAGATTTTAATAAATAATAGTATTGTTGATATATCCTATACAATTACATTGTTCCAAATAACATGTTACTATGAAATCACTAGTACACTTCACTTTCTTCGTGTCTCGGTACTTACAACCACCGCATGGTCAACACAATTGTTGGCATGACATCTACCTAAAATATAACATAATTCATGTTTTTAGTTTTCCATTCACATAATCATAATACTTCACACACAACAAGAGAGAGTTAGAGATACATTCATTTTATTTCACTTCATTTCTTAACTAAAGGGGAGAGAGAAAGAGAGAGAAGAGAGAGGAGAGAAAAAAATTATTTTCCGAAAATTTAATTTCTCAAAACAAAACACAAAATAGAGTTCCATACAATCATTTATAAGTGTCTACAAGTTTCCAATCGCTTAATTGAATTGATGAGGTTCATATCTTGCCTTCTTTTACATTTTCCTACTAGTTTTTTTACCCTTTGAATTGATGGTCTGTAATTCTTCCCCTCCAGTTGAATGCTTTAAAAATGCTCACAAACTTCTTGTTTTTCCCTAGTTTGAAAGAATAATCCAAGTTTGATATAAACGTGCCTAATTTTTTTTTGTCCACGGGTTATCATTTTTCCCCTGTTTTCCCAACCATGGAGTGTTAAAATTGATTGATTTGTGCTTACTTTCCTCAAAAAACCATGGCCATGGTTGTATAATGTGTAACAACTTTTTCCATTTATCCTTTGTGCGAAAAATCCATCACCCATGAAGAAAAAATCAAATTTGGGCACAACTGGAAATTTTTGTGTTTTTTGATGGTCATACAGGTGTCATTTAGCCATCAATTTCTTCCTCAAACATGCATTGGAAATGTGGTGGGTTTTCATTGGCCAAGGATCGGCGGGGAAGTGTTCTAACTTTTCATTTTTTCACCTTTTTGACAAATGGGGCATTTTCGGGCCCAGGGACCCATTTTTTTCCAAATTTGCCTATGTGGCATGTTCTGATTGGTAGGGGATGGTGGGTGGTTGGATTCCCTTAAGGTTTTAGACCTTATTTTACAAAAATTTTAAAATTCAAAATTTGGCCCAAAACCCCACAACCAATCGTGGAGAGGACACGTGTCCTAAAAGTTTCAAAATGGAAGTGCGGGCCACGGGGGACTTAGAGTTTTTGGCTCTAATTTTATAAAGTTTCAAAATCAGTTTTTCCCCTACTCCAATCAGTGATGGACATGTGGCAGGGCATAGGGCGGTTGAGAGGAGGAAGTGGGGATTTTTCCCTTTTTGGCAAAAAAGGCTTAAAATCAAAATTTAAGTCATTGGCCACAAGTGAATCATCGAGTGACACGTGGAAAGGACAAGGTGGGTCGCGGGTGGGAAGGGAAAATTTTCCCTTTTTCAAAAAGACTCAAAATCAAAATTTGAAGCACTGGCCCGCTAGCGAATCACAAGGAGACACGTGGCAAGGGAAAAATCGAGGTGCGGGCCCGTGGGGAAAAAAGTGAAAATTTTCCCAATTTCCAAAAAGGTCAAAATGCGTAGAATTGAAGCATGATTTCAATGGGACCCACCATGTGCCACGTGTTAGCTCCAAAATTCAAAGGTGGAGGGTGGAGGAAAAAGTCAAATTTTTCCATTTTTCAAAAATGTCAAAAAGTCAAAAATGAGCCCGAATTTGTTTCCAATCATTTTTTGCCATGTGTCCAGCCTTATCCAAAGGTTAAAAGGTAACTCAAGCTTATTTCTAAGTCCGCATTTTCCACGTGGAGGGCCAGATTAAAAGATGGATAAAATCGATGGTTGATGTGCATCCATTTGTTTTGACCACCATGGGAGCTCCAGAAGCTTGGAATCATGATTTTTGCATCAAAATTCATCAAATTTATAGTGATTTTGTGTCATCTTGGCCTTCCAGGATCATTGGCATCACTTTCATGGCTTAATTCTTTGATTTGAGGTGTTTTTGAAGTAATTTTTTCCCCAAGAGAGAAAACACGTGAAATGACAAAATCAAAAGTTGCAGAGGTAATTTGAAAAGGTAAAAGGTGAAAATGATGAGTAAAAGGTGTTTGCATGCCTCAATGATGAAAAACATGCCTCTAGGATGGATAATGATCCAGATATTTGTAATGATTTAATCTTTTTGGCACACCTACAACCTGCGAGTGTTTTTCTATTTGATGTCATTTTCATTGAATCATGAGGATTGTTGTAAAAAAATTGATCCCATGGCATATTATTTGCTTGGGAAAGAAGGCTCCAATGTGGCATGAGGTATATAATGCATTTTGGAGAAATTGTAAAGGGGTTGGAAAGTTGAAAATCACGAGAAAATTCTGAGAGAAAGCTCATTTTCTGAGAAACCCACCAAAGAACCAGAATAATTTCTTCTATGTTGGATCTTCATGTATGTGAGTTGGTTACAAGTGTATAGCCATCACACAGCTCTGAGATTGTTCATGAAACTCTCCCCTGCTGATGAATCTAACAAGCTTTTGAGTTAATCTGTGTTTTTCGGGCAATATGATGTCTGTTATCATTTTTAAATGCCTACAAATAGTTTTCATTGTTCTTGTTGCAATCTTGCATTGAAAGTCTTTAGAAATCACACAGAATCTCCATTTCTTGTTGATAGTTTAGTGGCATTTGCAATCTCATGTTTAGAAGAGCCTTCATCTGATAAAGAGATAAACAAATTTAAAATCACTTTACCTTCCTTGACTATAGAGATTGCTTGTAAGCCTTTGGGGGTACCTTAGGCATGGTTTGATCAAGGATTTTTGTGTTTAATTGAGTTCTTTACTTCAAGATTTTGTGGTGAGTTCTCAAATATTGTGTGAAGAGTGCAACCTGGGCTTCCATTTATGCCTCTTCTGGTTGAAAGAATATCTTGATTATTTGAAGCATTTTATCTAATAGTTGTTCAAGTATTGTAGAGGTTGTCAAAGATCTGATATATCCCAGTTTGTCTTGTCAACACCCCACCAAAAATTCATTCAAACAAACTAATCCTACCCATACTACCCTTGCATTACATTGTGTGTCAACAAAATAATACAATCCATTTACAAAAATGCACAAAAAAAATCAAGATCATATAATGTCTTCATAGTAACCCTTGCCTTGCATTGAAAATATCTCCATAATCTGGGAGTGACAACTTGTGAAAGTCAGATTTGGAGTGTTGATCATATTTTCCCAAGGCCTTTTCATACTATTTGCATAAATTGAGGGATATCTTCATCTCCTTCACCATTTGGGGGTTACAATATAGGTTCTCTTACCTTGGTTGAAAGGCACAACCTAGAATAGTGAGGATCAGATCAGATCCTTTCAAGGTGCTATCCATCTCTCCACCAATCTGAGTGTCAGTTAGATCACATCCTTGGCTACAAAATGACATACATCAAGATCTATCTAACTTCAATCTTCATGCTATATCTCTGATGCTGCTCAAACTAAAAGGAGAGAAAATTTGGGTACCAACACCTTTCTGGCACATTGTTTGGGGACTTCTTGGAATTTCTTGGTGTTTGTGGAGTGTTTGAAGAGTTTGAGCATTTGTGTATTCAAGTATTTGAGCTGCTACATTGTTAAAATATCATTCTATGCTTCATATCTATAAGTTTTAAACAAGGGTTTCAAGTTTTGTCTACCCTTTTTCCATTTCCTAGTAGTTCATACACTTTGGGTGCATTGTGATTGATTGATCTAAGAAGAAGAAGGTCTGATTTATAAGGACTTTGCAAAGTTTTCAGTGCTAGCAAAACATTTGACAGATTACTTTAGTGCATTTTCACAACTAAGGTGAAATTCCTTAGTGGTGACTCCATGCTGATTTGATATTGAAAATACCAGTTGTCTTACCTCTCTGTCATTTATAATTTGTTGCTCAAATCTACAAAACTGGAAGGAAGAAGATCTCTCTTCATCAAGGACTCTACTAAGAAGTTGTTTACAGATTCAAGAAACTTAGAGCTAGAGGGGAGAAAGGTGTGGAAGGTTGTTGGAGACTTGACTGCAAGAAAGGAGATCCCTATTGTTGAGTTTGAAAGTGAGCAGCCTATTATTGAGGACTACAATTCTTCTTCAAGTGGATCTGATTCAGAACAATCCTATTGCTGATTTGAATTCCCCATCAGGTGAGGGACCTTCTTGTGCATTTGAAAGGCTTGCTCCTAAATCTACTCCTGTATTTTCTAAATTTTCTAGAGATCATCAAGAAGGAGAGCCCTTAAGAGAGATCTATTTTGAAGATTTCATTCCCATTCCCCAAAGACCTCTCACTCCTCATCATTTTGTTTCTCCTCCAAGATCACCACCACAAAATAACATGGCTCATCCTCCACCTAGACCCCCATTTTTTGTTGTTAACACCTTTGGTCCCATCAATTTTAGAGGAATGGTTGGGTATCCAAATGTTGTCCCACAAGATGTGAGAAATAGGTTACCAAAGTTTCAAGGTAACAATGCTATGACTGAGATCAACATCTCAAACTTTTTGATAATATGATGGAAGATTTTGAGATAGAGTTTGAGGATGTGTATGTCAAATTGTTTATTCATACACTAGAAGAGGATGCTAGGGATTGGTACAAGGCTCTACCTGATAATTCTATTGATTCATGGACTGAAATGAAAAATGCATTTAGGTTGCAATATGGTGACAAGACTGATCCTAGATTTCTTTTGTCTGAGTTTGAGAATATCAAGAAGAACCCTAATGAATCAGTCCATGACTTCAACACAAGGTTTAACAAAACTTTGAGAAGGTTTCCTATTGGTTTGAGGCCTTGTGATGAATCTTGTTTAATCAAATATGTAGATGCATTTGATAAAAGGCATCCTATTACCTAAGAGACAAGAACCCTACCAATCTAAGACAAGCTTTCACCATGGCACTTCAAATTGAAAACAATATCAAAGTAGTTGGGAAACCTCTCAAGAGAGATGGTGTAAAATTGATAAACCCTAAAAACCTCAAGCTAGCAAAGGTGCTGATTTAGAAGAGGTTGTGAAAACTTTGGTAGGGGCTATCAAAGAAATCTCATACAAGTTGGCAAGAGCTGAGAAGGGAATTGGGTAAAGACTTCACAAGGTCAAGCCTAAGAGCACAAAACCATGATAGATTTGGCAATCATCCTAGGGGTGATCAAAGACAAGATGATAGAGGTAAAGGACCTATGGGAGGGGGAAATAGACAACCCCAAGCACGTGAAAATAGATTGGTTCTTGACCCTCTAACTACCAGGGTTGTTGTTGTTGATGAAGTTGCTGATATGGATTGGTGTGATAGATGTTTTCTTCCTCATCCTCCATGTGAAGTGGACCAGCAAGAAGGTGAAGCTAATAATGATGATGGTACTGATGATGATATTTGCATGATGGGTTGTTCTTCAAGCTCACAAGGAGGAGCAACATCTACTAAAGTAATAAGTGCTAGGATAGCTGCAACCTTTTGGGATTGCATCAAATGGTACAAGTCTTTCTTCCCCCTCATACTCTTGAAGTTGATGTAGTGCAAGCTTTTGAAATTCCTAACAATGACTTTGAATACTTAAGAGCTTTGATGATTAAGAAGTATGATGGTGGTATCCCTTCGAGGAAGATAGACAATTGTTGATGAATGTTGTTATAGCTCAAGAGAAAGACTATAACACTAGAAGAAAAGTTGTTAAGGGAGTGGGCCTCAAGCCAAACCTAAAACACCCTTGCTCACAAGCATTCCAAAGAAGCTCCTAGGAAAGAAACACTTGCTAAAATTATGTTGTCCCATGCAAAAATTACAGTCCTCCTCATGCCCAAGCTGCCAAGAATCCATTGCCATCTAATGAATCTTCTTGTCTCCCTTCCAATGTTGTTTTGCCAAAGAGTGTTCCCTATGACATAGCCCAAGTATTGAGCCAAATTAAAGTGAGTGTTCTAATCATTGAGTTGCTTAGAATTCCTGAGCATAAGAAGAGAGCATTTGAGTACTTGGGATTGAAAGAAGAGAAGATTACTCTAGGTAGAAATGTAAATGTTGTTGAGACTCCTCCTCAAATCATTGCTGACCTTGAAACACCACCAGTAGTAGAAGATCTTGGAGAGACACCTGAGGTATATTTGGGGACATCTTTGGTTGATTCCCAATTGAATGTTGATCCATTTTTCACAACTTTGATTATAAAGGATAGGCTACTTCACAATTGTATGTTTGATTCCGGTGCATCATGTAATGTCATGCCTCTAGAAGTCATGAATGAGTTGGATATCAAAGTGACAGCAGCCTATGGAAAGTGTACTACCATGGACTCAAGAGAAGTGTCGGTAGTTGGTTGTGTAAAAGGTTTGGTTGTGCAGCTTGCATCTTATCCCGGAGGAATTTAAAATTGGATGTTGTGATTGTTGATTGCCCTACCAAATGGGGTATGCTTTTGTCAAGAAAGTGGGCTGCAAGTGTTGGAGGGAGTGTCCAAATGGATATGTCTTTTTCCACCATTCCCATTGAGGGCAGCCTAGTCAAGCTCTATGGAGAAAAGAAAATGTTGCATCTAATTGAGGACCCAAACAATGCTACTTATGAAGTATTATTTGCTTGATGTTGATGCTGATAATTTTATTGGTTTTGCTAATGGAAAAGAACACAAAATGGATCAGTCAAAGTGTCTTGAGTAGGTATGTTCTCCTTGGACCTTGCTATTTGATGGAGCTTGCTCCAAATTTGGAAATGGTGTTGGTGTAATTCTGATTTCTCCTAGCTTGGAAGAATTTGTTTTTTCCTTCAAGCTTAATTTTGAATGTACTAACAACATTGCTGAGTATGAAGCCTTGTTGTTGGGTCTGAGAATTGCATGGAAGTATGGTGTCAAGGACATCATTGCAAAGGGAGATTCAGAGCTAGTTGTCAAACAAATAAGAAAATTGTATGCTACAAAAAATCAGCGGATGAAGCAGTATAAACATGCAGTTTGGGATCTAGTTGAGATGTTTGATTCCTTCAATATTATGCACCATGATAGAAGTTTGAATGTTGTTGCTGAACAAGTTGGCAGTGTTGGGGTCAAGATTTGGAGTTTGCACCATTTCACCTTATTGTGAGTACAATGTTGAAGTGTTGACTAGGCCAGTTGTCCCTGACAACATCAAGCATTGGCAAGTGTTTGATGATGATTCTCAAGTGCAAAGGTTCTTGCAAAATCAAGGTGAGTTTGTAGATCAGCATATTGATTGGGAACCAATGGTGTGTATGACTAAAGGAAGAGAGACTTTGTTTGGAAAAGATATTATCCAATTGAAAACTAACACCATTCCTAGAGGCCTTGTTGCTCTTGAGTCTAATTTTAACAATGTTGATTGCATCATCAATAGAAACATGTCTACCTCAAGGGATGTGGAAGAGAATGACTTGGGAAAAAGGAAAACCAAGAAAATTTTGGTTGGGCAACAATTTAAGTAGGGAGAGAAAAAAATAATCTTATCTTCGATGTTAAAGAGATATCAGGACTATCTTGCATGGTCATATTCAGAGCTGAAAGCATATAGAGAATATTTGTTTCAACATGAGATCCCTCTTGAGGCCAAGACTAAGCCATTCAGACAAAGGAAAAGGCCAATTAATCCACTTCTCTCCATGAAAATGCAAGAGGAGTTAAAGAAGTTGAGAGATGGAGGTATTATTCAGCCCACTAGATATTCATCTTGGGTTGCAAACCTTGTGCTAGTCAGAAAGAAGAATGGAGATATCAGACTTTGTGTGGACTTTAGAAATCTAAACAAAGCATCCATGAAGGAAAACTATCCCTTTCCAAATATGGAAAATATGTTGCAGCTTGTGACAGGTCTAAGTTGCTTTCTTTCTACATTGGATGGTTTCTCCGGATACAATCAAGTGGTTGTCAAAGAATCAAAAAGACTTAAGACAACATTCACTACTCCTTGGGAACATATGTTTTTGTTAGGATGCCCTTTGGTTTGATGAATGTTGGTGCCACTTTTCAAAGAGCAATGGATGTTGCTTTTGTTGGTTACATCAATGAGTTCATTACATTTTACCAAGATGATGTGACTGTGTTTTCAAGGCAGAGAGGTGATCATTTGCAGCACTTGGAGAAGATGTTGATCAGATGTAGGGAGTATGGCATTTCTCTTAATCCAAAGAAGTGTCATTTTGGCATGTGAAAAGGCCAAGTTGCTTGGTCACATTGTGTCAAAAGATGGTGTTATGATAGACCCTGAGAGAGTGGAAGCAATCAGCAAAGTACCTATCCCAAGAACCAAGAAAGGCATCCAATCTTTCTTTGGTCAAATTAATTTTATTAGAAGGTTTGTTTCCAACTTTGCTGAGTTGACTCTTCCAATCACAAGCATGCTAAAGAAGGACCAAGTTATCAGGTGGGAGGAGGCTGCCATTCAAGATTTTGAAGGAATTAAGGATGCACTTAAACATGCACCTATTTTAGTAGCCCCAAACTATAAGAGGCCTTTCCAAATCTTTTCCTTTGCCTCTGAGTATACCATTGCTTCTGTTTTTCTAAAAAAGGATGAGAATGGGGCTGAGAGGCCTATTGCCTTCTTTAGTAAGGCTTTACAAGTAGTTGAGATGAAGTATACAATCATGGAGAAACAAGCATTTTCCTTGGTGAAAGCAACAAAAGTTTTCAGGCCTTATATATTGAGTTCAAAAGTTGTTGCTTATGTTCCCCACACCATGGTGAAAGACATCTTATCAGAGATGGAGATCTCAAGAAAAATATGTAGATGGGTGAACAAGCTACAGGAGTATGATATGGACATCCAAACCACAAAGTTAGTAAGAGGTTTGGGCCTTGCTAAGCTCATGGCTGAGAGCAACTTGCAAAATGTGGAAGTGAATCAGAAGTAGAAGAAGAAAGGGAAGATGTTCTTGGGAAATTGGTAAGTTCTGAGTGGTACAAGGATATAATATTTTACCTCAGACACCTTTGCTGTCTTGATCATTTAAATAAAAATTAGAAAAGAGCCCTCAAGTTGGCTTCTCAAAAATATATCATCACAGACCTTGGGCTGGCTTGGAAGAACCCTGAAGGTGTCCTCTTGAAATGCATAACTGAAGATGAAGCTCCCAAGATAGTTGCTGATTTCCATGGGGGAGTTTGTGGAGGACACTTTGCTGAAGAGTAACAACACATAAGATTTTGAGAGCTGGTTATTGGTGGCCTACTCTCTTCAAAGATGTAACCCAACTGGTTAGAAAATGTGATAGTTGCCAATGTTTCTCTAGAAGACTGAAAGCTTTAGGCTCCCTTCCTTTGCAACATGTATCAATTGAAGCTCCTTTCAAGCAATGGGGGATGGACTTCATTGGTGAGATTTCAGATCCTTCTAGTGCTGGCCATAAGTGGATCCTTGTAGCCACTGATTATTTTACAAAGTGGGTAGAGGCAATCCCCACCAAGAAAGCAACACACCAAATAGTTATGGACTTCTTGTTGAATCAAATCATATGCAGATTTGGAGTCCCAGTCAAGATTGTAGCTGATAATGCCATGTGCTTTAGAGCCAAACCTTTAATGGCAATGTGCAATGAATATGGAATCAATCTGACTTATTCTTCAAACTATAACCCCCAAGGGAATGGACAAGTCTGAGTCCAACAATAAGAATTTGTTGAAGATCATTAGAAGAACCTTGGAGCAAAACAAGAAGAAATGGGGTGAACAATTGAAATTTGTAGTTTGGGCTGATAGGATAACTCCTAAAAGAGCTACTAGTAAAAGCCCATTTGAATTGGTGTATGGAACTCAAGCTTTTTTCCCTTGCACCTGTAATTATCTTCATTTCAGTTTTCCCAATAGTTGGAAGATCAAGAGCTTGGCCCATATGAATCAAGGATCAATCAGATTATTGAGCTTGATGAGGAGAGAAGAGCATCCCATCAAAGGCATGTCAGATTTAGGGAAAAATTGAAGAGATTGTTTGACAAGAAGGTCACTCCTAGAGCCTTCAATGTTGGAGATCTGTTTTGTTGTGGGATAGTAGGCATGAAGACAAGGGCAAGCATGGAAAATTTGATGCATTATGGATGGGCCCTTATGCCATTGATATCAGAATTGGTGAACATACCTTCTTTCTCAAGGATTTAGATGGGGAATTATTGGAATTGCCTATTAATGGTAGGCATCTGAAGCATTTCTTGGATTAAACCCCAAATTTGAGGTATGCACCAACTTGTATAGTGTATAGTGTTTGGTTTTTCACTTTGTTTTTGGTGTTTTGTCGGTTTGTGGTTTTCCTTGTTGTGTGCAGCCATTTTTATCAGTTTCTCAGCTAGTTTTTGGTGATTTTGGCTCATGACTCCTTTGCCCAATGGATATTTTGGCACTTGGTCTACTTTTTTCCTTGTGGCACTCACTTGGGAGTGCCCATCCCCAAGCAAGAGCCGATGTTGGTGCCATTTTTGAGCTTGCACCATGTTGCCCTAAAATTTTCAAATCTATATCTACTCAAAAACATTTTACCCTTTGAATTGATGGTCTAATTCTTCCCCTCTAGTTGAATGCTTTAAAAATGCTCACAAACTTCTTGTTTTTCCCTAGTTTGAAAGAATAATCCAAGTTTGATATGAATGTGCCCTAATTTTTTTTTTTAATCCACGGGCTCTGCCATTTTTCTATGTTTGCCCAACCATGGAAAAATTAAAATTGATTGATTTTTTATTACTTTCCTCAAAAAACCCATGGCCATGGTCGTATAATGTGTAACATGTTTTTTCCATTTATCCTTTATGTGAAAAATCCATCACCCATGAAGAAAAAATCAAATTTGGGCACAACTGGAAAATTTCTGTGTTTTTGATGGTCATACGGGCATCATTTTCCCATCAATTTCTTCCTCAAACATGCATTAGCAATGTGGCGGGTTTTCATTGGCCGAGGATTGGTGGGGAAGTGTTATAACTTTTCATTTTTCACCTTTTTTGAAAAATGGGCATTTTCGGGCCCAGGACCCGTTTTTTCCAAATTTGCCTACGTGGCATGTTCTAATTGGTAGGGGATGGCGGTGGTTAGATTCCCTTAAGGTTTTTAGACCTTATTTTGTGAAAATTTTAAAAGTCAAAATTTGGCCCAAAACCCCGCAGCCAATCGGGAGAGGACACGTGTCCTAAAAGTTTCAAAATGGAAGTGCGTGGGCCACTTAGAAGTTTTGGGACTTAGAAAATTTTTTCTCTAATTTTATAAAGTTTCAAAATCCACGTGGGCAAGCGGAGTTTTTCCCCCACTCTAAAATCAAAATTTAAATCGCGATGGAATCACAAGTGGCAACATGGTAGAGGACAAGGTGGGTTGGCGGGTGGTGGAGAGGCGGAAGGAAATTTTTCCCTTTTGCCAAAAAAGACTCAAAATCAAAATTTGAAGCACTGGCCACTAGTGAATCACAAGGAGACACGTGGCGAGGGAAAAATCGGAGTGTGGGCCCACGGGGCAAAAAGTGAAAATTTTCCCAATTTCCAAAAAGGTCAAAATGTGCAGAATTGAAGCGCGATTTCAATGGGACCCACCATGTGCCACGTGTCAGCTCCAAAATTCAAAGGCGGAGGGGTGGAGGAAAAAGTCAAAATTTTCCATTTTTTCAAAATGTCAAAAAGTAAAAAATGAGCCCAAATTGATTTCCAATCATTTTTGCCATGTGTCCGGCCTTATCCAAAGGTTAAAAGGTAACTCAAGCTTATTTCTAAGTCCGCATTTTCCACGTGGAGGGCCAGGATTAAAAGATGGATAAAATCGATGGTTGTTGTGCATCCATTTGTTTTGACTACACCATGGGAGCTCCAGAAGCTTGGAATCATGATTTTTGCATCAAAATTCATCAAATTTATAGTGATTTTGTGTTGTCTTGGCCTTCCAGGATCATTGGCATCACTTTCATGGCTCAATTCTTTGATTTGAGGTGTTTTTGTAATAAATTTTTTCCCCCTCACTCGAGAAAACACGTGAAATGACAAAATCAAAAGTTACAGAGGTAATTTGAAAAGGTAAAAGGTGAAAATGATGAGTAAAAGGTGTTTTCATGCCTCAATGATGAAAAACATGCCTCTAGGATGGATAATGATCCAGATATTTGTAATGATTTAATCTTTTTGGCACACTTGACAACTTGATGAGTGTTTTTCTGTTTGATGTCATTTTCATTGAATCATGAGGATTGTTGTAACAAACTTGATCCCATGGCATATTATTTTCTTGGGAAAGAAGGCTCCAATGTGGCATGAGGTATATAATGCATTTTGGAGAAATTGTAAAGTGGTTGGAAAGTTGAAATCACGAGAAAATTATGAGAGAAAGCTCATTTTCTGAGAAACCCACCAAAGGACCAAAATAATTTCTTCTATGTTGGATCTTCATGTATGTGAGTTGGTTACAAGTGTATAGCCATCACACAACTCTAATATTTTCATGAAACTCTCCTCTGCTGATGAATCTAACAAGCTTTTGAGTTAATCTGTGTTTTTTTGGGCAATATGATGTTTGTTATCATTTTTAAATGCCTACAAATAGTTTTCATTGTTCTTGTTGTAAATCTTACATTGAAAGTCTTTAGAAATCACACAGAATCTCCATTTCTTGTTGATAGTTTAGTGGCATTTGCAATCTCATGTTCAGAAGATCCTTCATCTGATAAAGAGATAAACAAATTTAAAATCACTTTACCTTCCTTGACTATAGAGATTTCTTGTAAGCCTTTGGGGGTACCTTAGGCATGGTTTGATCAAGGATTTTTGTGTTTAATTGAGTTCTTTACTTCAAGATTTTGTGGTGAGTTCTCAAAGATTGTGTGAAGAGTGCAACTTGGGCTTCCATTTATGCCTCTTCTAGTTGAAAGAATATCTTGATTATTTGAAGCATTTTATCTGATAGTTGTTTAAGTATTGTAGAGGTTGTCAAAGATCTGATATATCCTAGTTTGTCTTATCAACACCCCACCAAAAATTCATTCAAACAAACTAATCCTACCCATACTACCCCTGCATTGCATTATGTGTCAACAAAAGAATACAATCCATTTACAAAAATGCACACAAAAAATCAGGATCATACAATGTCTTTAGTAACCCTTGCCTTACATTGAAAATATCTCCATAATCTGGGAGTGACAACTTGTGAAAGTTAGATTTGGAGTGTTGATCATATTTTCCCAAGGCCTTTTCATACTATTTACATATATTGAGGGATATCTTCATCTCCTTCACCATTTGGGGGTTACAATATAGGTTCTCTTACCTTGGTTGAAAGGCACAACCTAGAATAGTGAGGATCAGATCAGATCCTTTCAAGGTGCTATCCATCTCTCCACCAATCTGAGTGTCAGTTAGATCACATCCCTAGCTACAAAATGACATACATCAAGATCTATCTGACTTCAATCTTCATGCTATATCTCTGATGCTGCTCAGACTGAAAAGGAGAGCAAATTTGGGTACCAACAAGTTACAAACGAAAACTAGAGGGCTTAGGACCTCGAGATGCATATGTGGATCTATGGGAAAATAAGATAGATGCATGATATAAAGAAGCTAGATCTGTAAAACTGAAACAGATAAGATTAGATCACAATATGTGGGGTTTCCCGAGATAGTGCCGGTTCCAAGAGGATTTTAACTCCCTTGGAGGATGTCAACCCCATGTCAGAAAAGATAATAATAGATCATGAACAATAGTAATGGAATATAAAATGACAAGTAACTAAAATGATGAGGGAACTTAGCTTGTGCTCTGCTATGGAGATGAACTAGGCATCAAGATGGTAAGATAATGAACCATGGAAAATATTTCTCCCTCAAACTTGCAAAACTTAATTAAGCTCTTTCTTCTCTTCTCTCTGGCCTAGGTCTTCTTGAAAAATATCTCTCAGTATCTCTTGAAAAATATATCTCCAGTCTTGGAAAATATCCTTGAAATATGGGGAAAACCCATATTTATAGCTTGGATGTGAGGTTAGACTGCAGGTTAAATGATACTCAGGGTTGAGTAAAGTAACCTGAGTTAAGAGATATGATGTGATCATGTGGGGACCATGACTTGAATTATTAGATGGAGTGGGGAGCATGATTGACATGGTAGGTGAGATGATAGATTCCATTTAGAAAGGGGTGTCGGATGGGTATATTAATACCCATGGATTAATAATTTGTGAGAGATGGGGGATAATGCAAAAGTCAATTATTAAATGGGTTTATATGGATCCCATTTAATAATTAATTAAACAAGGTGAGAAAATAGATGGGATTTCATTTAATTTAAGAAAAAGAGAAGCGAGAATGGAAATTGCATGAATGTGAGATGACGGAGGGTGCTTATACCAAAAATTGGTGTCTACATTTTCCCCTTTTGTTGAGTGGTTTGCGATAGCAAGCCATGAGACAAAAAAAAAAGGATTAGATGAAATATGTGTCTGAGGATGGATGAAGACATGACCAAAGGCAAGATGCCTCGGAAAAAAAGGATCGCAATAACAATAAAAAAATATGGCGGTGACTCCAATATCACATCGGTAGAGGACAATTGTGGTCTCAATGGAGACAGACGAACAAATGTTCTATAGACCAGTGAGTGGGTGAAGACCATTGCATAGTATGGATGTAAACCAAGATGACCAATGGGTCATAGGAAAACATCAAAATATGTGCAACTAAATGTGAAAGATGTGTGCAATCCTTTGTCTATGAGGAATCATGCAAAAAAATCATGTGTCCACAAAAGGGACGAGGATGAAGATAATGATGCCCAACACAGGGCACGAGAAGGACAAGAAAGTGAGTTATATGCATTGACAAGTATAAGGATGAAAAGGTGCCCCAACATAAGACATAGATGGATGTTGAAATAAGATATCCCAAGGGGAATAATCATAAATGTGGACATGATGAGCAGATAGGATAGAAAGGTGAGATAAAATTTCTAAAAGGGTGATAAATATGATGGCAATCATGTTTCATAGGAAAGATGCATAAGTGTTAGCAAATTAGAAGGTGAAGAAGACAAAGAAGTCTCTATTTCTTTGATAAGTAGGATAAGAAGTCAAGATACTTTTGTGACAAAAAAAAAAGTAGAGAAAATATTCATGGAAGAGAACAAGATCAGATAGGTGATGGCATTATGGTATCTTCCAAGAAAAAATGTCAAAGGAAGATGGGAAGAGATTCTTAGAAATGGATATGATGATGTCCTTGCAAGAGGACTGACGAAGATAAAATATGTGACAGGGTTCTCAAAAAGAGAAGAGGTCAATGTTGCAAAGAGAAGAACAAGAACGGTAATGAAATATATAGATGGTGATACATAAATGGAGAAACATTGGCATACCCATGAATGCCAGATGTGAGAGATGTTGAGAAAGAGAAAAGGGAATAGACAGGAGGATTGGTTGATTATGAGAAGAGCAAGAAAGATTGAATATGAAGGTGACATGGGTATGGAATAGAGGGACGAAGATGGAGGAGAAAAAGAAGGAATGAAAGGGGAGGAAGAAGATAACAAAGAAGGATTATAGAAAAGGGGGAAATGAAGAAGGACAAACAAAGAGAAGACAAGAAAAGAATAGAGCGAGAGGATGAAATTATGAAAAAGAGAGAGAGAGTTATTCAAGATGAAAGGTGTGAAGGAGGATGAAGCAGAGGAAAATAGAGAGAGGTAATAGAAAATGAAAGAGATGATAGAGAAAAAAAATGAAGGAAACAAATCATAGTGAGGAAATCCAAGGCAAAGAATATGGAACTGACCGCATGGAAATGCATGTGGATGATGAGATGATAAAGGAGATGGGATAACACTGAAGAGTCAAGTTATCGATGGGGAAGTAAGGAGGAAGTGTGAGGTAAAATGAGGAGGAGGATGATAAAGAGGAAGTGAAATAAGATGAGGACAAGAAAGGAGGAGAAGACAACAAGAAAATTATGCAGAAGGAAGGGAACCAAGAACGAAGATATTTGATAAAGAGTGAGAAACAAAAGGAACGTAAAGAGAAGCTTGAGGGGAGGAATGACATCGATTGGAAAAGAAGCGAAGATGCATGAGATGAGGATATGTTGATGATGAGAAAATAGAGAGAGGGTGTATGATGAAGACAATGAAGAAATTGGCAAGGAAGAATGGAAGATGGAGAGGTGGTGAGGAAAAAGAAAGGAAGGGATAGGAGAGGCAATGCCAGTGAATGGATGTTAGGAGAAATCCACCGATAATGATCAGTAGGAAAATATGGGACAAAAGATGAGATGAGGTAGAAAGTAAATGAAAAGAATGGGAGGGGGAACCAATGAAGGGACGTTAGGAGAAGTCCCCGATAATGATCAGAGGACACAGAGAGGAAGGAAGGAATGAAGATAGAATGGAGGAGGTCAAAGAAAAGGATTCAAGATGTGTAGAATGGGGATGAGTGATTTTTAGGAGAAGTCCACCGATAATTACTAGTGTGGAAACAAAAGATGATGATGAAAGAATGTTAGGGGAAGATCAATGACAATGATGGGTAAGTATGGGGGTAGATATGTGGGAGAACTCTAGAAGATGGAGTGGAAAGAGTAAAGAAAGGAGGGATAACGATGTGTAGGAAGATGAAGATGAGGAGAGGATGCAATGGATGAGAATGAATGAGAGAAAAATGAAGAAACAAGACACGAAATGAATGGAGAAGCAATGGTTAAGTAAGATTACCCAACGATGGATGATGGAGATGAAAAAGGGACAAGGAGGAAGTGGTGTTTGCATGAATGGAAGAGGAGGTGAGAGGATGTGATGATGGGGAATGATGAGAAAATGTAGATGGAGAGAATGTGGGGTAGTGGGTGAGTGCAGGATGATATGATCATGCTTAAGAGGGACTCTTAAGTAAGATCACCATGCCATAGAGGATTTAAGTAAGATCACCAAACCGGCAGTGATGATATGGAAGGAGAAAGACAACATTGTATTGGATACAGTGTGGAAGGGTTGGTTGGAGTGGATGAGTATGATGAGAGGTGGGAGACAGAAGATGAGGAAGATATGATGGGAGGTGGAAGGGTCAGATGGAAAACCATTCTTAAGAGGAACTCTTAAGTAAGATTTCCTACTGATGAGGGATGGTTAAGTAGGATCACCAAACCAAAAAAGAAGAAGAATGATGAAAATATTGAGCAACGTATATCAAAATGGAACAAGAGATGAAAGGAGATGATATCAAAGTGATAACAAGGAAACAAAGGAGTGTGACATGAGTGGATGGAGGAACATATGCAGTGTAGATGGAGAGTGTAAGGGAAATCCTTAATTGGGATGCCCACATGGTGGGAGTGATGATGCAAGAGTGTTAAGTGGAAAAGGAGGAGTGGAAAGACGTTTGTGGTGGTGATTGTCATCTATTGAAAGAGGAAATGGTGGAGAAGCTTCTACAACAGGAGGATCCAAGGAAGAAGATATACCTTAACTAAGATTCTCTGGCTATATGGATGGTTAAGTAAGATTTTCAAACTGAAAGTGGAAGAGTAAAAGGGAAACTCAAGAGGAAAGACAAGTAAGATATCGGCATCGTGCAAGGGGACAAAAAGGTGAGAAGGATGATGTGGAGACAAATGGTGATGAGTGGAAATGGAGAGCGAGGAGCAATGGATCAAAGACATTGTTGAACATGTTGAGAGATAAGGAGTTGCAGGATAACAAACTTTCCTTGAGAAGGATCCTCAAGTAGGATTCACAAACTGCAATGGTGATCAAGTAGAATTCACAAACCGAAAAGTATATTTGCAAACATGCATTCATGGAGATGATGGATAGATATAAAATTCATAGTGTGAAATTTGATGTGATTTTTATAAAAGATGATCTGGATGAGATGAATGGAACATAGTTGTAGCAAGGGCGTATAGGAAACTATGTTTCAAACTAGATTAGAGATAAACAAGAAAGGTTACCACTCAAGGCATTGCACTTGCAGCCGATAGCAGGTGTTAATACATAACCAATGATAGTTAGTTATACCAAAAGATCATGAGGGAAATATGGATGAAAGATGCTCATAATCCTAATGTTGACATGAAAAAGGGATTGAGATGTAACTTATACGTGGGAAGAGGGATCTCCAAAGGTGGTGTTCCTTAAGTCTATGCCCCAGCTCTGGGAAAGGGAAAGAACAATAGCAAAAGTTGATCAATGCGGAAGCTTTTTGAAAATGTTGATAAAGGAAGGTTGATCAATGTGGAAAACCTTCCAGATGCCATAATAACAGAGTAGCCATCCTTCGAGGGTATGGTCTACTTTATACATAATATGGATGGAAAGAATAATATGATAGCCATCCTTCAAGGGATCGGTCTATTTCTTTTGATTTTGCTTTGATTTTGATTTGTTGCTTTTCTTTTTTTTTTTTTTTTTTTTTTTGCATGAACAACTTGTCCTTCGAGGGATCAGTCTATTTTTTTGATAACTTTGATTTTTCCTTTTGCATACATGAATTTGAGCTTCACATGGGGAGAGCTAGGAATAGCTAAGTAAACCACTTAAGAGGGGATAAGGAATGTACAAGAGACACCCTAGGACCCTTTGCATGGCTGCAATAGGAGAATGAGAAGGTGATGGATGTAATGGTTATGGGGTCACATCAAAGTAGTGAAGGCGGACCACATAATTCAGATCATTACAATGAAAAATGGAAGGGGCTAAGGATGGAAGAATAATCTAAGGATGTAACTAAGTGCTCATTGGTAGATATGCTAATAGTAGACTAGTCACAAGTGCAATGCATTAAGAGGTTCCATCTCTTGGTTTACCACCACGAGAGGGAAGACAATGAAGTTGCAATAAGATGAGATGATAGCCAAGCAGGAAATAAAACTATGTCCTGAAGGAAATGAACATATGACCACAATGGTGGATTTAGATGAAAATAAATGATGCCCCAAGAGAGACATAAACATAGAAGGACAATCATGGCCTCAAAGGAGGACTTGATGAAATAAATGGTGTCCCAAAAGAGACACAAATATAGCCACAATGGTGGACTTGAAATAAAAAGGTCCCAAAAGAGAGACAAAAATATAGCCTCAAAGTGGTGGACTTGAAAAAAAGATGGTGCCCCAAAAGAGGCATAAATATAGCCATAATGGTGGACTTTGGTAAAAAGGTCCCTTAACGGAAAGAGTTAAAGGATGTCGAAATATTTTAGATGAGATTGGTTTGGATTTGGATGGGATAAAGAAAAAATGTCAAAGGGGACTTGAAGTTCCCTAGTGATGATGGGAGTTTTAGATTGGATGTATGGATGATGAGATGCTCAAGGTGAGGATGATGAAGGGAAGGTTGTTCCCCCAATAAGTTAAATGTGAAGGAGTTAAAGGATGTCAAAAGAGTTTAGATGAGATTGTTTTAGATTTGGATGGGATAAATGATTAGAGACCACAAGTGTGTTTAGTAAGATAAGTGGTATTGATGAACAATGGAGGACCTTCCTTAGGAGGAATGTCATGTGCATGGGAGGGATATTAAGGGATGATGTGGATGAAGGAATCATGGGAGACCCAAAAGATGGGATATGAATTGGATTCAAGTAGATGGAGAAGGAACTTTCCCTGAATGAGGAAATCATCTTTCTCAATAAGATTGTGGATGATTGACCAAAATGCCTTACAATGTTCGATGTCATGGCCTGGGTATGATGATAAGTGCAACTATAATTAGGATTGAACCATGATGGCTTGGGACCATAGGGATTAAAGGATTTAATGGGAGGAAGTGTGATGGCAGATATTTGAGTTAAATGTCAAAGGATATCTGTGTAAGACCCCATTGAAGTGTCATGGGGAAGGTAACTCTTGTGGGTTTTGATAGGATATCTCAGCTTGGAGTTAGGAGAAAAAGTGGATGTAGATTGGATGGTGAATTTCATGTTTTGGAGGACAAAATCAAATTTGGTTGAAGGATTGTATTGTTTGGATGTGGATTGATTATTGCAAGATGTCGTAGATGGAGAGACTGATCCTAAATAGATGTTGTGGCATTGGATTGTTGAGAAGAGGGAAAACCTGAATGTTTTCGAGGATGTGCAGGGGACTGTCGGGGATGTTTTCCCAAGCCTTAGACTTCAACCGAGAAGATTTACCTCTAGCAGGGATGATAATAATTTCAACCAAGGATCTGATAGTGGTGGTGTGGTTATTAATGGAGAAAATGTCCTAAAACAAGATGAGGATGTTAATGGAGAGATAGGTGTTTGTATGATGTGATTAATGATATCTATGTGAGATGTGGATTGTTTTGGTTTTGGCATGGGAAGAGTTGATTTTGTAGAGGGAGAAGGTAAATCATCTTTATTTGATTTAGGTGGATGTGTTGGTTCATAGTAGATGATCCAAAGGGTATATTTGATAGGGTTACAGATCGAGAGGATTTGGTTGGTGTGATAGAAGGATTAGGTAAAGAATATTGGGATAAATTGATGATGTGGCCATGGGCGAAGATATAGGTAAAGATGTCAAGGTAGGGATAGGTGTATTTTTGGTATGATAGATATAGGGGTAGTTGGGATAGATAGGGATGTAGGCATATTTGGAATATGTGGAGATGTGGGTGGTGTGATAACCAATGGAGTAGACCTTATGGGTATGGGTAATGCAATAAATGTAGGATATTTTGGTGTAGAAGTAGAAGGGACTGGTTGTTTCATAAATGTTTCGAGGGGTAAGAATGATATGTTTGCTAAAGGAGTTGATGTCGAAGGTGGGGTTGTAAGGGTGCATGTAGTAGAACTGAGTTTAGTTGGGATGGTTGTGAGATAAGTGTTGTAGGTGTAGTAATAGGTGTATTTGATGAAGATGTGGGTGAAGAAATAGGTGTGAGAGATGTAGGGATATGTGTGGATATGAGTGGGGCTGAAATGGGTGCTAAGGAGGAATCTAATGTGGTAGATTGGGGTGTGTTTGAAGTGGTGGAAGTGGATGGTATAGTTGAAATTTGATGTGGATGTGATAAGGATAGGAGAAGGTGTAGGTTCAGGACAGGTAGTGAAAGTTGATGTAGGTGTGACAGGTTTAAATAAGAGGTGGGAATAATGTCCACTTTGTGGGAACATGTGGAGTTGGTGATAAGATAAGATCTTGATTGATAGTGTCAATCATATAAGCATTTGATAGTTGAGATGTAAAGGGGGTGATTGATTTTTGGTGGTTGATTAGTTTGCGCAGTGGAGGTATCAATTTGGATATCCCCTTGATTTACGAGTTGTTGGACACGATCTTTGAAGGAATGACATCTCTCAATGTCATGACCTTTGACTCGATGATATTTACAATAGTGGGCTTCGTGATACCAAATAGGCTTGGCTTGTGAGTTGTCCATGGGTCGTATGGGAGGAAGTTGGATGGAGTTTACACTCATCAACTTATCAAATACAAAACTATATGATTCTCCTAAAGGAGTGTAGTTGGTTGTTGATTGAGGAGATCATTGTTGAGACCATGTGCTTGATGTAGATGGGGATGAGGGTTCAATGACCACAATGTTGGCCACCCTTGAACTTTTCATTATGTGTGAATGGTTTAGTGGATTCAAATTTTGATTTAATTGAACTTAGTTTAAGATGACCCTGCTCAATGGCATGGGTTTGAGCTTATGAGCCATTGTGAAAGCTTCATCAAAGGTTTGGAATGATTGGATCTACAAAGTGGATGATATATGTTTTGCACACGAATGCGAGAATAATTTGATGAGTTCGGTTTGTGGGATAGTGAAGGATAGTTGGTTTATAACATCATGCCATCATGTGACGAAAAGTTGGCGATGGGCTCATTTTCAAACTATCAAATGGTATATAGATCAGCGATAGTGGTTTTGCATGTGATATTGATAGAAAAGTGTTCTAAGAACAACTGTGTAAAGTTGAGTGAAAGAGAATAAGGAATGTCATGGGATACTATTGTACCAATCCAACCCAGGACCAGAAAAAGACATGGGGAAAGTGTGAAGAAGTAGATCATGATCATGCGCAATAAGACAACATGTGTGTTTAAATGTGAGGAGATGTTGTTGGGGATCTTCCTTGTTGTTGAACTTATTAAATGCAAGAAGTTTCCAATGAGGGGGTAGGGTTTGATTGGAACCGATGGATGAATCGGTTCATTACAGATTTGTTCATAGGATAAGGTGTTTTGGATGTTATAGTAAGGGTTTCTAAACTAGCCAACCGATTCATTAAGGCATGAATTGAATCACTCGAGGTGTTGTAAGGTTGAGATTGGATTGGTTGTGTGGTTTGAAAAGTAGTTTGATAAGGTGAATGATGTGTTTGTGGGTGTGTGGGTAGTTGGGGAAGCATCTGATAAGGTGGTTGATAAGTTTGTGGATAGGATGTTTGTGGAATGGTTTGATAAGACAATTGATTAATTTGTGGATATGTAGGTGTTGGGGAGCTGCTTGGTAAGGACTAACATGTGTCATGGGTTGGGATTGCTGTATAGGTGATGTTGAGCAATAGGGCATGATGATAAGCGGGGATATGTGTGTTAAGAGTTTGAGATGGTTAGAGCATACGATGGGTATAAGTAAGTTGAAGAGGTTGAGATGGTGAAGATGGATATAGCCTATTATAGGATGGAAATAGAATTGTCAAAATGGGATGTGGGTGGAATGCGATCCACCAATTTAGGAGATTGGGAGGATTGAGAGATTATAGGAGATTTTTGGAGTAAGAAGTCATATATGGGGTTAGGAGGAGATCCAGTGTATCTAGAGGAGTGGGAGATGGTGGTGCGATCGGTTTAGGAAGACTGGCTTGATGAGGATATATGAGGGTTGGTGTCAAGGTGGGGACAATTTTGGATGACATGGTTCTCATGAGGTGAGACCATGGAGACTGGAGGTTGGGTGACTGATGACGTGGTTTTGAGTTTAGTATCTTGTTGGGTGAGATCATCAGAAGAAGTAATATCATTGGATAGAGCAGATTGTTTTTTGTCTCGATTTGAGAGAGAGCGACAATAGGTGTGAAATAGAGAAACATTTGTTTATGTATGTTGTTGACAAACAAATCAAGCAGAATATTTTTTATCATCATGATTAATTTCGAGATGTGAAGGTAAAAAATGGATAATGAAGGTGCCTAAAGGAGTCTAAGGTTGGTTTCAGGTAGTTTATGGATTGGGAGATGTCTGAGACGGTTTCCTGTTGGGTGTTTAAGTCCCAATCAGTTAACCAGGTGAGAGGAATGTTTTGATGTGTTAATTATGTTTGTGTAGTCTTAGGTAGTGTGTGATAAGTGAAATGTAGAGAGTTAAATCCTTTACTTAAGCTATGTAAGCAAGCAGGATGCGAAAGTTCATTTTAGACCAAAATGAAATATGATATTCGATGTAGATAATCACTCAAAAAAGGGAAAATTCAATGCAAAAAGAGAAAATAAAGAAAAATGAGGAACCTTGGAGAATCACTTTTCTTGTGTTATTTGATTGCACGTGTTTAGAGGTATTAATCATGACCCCAGAATGTCTAGTGACCTTAAAAGTGCACCATTCACGACTGGAAAGAGGGATTTGGATAATGTTTTTTTTATTATTTGATCGCATGTGATGATGGCGTACTTGGAGGTGACGGTCAGTGGCCAGGAATGCCCGAAGTAACCTAAAATGGCACCATCTATGTTTGGAGATAAGGTCAGTAAAAGTATTTTGTGTGGTGTGTTTGGTTTAAACATTGGTCTTTGACAACGTATTTTTATTTTTGTCATAATGAGGTTATGTGACTTTACCTCGTAAAAACAAATAAAACAATTAGTTAACGTTGTTAAAAAATGATGTATAATTTATAAAGAGCATCATCGTCATAGAAAATAAGTAATTAAAATAATAAAATCGTAGTTCAACATTCCTAGTCAATTAGAGTAATTGTGATGCGAAAATGAATCGATAAATTATAATTTTAATCTATGAAATAAACGTATAAGATAAATTAATAAATGTTCAACCCGTACCAAAATGAGAGACGATGGAATGATAAACTATACAATGTGTCAATAGATTCAAATGATAAGCTATGAAATGAACTATAGAATGATAAACTAAAAAAATATAAGACTAATCTATGAAGTAAATTATTAAATAAAGAGGAAATGCACTCGGTGAGTCAAAATTAAAAATTATTGATTGGAAATATGGTAGTGCGTGTGTGGTCGAGCCATGTGGAGTTCACATGGAGGGGTCCTCTTGGTCGGGAAAGTGTGCATGGAGAGAGGTGAAGACCACGTGGGTCGGTGTATGTCGGTTGGGGGTGAGGATAGGGTCGAGTCCATATGTGGGATGAGTGGAACAGAGTCGGGAGGAAGGGAGAGGTGAGGCAGTTGGATAGTTGTGAGTGGAGGAGGAGGGAGGCTGTTGGGGGAAGAGAGAGGGAGGGAAGTTAGATGAGAGCTCACTAGTGAGGATTGGGGGGAGGATGTGATGTGTGTGTGAGAGATGGTTGGAGGGTGCATGGTGGGAGGAGGAAGTGGATGGGAGGTCGAGAGAGAGGATGGAGATCGGGGTCAATGAATGTTGGTGTAGTCTCAAGTAGGTGTATGGGGAGTGTGAGGGAGGGAGATGAGATGAGGAAGGAAAGTGGGAAAGGAGCGAGGGAAGAGGAAGGATTTGGGGAAGAGGAGAGAGGGGATGATGGGAGAGAGTGGGATGAGGAAGGAGATGGAAGAGGAGAGAGGAGATGATGAATAAAGAGATGGTGAGGAGGAGGATGGGAGGAATGGAGGATCTGTGGAGAGAGACAAAGGAGGAGGGAGTAGTGGAGTGAGGTGGCTGAGTTGAATGGAGAGTGGAGTGGAGAGGGAGATAGGAATGAAAGATGGATGTGGATGGGTGAGATGGAGGCTCGGGGGATTGGAGAGGAGAGGAGATGGGTTGGAGATGGGCATGAGTGAGGGGATGGGTGAGGATGAGGTGGGGGATGGGTGGCTGGGGAGAGGAAGGGAGAATGGAGTGGGAGGGAGAGATGACTCGAGTCAAGAAGATGGTAGTGGTGGTGGAGAGAGTTGAGGAAGAGTGGGAGGAGATGAGTTGTTGGTGGAGCAAGGTGGGAGGAGTGTGGGAGTGAGTTGAGTGAGAGAGAGAGGGGAGTGTGAGAGGAGGAGTGGTAGAGGAGGGGTGTTAGGATTGGTGGGGTGTTAGGGAGATGGAGATGGGGAGGTAGGTAGGATGCTAAGGGAATGGGTAGTTAAGGATAATATTGTTTTTTTTAAAAATTAATTAACAAATATATTTTTTTTTTAAATTTTATTTTATTTAATAATAATTATGTTATATATTTTTATTAATTTTTAATTAATATTATTTATTTAATAATAAAAAAAATTGATATTAATTAGAAACTACCAAATGACAAGTCTATGAACACAACACAATGACGTACCTCAAGATGGAAAAAAATGACCACATGTACAAAGGACATCACATGATGGATCACATTAAATCTGTAAAAACAAGTAAGCTTACAAACAAAAATATTCACAAAATCTATCATGTGACGACCACTAGGAGAATAATGAATTACACAATTAAACTTGAAAACACAACCAAATGATAAGGTTAATTTCCATTTATTTGCTTCCCATGCGGTAGATGTCAACAGAAAACAAGCAGAGCATGTACCTCCTGGTGATTTCAATGAGTGACCATACTAACTGAAATCGAAAAAATACTAAGATATTACAAACAAGAAAGTTAGAAAAGATGAGTAAAATAACAAACAAAATGACCAGATCTAGGATCTGGTCCCACCGGCGTGCCAAAATGTTGTACAAGAAACTTCATTCTCGAGCGGGGTGAAGGCCAATACTGGGAGCCACCAACAACTTTGAATGATGGAGGGCTTAGGACCTCAGATGCAGATGTGGATCTATGGGCACAAATAAGATAGATGCATGATATAAAGAAGCTAGATCTGCAAAACTGAAACAAATAAGATTAGATCACAATATGGGGGTTTCTCAGACAGTGTCAGTTCCAAGAGGATTTTAACTCCCTTGGAGGATGTCAACCCCATGTTAGACAAGATAATAATAGATCATGAATAGTAGTAATGGAATATAAAATGACAAGTAACTAAAATGATGAGAGGACTTAGCTTGTGCTCTGCTATGGAGATGAACCGGGCATCAAGATGGTAAGATAATGAACCATGGAAAATATTTCTCCTCAAACTAGAAGAACTTAATTAAGCTCTTTCTTCTCTTCTCTAGGCCTAGGTCTCTCTGAAAAATTCTTGAAAAATATCATCTCCGGGGTCTTGAAAAATATACTGGTCTCCTTTGAAATATGGGGAAAACCCATATTTATAGCTTAGATGTGAGGTTAGACTGTAGGTTAAATGATACTCAGGGTTGAGTAAAGTAACCTGAGTTAAGAGATATGATGTGATCATGTGGGGACCACAACTTGAATTATTAGATGGAGTGGGGAGCATGATTGACATGGTAGGTGAGATGATAGATTCCATTTAGAAAGGGGTGTCGATGGGTATATTAATACCCATGGATTAATAATTTGTGAGAGATGGGGATAATGCCAAAAAGTCAATTATTAAATGGGTTTATATGGATCCCATTTAATAATTAATTAAAATAAGGTGAGAAAATAGATGGGATTTCATTTAATTTAAGATTCATGGTTTTCCAAGGCTTGATATGACACCTCACATGATAAGGAGCTCAAATAAAATTTAACTTTTCATTTATGGGTTTTGGAAGTATGTTTTGTGAGTTATCGAAAAACATGTTTTTTCTAAATTTGCAAAGTAAATGCAAGGGTTGTTTTAGTTAAAGACTTATCTAAATGTTTCCAAAGACAAGTGGGCATGAACACCTAATTTGGATACCTCGGGTTTAACAATGTATAAGGTTGTGGTTGCAAAGCACAGTTGATGGTCAAAGTATCAATTGAGTTACGTAAGACACGAGGTAACTTCATACGATTTCTTTTACACTATAATTTCATTTTAAATGACCAAAAGTGATATATTCCATGGGTTATTATTTCTATTTCGTTGCAAAGGAAAAACTAAAATAAAAAATTATGAAAGATAAGGTGAGAAAAAACATGCCCGAAGGGAGAACAAATCGAGTAACATGGCTCTAAGAAACAACACACACACACACACATGCGATAGATGGATGTGAATAAGGTTGTCGAGCTCCAAGGTCCAACTCATCTTTCCAAAAGAAATAAATCAAGGTATCGAATCGAGAGAGAAGGATTGAGTTATTATTTAATTACTAGCACCATTTCCCTCTTAGCAAGGAACAACTCAGGGCGAGACACAACATTCAAACCACAACTCCCACCACTTCTATCCATCAATCAAACACTAAAACCAATGCCACTAAGAACATCGTAGGTTGGAATAAATCTTTACACCTATCCATTACATATTGCTTTGAAATTTTCTCAAGACTTTAAACAAGTTTATTGTGTGAAGACTTGTAGGCGAGGCATGGTCTCATATTTTAGAGTTGTTTTATCAAATAGTCTATGTGCCTTTTGAATGTCCCCATATTTTATAGACTTTCCTACTAGGAATTTGCAATCTACATAATTAAGAGAGAAAACAAAACCACTTCCACCTATGCTTTGGTGGATGTCCATACTAGTTCCAAATCTCCTATTTTGGCACAGCTGGGGGAAACAAATAGTGGCCAAACTAAAGAGTGGTTTTACACCAATTAAATGCATTTTTTTGAAAGGTTCTAAGGTTGTTTCAATAAAACCATTTTTTGAAATCTAACAATCAACGCATTCCATGATACCAAATTTATTTGAGGCATTCTTACAAACATTTGACCTACCTTGTTTATACTTCCAATTTTTCATATATACCAACTACGACACCAACAAAAGAAAACATGACAAAAACCACTTTCTATTGTTCCTACCCTACCCAAAACTCTTATTTTCCACAAACGGAGGACACATCTCATTGATGTTTTTATCAATAGTCCATTTGTTTTCTTATATGCGCTTATACATGTTTAAATCTCTCATTGGTGTAATGATGGGGAGGATTTTGGTCAAAGGTTGTGGAATTGGCTTTACACATGTTTGTGGGCACTTTGAAGTTTCCAAGGCTACTTTAATAAAGCCATTTTGTGCATACCATGCAATTGTGACACTCCATGAGCTAACATCTAGCTAAAATTTATTTGAAAATCCTTATAGCATCTTCACGAACACCATTTTGTGTATATCCTAAAATTAACGCATACCATGAAACCACGTTTACTCGCTAGGATTTTTATAGACACCTAGAATTTGGTCAAGTAATTTTAATACCTAAATTGCACTAACTATCCTCTTTTCCATAAATTGACGACACTTCATCAATAACCCACCAATATCCCTCTAATATCGTTAATTAATTACATTTCACTAATTATTTATCCCTCCTCGTCAGCTTCAAATTTTTGTTATGTCGATTAACAATTTTTGTTAATTAACATCCACTTCTACCTAGGTCAATTAATTATTCTTAATTAATTACACCTACTAGTCTAAATCAATAAATCGTCATTTATTAAACCATTTCCTCTCTTTAAATCCATATAAATCATACTAACGTTCTCCTAAAGCTTCTATACGCATCCCCCTAGGGGTTAGATTAGTGATGATCTCTATTAATTAATCACCTTTGATTAATTAAACTAAACTAAACTTTAACCTAGGGGTTAGATTAGTGATGATCTAACCTAGACTCAGGCTAAGAGCCAATGTCCTAGTGGTATTCATGTTCACTTTCAACTCCCTAACTATCGAAAGGATTATCAAAGTGCACATACTTTATTAAACATACATGGCCTTTGTATTTCCTCTTCGGGTTTATACCACATTCACCAATTTGCTAGCCTTGCCTCTTCTTTCCTTTGGCAAGCAAGCTATATAATAAACCTTCCCCATTACCTTTCTTCTTACACCTTATTTACCCTAGGATAAACTATAGGCATTTTCGATCTTTATCCCTCGAGTCATTCTCCATTAAAGGAAATAAATTCCCCATCTTTGAAGGAAATTCACATGTTCACACTTGTCTATTATCTTTGAAGTGACGTTGCTTACACCACCCCAAAGAGGGGGAAAATGTAGACACCTCTGTGGAAATTTGGTCAAGTAATTTTAATACCTAAATTTCACTAACTATCATCTTTTCTATAAATTGACAACACTTCGTCAATAACCCACCATCCCTCTACTATCGTTAATTAATTACATTTCACTAATTAATTAGCCCTCATGTCACTCAGATGCTGATTAACGACCTTTGAATGCCGTGAGATTTTAAATCCTCGTTGAATTCTTGAATGGTAATCTATAAGATATCTTGTTAATTAATGTCCACTTCTACCTAGGTCAATCAATTATTCTTAATTAATTACACCTACTAGTCTAAATCAATAAATTATCATTTATTAAACCATTTCCTCTCTTTAAATCCCAAAATCATACTAACTTTCTTCTAAAGCCTCTATAGGCATCCTTCTATTAATTAATCATCTTTGATTAATTAAACCCTCTTTCAACTCCCATGAAAAGGGCACATACTTTATTAAACATACATGGCCTTTATTATTCGTATTTCTCTCTTTGGAGTTTATCCCACATTCACCAATTTACTAGCCTTGCCTCTTCAGAAAGTTATATAATAACCCCCTTACATTTCTTCTTACACCTTATTTTCCCTAGGATAAACTATAGGCATTTTGATCTTGAGCCATTCTCCATTGATGGAAATAGCTTCTCCATATTGCATCCATTCTCTCAAATTGAAGAGCATGGGTAGAAGCAAAATGGCCTTGTAGTCATGTTTTGGTGAGATCCCATCTTTAAATCTTGAGGAAACCACTACCCTTTTTTATTACTAAAGTGATCTAAATAGGTTTATTTGTTAGATTAGCAATCTAGAGAGTAAGAAATAGCTTAGCATTTGATTTGAGATTTTTCATGCATTGAAGAAGTTGTTTCTCATAAGCTCTTATCTTGATGGTTCTATAGGGTTTGATTGATTGCTTAGAAGCTACTAGGTGTTAGCTTTGTTATTTAGTATGGTAAATTTCTATATGAGCACATTTGGTATGCCCAATGGGATGGATCCTTAGTACCTTATCATTTAATATCAAGTTTTCTTAGTTTATCTCAAGTTTTTGCTAACCCTTATTATGCACATGTGAAATAAGTTGAATTCCTTAGGGTATTTTTCTAACTTTACATGTATTGAGTCTCTTTTTCAGGTTTAATTGTGATGGGTTGTCATTAATTTTGAGCTAAATTAGGAAAAATTTGACCTTTTTTAAAGGTTGCTTGTGTCATTCTCGCCATACTTTTGAGATGTCATTTGTAGGTGGTTACGTATACATTTAAAGGTCACATATACATTAAAAGGGTCACATACATGTTTTCTAGGCCGTGAGGTGCTTCACTAGCCGTGTATATGTTGACTTAGTTTTTCATTTACCTCCCTACCACACATGTGCTTCCCATTCCACGTAGGCGTTCCACCGGCCGCGTATGTGCATCTTTGTGTTCTGTCATTTTCCAATTTTATCAAAGCCATGTATACATCTTAGAGGTCGCGTACATGCTATTAGGGCTGCGTAGGTGATTCATTGGATGTGCACACATTGAATTATCTTAGTTTTTATCGCAGACACGTATCCACCGTTTAGGGGCACATGCGTATCTACTACAAGGGCCACATAGACATGATTAGGTAAAGTTTGGCTCTGTTTAGGGGTTGTATGGTTTTAACTTGAGTGTTTCTAACATTTCTTGCAGGGATTTTTAGAGCTAACTCTTGATTGACAGGATATATATTTGATCATGCTTTGTGCTAACTTGTTTGGATAAGTTGATGAATGTTGCATTTTTATTTATGAGGCTAGGATCATGTATGCTCTTCCCTCGCACCTTCTAGGTGATCTTGGGAATCAAAACGATTCTAAACCTTTTTCATGCTTTCAAGACATTTCATTAATTTTTTGTTAAGGGAATGAACTTCAACTTGGTTAAAATGAATGGTTTGTGCATTTGAGTTATATGTTTTCCAATTATTTGCAATATAGTAGGATTTTTCATTGTGTATGCTCTTCTCTTGCATCTTAGGATGATCTTGAGAATAAAAACAACATTTTATCCTCTTTTCATGATATGTTGATCATTTGGAGAACTACTAATCTTTCGCATGCAGGACCTAAATATGCTTGTCAAAGAATCATGATCTAAAAAATACTAATATAGTTTGATGTAGGTTTCCAAATGGTGTAAAACCAAACCACATTAAGTTCAAAGATAAGAAAATACACCACATTCAAAACATTGTATATGCAAGTTTCGGTTAAGAGCTACGGCTCGTCCACTTTGAACTAGGAGAAAATCCCTTTGGCATAAGCCTTAAGATAACAAGAGGGATGCTCCTAGGAACCCCAAAGTAGTCCATGTAAGAGGGAACCTTATGGATGAAATGGGAAGCACTCCACTTACCTACTTGTCTAGTATACACTTGTGAGATTTAGAGTCAAAATTATCTTCATGTGACCCCAATGAAAATATAATTGAACACATTTATTGCTCATTGTATGAAGGGGGTAAAATAAAGTCGGGATACTCCAAGGTTTAGTCAATGTGACTTCCTTAGAAAACCATGCTCGTAGAGGTAATTTGTGACACCTAGTTGAGAGAAACAAATAGAAAGCCATTTCCTCTTGGTGGAAACTTCACCGGCTCAAAGATAATCATGTTTCAGAGAGCTTTTGTGAAGAAATAACTTTCTCGAGTAGTCAAAAATTTATTTGTTAAACAAGGGGATATTCCATTAAATTTTTAGCCAAGCATCATTCATCACGAAATTTGTGAAGCATTACTTTGTCTTAGTTTTTCACTTGCCATAAGACGAGGTGAAACTTTTCTGAAGTGAAGCCAAGTATTTTTCAACCCCACTTGATCTACTCCTTTTCTTTCTTGTTGATATTTTGGATCAAAAGAAGAGCAACATATGTGTGCTATTGATTGATTGTGTCCACCACTTTTACACCCGTTTACATTCATCCTTTCTTGATACTAGATGGTAAACGTTGAAAGTGTGTTGGTACGTCTTCACATCTTGATATCCATTTGATCTTGATACCCACGTCAATATCTTCATCGTAGCTAGGCTTGGTTCATCATTGAACTTCCTTTGAATTATTACGTTTTTGCATTTCCTTGATACAATTTCAATACTTACATCTTGTTTCTTGTAAACTTGATCTAAGTGTCTAGATTGTACCATTACATTGCCCACATCTTAACAATTCCTTGGTATACTTTGGCCTTGTTTCTTTTCAAACATTACCTAAAAATTTGAAAGGTGTTGTTGTTACTTTTTTAGTGTTGTATCAATACTATTTTGATACTAATATTTGTTTTTCGAAAGCTTGGTTAACGTATCCAAGTGGTATTGTTGCATTGCTCGCACTTGTAACTTCCACTTTTTGGGATTTAGGCCTTGTTTGTTTCTAAAAAGTTATTATATACTTTTATTGGGAGTCACATCAACCCCTTGTTAATACTTATGCCTTTTTTATTTTAAACTTGATCTAAGTGTTGAAATTGAGTTGATTGTCTTACATCAAACTACCTTTGAAAAACATTCACATACGAAGTAGTTCCTTGTTGATTCATTGGTTACCAAACTTGCATTATTGTGCCTTGTGATTGTTCATCGTATTGACTTATATTTCTAGTAAAATCCTATTTGATCCATTGATTCTTTATAATTGATTCTTTGAACATTGTTGACATTATTTTATGACTTGCATTTAAGTTTTAGCCACCTGGTAAATAGTAATTCCTCTTTGTTTATAATAGAAGAGTTCAATTCAAACTTACCCTCTGGTAAATCAAAGTGCTATAAATACCAAGCTTGTTTACAAGAAAATGGCCCCTCTCCTTCTATGAATTATTATTCAGTGTGTTTTGAAAGTTCTTCAATAAGTCTCAACAAGTTTAGATTTTGTAAAGCTTTCAGCCTCTCAGTTCAAGGCTCCATAGTTCTAGTTCTAGATCATGTCCATTTGAATCTTGATTCTGCTTAGAATTATAGGTTGTTGTTTTGTCACAGAAGCATAAGTCTTATAGATTTTGGTATGCTTGTATTGTATCCCTGTAACAATCCCGCTAGGAATTGAATAGTCAAGCTCTATTCTCTTGCACTATCCCTCTCCTACTTGCATTATGTTTGGCTTACATCCAAGCTGCCACTATTCAACATCTTCTCCTCTTGCCACTATCACATTCCCACTTTTCTAGATTCACGAGAACACGAAGGAACAAAGAGATCACACTAAGGGGACAAGTCATGATACAACTAGATTTTCCGTTGTTTTGTAAACTCTAGGTTTGAATTGTCAAAGTTGTAGTTACAATATATCAAATAGAATAGCAAATCATTTTATTTCAGTTAAGCTTGCTTTCAATATTACTAGGGAAGCTATGGGGAATGATAGCTTCTGAGAAGCTGTGATTTATTCCTCACTTCTGAGGTAAGATTGAAGGTCTTTCAATTAAATTAGTTAGTTATTTAATATTTAGGATAAATTCACAAATGCACAGGAAAATAGCTACATCAGGCTACCTTTCTTGTTTTAATTATGTTATTAGATTAATTGTTCATTATCTGAAATATATTAGAATAGTTGCTCTTTAAATTTCATTCAAATTCACATCCTTGAAAATACAAAAAAATAAAATATAAGCATAGTGTAGATTTATTTTCATAATTAGTTTACTTCTTTCAGTTAAGTTTGATTATCTCTTGCATGACAATTACGGGACCCAGAGAGCCCAGGGATTACGTATTCAACCGGTAATACCTCAACCAAATCTCTTCACAACATTAATGGATATAGATCAAGGTCTTAGAATTCACGTCTTTCAAATGAAAATAAACCCACAAGCAATTAGTGAACAATTGAGAGAATTGAATATTGAAGATGAAAAAGCATACACATTCTAGTCAAATCAACCCAACTATAGATTTCCTTGATAGGATATCCGCATGACCATACAAGAACCTGAAAGAGAGAAAATATTTGGTTGTGATTCATTAGTTCCATAGCCAAACGCAGGAGACCTTCTCATTGACATAGACATAGCTTACGTATACAAGTTTCAAACACCCGTAAGGTATTCTGAGAAGATCACACAACTCCTGGTATTAAACATAGAAGTTGAAAAATCTTATGACTATTGGATAGTCGGAAGAAGAGATTGATTCTTCACATGACCATAATAGGTCCACAACAACCACATGAACTCATGGTTGTGATCCCCAGGTCCCACAACCCAACGGCTTGCTAATCAGTTAAACATTGACACTAGTTTACATACGCTGGTATTTAGATCCTCACCACTCCCACTCGGATATCATAACACAATTTTCCGCATTAAACATAGAAGCCAATCAAGCTAATATTTTATGGGCTAGACCAGAAAACCACCCATAGTTTCCTACAAATCCACTACACCTCTCACTACCATTTTCATGACCTTGTCTAGAAATATACACGAAGCACCTACAGGTCACTTTCCACGCATCCAACAACCAATAGATAGGATCTCGGTAGAGCTCGACATTGATTGGAGCCTCCGAGCAAGCTATTATATCTGAATGATCCATTACACCAATTCAGGTTAGGAGAGCTTTCTTTTCCTTAGACTCACAGATCCCATTATTGCGTGTTGAGGATATAAGATTTCCCAACTAGTTTTCTACACCCGCATATATTTCATTTCCACCGGTTGTCTCTGGCATGACCTCGGGAGGTCGGGTACAAGAAAGGCTACTTGTTGATTCTCATGCTCGCATGTCACTTTTCTATCGTACAAAATTGGTGAACCGACGTGAAACAAACAATTGCTCCCTTTTCATTTCCATTTCTTTCATCCATCTTCACTCCTTCCCATTATTCTATGGGTATTTATATACCCCCAAATATGTCGGATATGATGCATATGGTAGACCTCTCTCAGGTCTCGAAGCATATTATGGTCAAACAAATAGACAACCATCACCCTCACTTTCCGCATGGGCTGACAACTATTCAAGCAACTACTTGTCATCACAAAATCCTCCTCAAAGAACTAGCTCTAGTTCTTCATTCCAAATTGAGGAGCTGGATCAGCTCACACAAACACAACAACCAGAGCCCTCAAGCTCTAACAATATGATGTTTACTTGGAGAATCCATTTCATCTCCTCAAGTTTTGTTCAGACCACAAATCAAGAGTCATATCCACTCCCATTTTTGGATGAGGAGTACTTAGCACACTACGCTAGAAGTGAACAATGCTTCCAAAACATGTACCCACCTATAGGAAGTTTGCAAACACAACCCGACACCCTACTCCAAGAAAACACCCCCATTCCTCCACCTATGGAAAATACTCTTGGTGAAGCTTGGAAGAGTAATGATCAATTCATAGCAGGGTACCATACCCCTCTACAACCTCAAGGTATACAACAACAACCATTAAGGAAAAACACTGTGTCATCACCAATCGAGGTCATCTCGCTTTAGTTGAGAAGGTTAGAGGACTAGAACTTGCTCAAGAAAATCAAACTTCACATTTTGGGCAAGCAGGAACTTCCAACCCTCCACATCATCCCACCAAGTTGACCTCCTCACAGGAATAGGCATGTTAGGCATGCCTCCTCAACATTCATATAACTACCCATAGCAAAAACACCAACTAGAACCACATTTTCAAACACTTGCTCCAGTTGAAAGTATGATACCTCCCGTTTAGTACCAAACAACCCATATCAAAGCAATGCTCCTCCCTACTTAAACATTTATTCAAAATCACCACAGGAGACATGTTCTCCTCTCCCGGGATGTTCACTCAACCACAGGGTTTCCTTATGTCCCCATAAATACATATGTTATGCCATATCAACAACCCATTCCACCTCCCCCCCTCAGCAGGCACCATCGATGGTCAAAACCTATGTGGTAGGGACTTACTCAGAATATTTAAAAGAACCTCTAGATTTCACCATACGAAGCATCATGCTTCCAAGACCTCTTCCCGATTTTCCTAAATTCAAAGGGGGAGGGAGATCCAAATGCACATATCAAGGCCTATGCCATGGCCATTCGAGAATTTCTCCCTTGGGATGTGGTTGTTGCTAAGATATTCCCTAAAACCTTAGAGGGTATTGCCCTTGATTGGTATTATAGAATACCTTGAAGCCTCGATACACTCATTCAAACAACTTGTGTCAGAATTTATCAAAGCTTTTGACATGAACAAATTGTTAAGAACAAGGATCAGGGAATTCTTACATATTAAACAAGAGCACAATGAATCTACTTTGCTCATTTTATTCAAAGATGGTGTACAGTCCTCTACTCATCAACAAGTGCTCCAAACATGGATCAGATGGAACTATGTGACTTATTCCTTCATTCTCTCAATAGAGAGATAAAGGAAGAAGTCCAGAAGTTCCCACTAAGGACTTATGATGAAGTACTCAAGAGTGCCCTCCGAATCGATCAAGCGGCAATAGATAGTGGTCATAAGACATATGGAACAAATGGGAAATTAATCACTCCCAATCAAAACACTACGACTTATCCTAATGTCGGAATACCAATCAAGGACCCAAGATCCTTAACAAAAACTATGGGGTTACAATAGATGGAGTCACAAACCAGGTTAAAAGGGAAAATGTCATGAAACATTTCACCACCCATTAACAATCAAAAAATAATAACTTTACTCCAACAATCAACGCGGTGGATTTTAATCATCCATCACAACAACAACAACAAAAACAATGAAAAATCCAGACACAAGGTCCAATCCAAAACCCAACTAGATATCAGAATCAAAACCAAAGGTAACAACCTCAAAATTTTAACTCTAACAACCAACAACCTAATCAGAGTTTTGGACCACAACAAGTTTCAAACCAACAACCTCAAAACTATAATCCCAACTTGTATTGTGGTTTCCACAAGATTCAAGGCCATGATACTAGGACTTTCCATGACTACAATAAATTCATGCAACATTTTCCAGAAGACCAAAGACAACTCTTTATAGATATGTTTTAGCAAATTCTGCATTACCCACACCAAACACTTATATGGGAGCAGTTTCCCCTCAAAATGCACCCCTCAAGATTTTTAACGATCCTCTCCCAAATCACTCTAACAATAACAGTTAGATCCAAATGGGACAAACAAGGGTGTTATGATAGAAATAATGATCATGAAGCCTCAACTTCATCAAATCCACCGGTCACACCCCAATTAGGAACTCAACCACAAACCAAGATAGTTGGTCTGGTAGAGTTAGATACCGAGCTACATGTAGAAACCATAACAAGAACATGAGATTATTCTTCTCAACCAGTTCCAACCTACCCATTAGAACCAGAAAACATTCAACAAACACTGGAAAAACCCATAGGTGCTTACGATCTAATTAATGACCTAACAAAGACCTTCTCTCACATTTCCTTCTTGGATTTGTTGAAAAACTCTCCCACCCATAGGGCTGCTCTCTTAGAAGCATTAGGTCTTGGTCATCTAATTAACATCACTCCTCCTCCTAAAACACAAGTAAACCATGTAGACTTTGACATCTACCCTCTAGGGCAGCCAGATAGGGATACTGAGTTTATATTTGATATAAGAAAATGCCAATGAGATGCTGAAATCACATGTAGAGGTGACCCAACCTTGCATTTACAGGTATGGGTTTATAATAATTATGTTAAGTGCAATGATTGATGATGGGGCAGCAATTAACATAGTCCCCTTCACTTTTCTTCAAAAGCTAGGATATGGAGAAACAAATTGTTCCACAACACGAAATACGCTAAGGGTTATGATAGCCTCAAGGCCACTTCAATTGGGACTATAGTGTTACCAATCACCTTAGGACCCAAGACAGTCCTCACTGAATTTTATATTATAGATCGGAAACCAACTATAATATGATTCTCAGTTGACCATGGATACATCGCATGAAGGCAATCCCTTCCACGTTATTCCAGGAAATAAGATTTTTACACCTAGGAAAAATATTTGTGGCACAAGGTGACCCAAAACCCTTCGACATACACCTAGTAGATTTGAAAAGAGACCAGGTGTTCACTCTGAGTTTGAACTCCCAACAAATCAACTTAACAAACCAGTCAATTCAAAACCAGAAGTAAAGTTGATACCTACAATAGAATTAGAAATCACGAATCTAGTCAAGGCATTCCACACTCAAAAATGAGACTAACGTCATAGAGAGATAGTATCATTAGGAACTACCAAAAAAATTGTCAAGTTACTAGAGAAAGATTTACCTATTCTCCTACCATTTGATTCCATGGGTATAGGATGTACCCTAGGAATTGGCTCCCTTCCAAAGAGATGAAGTTTGTATGGTAGAAGTAACCGAGGAAAAAGAAGTAGACACGAAGAATGTTCCAACATCCATTTTTCCAAGAAAATATTGACCTCCACTTTGATGGAGCTAGATGTCATTTCGGAGCTGGGGCAGGTGTGATCTTTACTTCTCCCGAGGGAAAGATCCTACCTTTTTCCTTTAAGTTAAACTTTGAATGTACAAACAATGGGGCTGAATACGAAGCCCTCCTCCTTGGCCTCATCATAGCCAAAAGGATGGGTGTTGATAACATTAGAGTACTAGGAGACTCACAATTAGTTACAAACCAAGTATCTGAGGTATATGAGACTAGAGCTGAACACTTACAACTCTATAAAATGGTGGTATTAGATCTAACCAAGGGATTCAACTTCATATCAATCGAAGCAATCCCACGAGAACAAAACCTTCTCACTGATTCAATAGCAACCTCAGCTTCCCATTTCACTCCAAGTAGTGAGTTGGAAAATACAAATTTCATGGTATCACTTCATACTTGAACCATTGGTGCGTAAAATACCAATAACCCCGATCTTGACACATATAGAAGCTGAAAATGAGTTTACCATCCTAGATCACTTTGAAAATGATAGGGTCACTCTTGGATATCTAAATGCCTATGCGGAATTACATCTCACTCATCACATAGTAGATTTCTCCCTAATCCCATCTTCCTCTTCCTATTTTGGAAATCCCATGATAGAATCTCCCCGCAAAAGAATCTCAAAATCTACGAGGTAGAGAATGGAGAAGGTTTGGAACTACCTCCGCCCCACCTAAATTTGAAGAAGGCAACGCTTCCTTAATCGAAGGAATGATTGACATAAATATTGGAATGGAGGAAGAACCAAATATTTTGAAGTTGGGATCCTCATTAACTCCAGAGGAGATAGAAATACATACCCAGATCCTCAAGGAACATCAAAAGGCTTTCACATTTAATTACAAAGAAATGATGGGAATTACACCACATATCACGGTACACAATCTTGTCACCAAACCAGATGCAAAGCCAATTAAGAAAAAGTCAAGAGACCAATGAAACCAAAAGTGGCTCTCATGGTGAAAGAAGAAGTAATGAAACTTCTCCAAGTGGGATTCATCAAACCAGTTGACTATTCACAATGGGTATCTAATATCATCCCTGTTCTAAAAAAGAATGGGAAGATACATTTGCATAGACTTCTAGGACATTAATAAAGCTTTCCCCAAAGATGACTTCCCATTACCATCCATCGACATCATTGTTGATGCAACAACTGGATTTGAGCTTTTGTCTCTCATGGATGGGTTCTCGGATATAATCAAATCAAAATATCTGAACAAGATCAAGCCAAGACTATGTTTATAACTCCTTGGGGAACTTATTGTTACGTTGTCATGCCATTCGGTCTTAAGAACGCTGGCTACATACCAATGGGAAATGACATACATATTCCATGACCTTATTCATAAGATTGTGGAATCCTACATAGATGACTTGTTGGCCAAGGCCAAGAAGCATGTGATCACCTAGAAGTACTCCATATCATTCTCTCACGATTGATCGAATATGGTGTCACATTGAATCCAGAGAAATGCATATTTGGTGTGACAGGAGGCAAGCTTCTGGGTTACATTATATCATCACGAGGGATTGATGTCGATCCAGCCAAAATCCAGTATTCTTGAAATGATTCCACCATCAGATGAGTCTGGTATCAGATCATTTCTTGGGAAACTTGGTGCAATTCAAAGGTTCATCCTGACTTAAGTTTTGTTGTTCATCCAATCAACAATTTATTAAAGAAGGATTATAGCATTGATTGATGAAGAATGCAACGAGGCCTTCGAAGCAGTTAAACACTTCTTGTTGTCTCCTCCCACGCTAATGCCTCCTAGACTAGATCATCCTTTGATCTTGTATTCATGGGCTACTAATGTCTCGCTAGCCTACATGTTGGCTCAAGAAGATAATGATAAACAGGAACGTGTAGTCTATTTCATTAGCCAGACATTGCTTGATTATGAAACACATTACACACAGGTAGAAAGAGAATGCCTTGCCATAGTCTTCACAACAAAATGTTTAAGACATTACATGTTGAATCAAGAAACAAGGGTCATTGTAAAGATAGATCACTTACGACATTCCTCATGCAAGGGTCTTTATCTAAAAAGGTTGGATGTTTCATAACCTTAATGGGTGAGTTTGAACTAACATTTGTAAACCAAAATCCATTAAGGGACAAATCATTGCAGACTAGTTAGCTGACAATCCATTAGATGGAGGTGATCTGGTAGATCTAGACTTTCCCGATGAGTGCATATATTTTTCAAAACCAGGCCCCCCATCTCTATATGTCCTTGGTACACTGACATCATCAATTTCATCATGGACCACACATACCCAGAAGGTGCCACATCACAACAAAGAAGGTGGTTACACATTATCGCTACTAAATATGTTATTTTAGAATAGGTTCTCTATCGTAAAGCCTTCATGGAATGCTTTTAAGATGTGTTGACACGAAGAATCCAAAAATATTCTTTACAAATCCCATAGTGGGATATGTGGAGGCCACTTTGGTGGCCACACCACTACTCACAAAATACATCGATGGGCTATTTCTGGCCCACTTTGGAACATGATGCAATAGAATTTGTGCAAAGTGTCATAAATGCCAAGAGTTCTCCCACGAGATTCACATGCCAAAGACAGCTCTACAACCAATCGCAACCCCATGGCCCTTTTCCACATGTGGGGCCTAGATTTGATAGGGAAATTCTCTCCCTCATCAACAAATGGCCATAACTTTATAATCACGGCCACATAATATTTTACTAAATGGGTAGAGGCCATGCCTCTCACCACCGTACTAGGTTCTATAATCACTAAGTTCATTTTAAATCAAATCATTTAGGTATGGTGTCCCACAAGTCATTATCTCAGATAATGGCACATCCTTCAAGAATGATGAGGTCCATGAGTTATGCAAAAATTCAAGATAAACCATCATACGGCCTCTCTTTATTACCCCCAAGCCAATGGACAAGATGAAGCCACAAACAAAACATTAAAATCCATTCTCCTCAAAATAGTTAAGGAGAACAAATGGGATTGGCATTTAAAATTATACCCAACCTTATGGGCCTATCGAAACATCAATAAGAACACCAATAGGGATAACCCCTTTCTCATTGGTATTCGGGGTAAGGTTCTCCCACTTGAGGTCAAAATACCTAGTCTCTCGCATCTCATTACAAGGGATCTTGGGAGAAGAATCCTATAGAGAGGCACACTCTCTCAACTAGAAAGCCTTGATGAGGCCAGGTTAAACACTAAACAATGGCACAAGCCTATGCTAACCGGATGTGCCGGAAAATATAACAAAAAGGTCTACGAATGAGAAATATATGAGGGAGATCTAGTTTTGAGACTAGATAACCGGATTGATAAGAAAACCAGTGAAGGAAGGAAATTTCGGCCCAAGTGGTTGGGCCCATACCGAGTCATGAAAGACTATGGAAATGGTGTGTATCTCTTGTGTACACTAGAAGGTGAGGAATTCAATGAAACTGTCAATTCCTTGCATCTTAAATGGTTTTACGCATAAGTCATCAACATCACCATTTGTATATTATATCTACCTACATTGCATTAGTCACTCAATTGTTTCATTTTGTTCACTCATTTCATAAATTTTGTGGTCAAGGAACTTATTCTTAAGCAATTTATTACAAGCTTCTGAAAATATTGGAAAAACATTCAAATCATATCTCTTCAATTTTCATAATATCATCAAATGTTTCAAAATCATCTCATCAATCCGACAGACAAAATCTTGACAAAAACCATACCAAGGCCTACGCATACTTGGTCATACTCATTTCTTCTACTAGGTTAAGTTGTTCTTACCTACGGTCTATTCTAGAAGCTTCTTGGTGTCACATCTATCCCTCTTACATCTCTTTGAAACAAGGATACTCCAAAATCACAAATCAGAAATGTCAAAACCAAATTAAATAAAAATACTAAACAAAATAGAATATTTTATTTTACACACTTCTTTGCCCCACCAACCTTCGGTGATGAGCCCGCATCTCTTACTAGTGGTGCGAGGTTGAGAAAGGAAAGAAGTTCCCTTACTCACCTATGTCCTACCTTCGGTGATGAGCCCATACTTCTTACTAGTAGCATGGGGCAGGGCGTAGGGGGTCCATTCACACAAATTAATGAATCTTAGTATTTTAAAAATTCAAAGCAAAGTGTATTAAGTGAAATTAAGTATCCAAATTCCAAAGAGATCAAATCCTCAAAACCATATTTTGTCAACCAAATTGCCATCCATGGATCTAAGTCTAGATAAACTGGAAAGTAAGTTGCATTCTAAACTATGTAGTAGTTTTGAGTAAGAATAAGTACGTAGGTCTAAATTTGATTTCATCAATACCTTGTCTTTCTCTCATCATTTCCATTCAGTCAAACTCATACAATTTGCCCTTCCCAACTCTCGGTGTTGAGCCCTCACATCTTACTAGTTGTGTGGAGTTAGGAGTGGGGCAAGTTCATCTCATTATCACTACATATTCATCACATTTTTCCAAAACAAGAAGAAGCAAATGAACATTTCCCAAAGAAGCCAAAAGTTTAGTACTACAATATGTTTGCATCATCACATACATAACATTACAAAAAAAATAAGAGAAACATTTTATTCAACACTTGTTATCACTTGTCATCCATTGCATACATTCTAAAAGCATATAAAAACAAAGATTCTAAAAACATCTAGTGTACACATGAGAAACAAATCACAAAAACTCTAGATACAAAGAAGATCTAGATCCAAAATATATATATATATATATATATATATATATATATCATGTTTTACATATAATGCCATCATGCACTAGGCATGGTCAAAATGCTCAATGAGCCCAAAAATACAAAAACAACTCATATAAACATCTAAAAAAATCACTAAAAAAAGACCAAATGGCCTCAATCCCTGTGGGATCCCTCGGAGGGTGCACGATCACATCTAGGGCTCCTACTACGATGACACTCTGAATGAACTAAGTGCTCATGATCACGGCCACTGGTTATGGTCTCACTACGAGAATGACTCCACCTCATCGGCACTCAAGTCTTGTATCCAGCTAGCTCAGTATGAAGGGAGGTCACTAACTCTGCCACCTTCCAGATAGGGGAAAACACATCAATGTGTTGGCCAATGCTAAAGGCTCTCCAATGTCCTCGTAAGCTGAGCCCAGAGTCTTCCCCAAGGAAGCAACCAGGTGTCGGCACACACTGTGAATCAAATCCCGCCATCCCTGAGCAGTCACTGCAAATAAAAAGGAAATAACAAGTTAGAAAATCACCAAAAACAAGTCAAAAACAAACAAAAAAAAAAAAAAAGAAATATCAACTAAACATCTCTAACTAACAAGGTCGAGAAAAGAGTAGTAACTCACTCGGATCCCTCAGGCATCTAGGTAGGGTCTCTAGGATCTCGCACTACTACACCGACATTGCTACCAACTATGGAGCCTCCCCCCAAATCTGGAAAGAAATGACATCCTACCACGGACTCATCATCTCCCCAAAGTCCTGAGAAGGAAACTCCTCTGAAATCAAGGTCACCTTCTCTGCACTCACCTCCACCCTCTCGGCCCTCAAGATATCCTGAGTGTCATGCCACTCGAATCACTATCATCCTCCTCAACCATCCCACCGGCCTCACCTCCCATCATCTCCTCCTCCTGGCTCCCCTCCTGTGAACTCCTCAGAGTCTGAGTCCACATCAATAGGCTCATCCTCCCCCCCACTGAAAGCAAGAGTGGCTCGATCTAAAGTAAGGGTGCTCGAGGAGCACCGGCTACCCCTCGGGCCCGAACCACCACCTAACCACAATAGGAACTCCAGAGTAACCATGGTCCAACCTCGATCTCCTCTAGGACCTCCCCGGCCTCACAAATAGTCCTGTATACTGCCCCCACTAGGAGGAAGCATATCAACATAGGGGAGGCCAAACTATTGAGGGACTCGATCAAATGGGTGGACCTCCACCCTCTCTATCCTATCTACTAACTGACCTAGTAGAGTAGGAAATCAATGTATGTGTCTCCTCTCCCCATACTCCCACCATGGCCTGATAAGGAGTGGCCTCCATATCTATAGTAGTCAATGAAGCCACTGGCTGATGTGGCATCCTGAGTACTATCATCCCCATCCACCTCGCTGCTCTAACAACCCCTGGATCCTCTACTAGTACACCCCTTCCATAGGGGATGATGCACTCATACACCCAACTCATAACTAGAGTGGGATGACTCAAGGACTCCCCTATAACCTGACCACCCTATATAAGTCATGGTATGTAGTCCCAAGAATGTCTAGCTCCCCAAGCATAAGTATGGCCATGGGCCTCAATCTGTGTAATAATGGGAGCCCAACAATATAAGAGAGTATCTCCTCCCTTATCCCCAATCAACCATGAGGCCAAGATACCCATAATAGCCTTATGGATGATAGGGATAGGAGAAGTAGCAATAGATCGACCTTCACCCCCTTCTTCAGCCAAAGGAGACAACAACATCTCCCATATAGGTAGCCCACTAAACCATCTGAGACCTGATCCTGTTGTCTTAAGAGACAACCACCTCCCAAGAATCGGAACCCCCAGATATGATAGATGTCCTCCAGGGTGATAGTCCACTCACCCCTAACACCTGGAAACCAAAAAGTATTCCGGTCCACATCCCAATATGAGAATAAGTCACACAATATGTGACTAGCAGAGCAACATGAGGAACCTGTGAAATCCTCAAAATACCGGCCCTCTGCAGAGTGTCTCTCTCTGCCTGAGTCAAGTAAGTCTAACACTGCCGGGAGCCAATCACACTCCCTCTCTCTGCTCCACCTAATGTACTCCTCCTTCTTCTGCATCCACCCAAAACAGAGAAAAAGAGCAAGTTAGCAACATAGTCCAATAGATAAGCTCATCAAAAACATAGAAAATGTCAAAAATGCAAAAACAATTAACTAAGGCATCTATTTTTTTTCTTTTCTATCCAAAACCACCACCCTGTGTAGAGTGGTGGTTCCATGACCACCACCATCTAAAGGCGGTGGTCCTGTGACCGCCACCATCACAGGGCGGCGGTCCCATGACCACCACTCTGTGCAGGGTGGGGTCCGGTCCTTGTGCCCGATTCAAGTGTGCCCCATAAAGCCCTAAAAATGCCTAAAAATAGCAAAATACACCATTTTGAGTGAAATAAAATAAAAGCCTACCCTATGGGCCCCCCTAGAGACTCATTTAACACTAAGATTTTTGAAAATAACCCCCAAGACAAAGATTTCAACATTTTTATATTTTAGGTTTAAAAACAATGAATTGAGAAAAACTAACCTAAGACTTCAGGAGTCGATGTCCTGCTCTCGAGGCATGATCACAATCTCACAACAAACGTTTTGACTACACTCTCATCAAAAATGGTTACCGTGGGTCCCAAAGCTCAAAAATTGCCAAATCAATACGCAAATGAATAGGAAAATGAGCTCATTATATATATATATATATATATATATATATAACCTTATTTCTAATGTTCTTTTGAATGTTCTTTCATAGAGTTGGAGCACCAACGAGGTAAGTTCTTATCCCCACGCAAATGGTAAGTCCTCATTTCATTTTAATTTAGTATTTATTTTTTGATTTCTTTATCTATCTACACTTGAGTCCTCTTTTCATTTTACAGATAGCGAGAATTTGATGGTGACATTGCGACACACGGGTATGTCAGGTATAGCTTCTAACTCCCCATTTCGGGACCATTCCATACTCAGACCCACCATTTTATGCCCCTTCATGGCTAAAATGCTTCTCCGAGGGGGCAATATGTACGTACCCAAAATTGTATGTATTGTACTACTATGCCAAAAAGAGGTTACGAAACCCCAATGATGATTCAGATCTCTTCACAAGGTGTTTAAATCTAGAAATCACACTGAGTATACATTTTCATCCCAAAATGCCTTATCCAACCTTCTCGTATGCTTTGTTCTGACCCCATTCCTCTCTTTTTTTTGCATTTTGGTCTTTAGTTATAGGACCGCCACCTTGCCTGGTGGGTCCCATGACCGCCACCCCAAGACAGGGTGTGGTCCTGTAATAACTCCACCTTACACGCAGGTGGTGGTCCTGTGCACATTTTCCAAACTTTCTGACGCTTTCATCAACGTAAAAAAAATCAAGTGGCACTCACATTTCTCAACCACTCTTGCTTGCATTTAAGTTTTAGCCACCTAGTAAATAGTAATTCCTCTTTGTTTATAATAGAAGAGTTCAATTCAAACTTACCCTCTGTAAATCAAAGTGCTATAAATACCAAGCTTGTTTACAAGCAAATGGCCCCTCTCCCTCTATGAATTATTATTCAGTGTGTTTTGAAAGTTCTTCAATAAGTCTCAACAAGTTTAGATTTTGTAAAGCTTTCAACCTCTTAGTTCAAGGCTCCATAGTTCTGGTTCTAGATCATGTCCATTTGAATCTTGATTCTGCTTAGAATTATAGGTTGTTGTTTTTGTCACAGGAAGCATAAGTCTTATAGATTTTGGTATGCTTGTATTGTATCCCTATAACAATCCCGCTAGGAATCAATAGTCAAGCTCTGTTCTCTTGCACTATCCCTCTCCTACTTGCATTTTGTTTGGCTTACATCCAAGCTGCCACTGTTTCAAACATCTTCTCCTACTACCACTGTCACATTCCCACTTTTCTGGATTCACGAGAACATGAAGGAATGAAGAGATCACACTGAGGGGACAAGTCACATACAACTAGATTTTCCATTGTTATGTAAACTCCAGGTTTGAATTGTCAAAGTTGTAGTTACAATATATCAAATAGAATAGAAAATCATTTTATTTCAGTTAAGCTTGCTTTCAGTATTACTAGGGAAGTTGGGGAATGATAGCTTCTAAGAAGCTGTGATTTATTCCTCACTTCTGAGGTAAGATTGAAGGTCTTTCAATTAAATTAGTTAGTTATTTAATATTTAGGATAAATTCACAAATGCACAGGAAAATAGCTACATCTGCTACCTTGCTTGTTTTAATTCTGTTATTAGATTAATTGTTCATTATCTGAATATATTAGAATAACTACTCTTTAAATTTCATTCAAATTCACATCCTTAAAAATACAAAAAAAAGGAATATAAGCATAGTGTAGATTATCTTTCATAATTAGTTTACTTATTTCAATTAAAGTTTGGTTATCTCTTGCATGACAATTACGGGACCCAGAGAGCCCAGGGATTACGTATTCAAACCGGTAATACCTCAGCCAAATCTCTTCACAACATTAACAGATATAGATCAAGGTCTTAGAATTCACGTCTTTCAAACAACAACAAACCCACAAGCAGTTAGTGAGCAATTGAGAGAATTGAATATTGAAGACGACAAAGCATACGCATTCTGGTCAAATCAACCCAACTATAGATTTCCTTGATAGGATATCCACATGACCATACAAGAACCCGAAAGAGAGAAAATATTTGGTTGTGATTCATTAGTTCCATGTAGCCAAACGCAGAGACCTTCTCATTGACATAGACACAGGCTTACGTATACAAGTTTCCAGAACACCCGTAAGGTATTCTGAGAAGATCACACAACTCCTGGTATTAAACATAGAAGCTGAAAAATCTTATGACTATTGGATAGTCGGAAGAAGAGATTGATTCTTCACATGACCATAACAGGTCCACAACAACCACGAACTCATGGTTGTGATCCCCAGGTCCCACAACCCAACGGGCCTGCTAATCAGTTAAACATTGACACCAGTTTACGTACACTGGTATTTAGATCCTCACCACTCCCACTAGATATCATAACACAATTTTCCACATTAAACATAGAAGCCAATCAAGCTAATATTTTTTGGGCTAGACCAAAAAACCACCCATAGTTTCCTACAAATCCACTACACCTCTCACTACCATTTTCATGACCTTGTCTAGAAATATACACGAAGCACCTACAGGTCACTTTCCACGCATCCAACAACCAATAGATAGGATCTCGACAGAGCTTGACATTGATTGGAGCCTCCGAGAAGCTATTATATCTGAACGATCCATTACACCAATTCAGGTTAGGAGAGCTTTCTTTGCCTTAGACTCACATATCCCATTATTGCATGTTGAGGATATAAGATAATATAGATGGACCTCAAAATGATGAAGTCACTATGCAAAAAAAAATACAAATCCTTAGTAGAAAATTATCTCTTTTGGATTCTCATGTGCAAAAGGAAACAAACAAAACTCACATCAAGAGAAACCTAAGGCCAATAATAGTTAATTTCACACTGAAAATCAAGGGGATAAAACATCAAAACATAGTCGGGTATATATGCCAGCTTCCCTAACTAAAGAGAAAATTCTCACACAAGAGTTACAATTGATGAAATCAATACTCACAAGCCTTCAAGAAAGTAACGTAGGACATAGTAAAAAGTATCAATTTAAAGAACTATGTCCTTATCCCTTTGACAAGGCTATGCTACCCGCACCATTTTCCAAGAAATTTGATTATCCAAAATTTAACAAGTATAAAGGGAAAGGTGATCCACAAGATCATATCAAAGACTTTTACATGGCGTGACAAGAAGTGGCTTACAATGACAATTACATTATATGTTTCTTCCCACATATACCAGTCTAGAGGATAACCCTTAGAATGGTTTCTTCATATACCAAAGGGGTCTATCTTCACATGGCCAAAATTAGCTGAAAGATTTATATGTCATTTCTCATTCAATGTAGAAAGTGACATCACCATGTTAGACCTATGTAGTGCAAAACAATGACCAAATGAAACCTTTTCTAGTTTCTTACAATGATGGCAGGGGTTAGCTAGCCGCTTCCCTTGTTCGATCCCTGAAAAGAAATTGGTTAGCATTTTTTACCCAATTTAAATCCAGACATTGCCTTTCATTTACAAATGCATTGTGTTAGAAACTTTGAAGAATTCATTGAGAAGGGTAGCCAAATCGAAAAGTCTTTAATCACAAAAGGGACACTGAAAACCCTTTTAAAAATAACCACCCTTCCAAACCTACAAACAAACCCAAATTATTTAACAAAAACAAGAATGTTGTAGGATATGGAATCATAGACTCTAAATGTATACAGGTTGTTCAAATTGGTCCTCCCTTTAAATTACCAAAGAACCTATTCAACCCCCAACCAAACTTTGAGTGTTCACTCCTCTCACAGCACTCGTTATCCACGATTACTCAAACAACTAGATACAATGAACATGGTTTATAAAGAACACCCTACAAAAACACCCTTTGATGACAATGCACCTAAACCATCATGGTATAAATAACATGAGTATTATGATTTCCATCATGTCAAAGGGCATAAAATGGGCAAGTTCTTAAAATTAAGATGTTTTGTCCCATACCTCATCGATAGTGGAGAAATAGAAGTTGATTCACCAGAGCCCCATAAAAAAATCAGAAGATGGGAATATTCAAGGAACCTTTCCCTAAACATGGTAAATAGGTGGAGAAATATATAAATAAGGAGATCTTCCAAGATCTATAAAGCTGCTAAATATGTTTACACCCAAACCGAAAAAAATCAATATAACTAACTTATTGGTTGTGTTCGTACTTTTGATGAGCATGTAAATACTATTAGAATCAAGAACCAGATTGCGTTGTGGTAATACAACGTGCTCATCTCACGATTCCGAACCTCCTCCTCTGTCTACCCCTCAGATAGTCAGTACAACCTCTTAGAACAACTTGAGAAGACCTCTACTAAGATTTTAATCTTAGATCTCCTTAAGATATCAAACATACACAAGTATATCCTTTAGAAAATACTTTAGGGGTCAGGAGTGTCAATGGATGTAGATCCTTCCCACCTTTAAACTATGGTGGAAAATCTCACACCAAGTGAACACATCACCTTTAGCCATAATGAGATCTCAAACAAAGATCACACACATAACTTACCTCTTTACATCAAGTATTTATTACCCGTAGAAAGATAAAGAGATTTCTTATGGAAAACAAGTCTGGGTTGAACATATGTACCTTAAAGTTAATCAAATATTTGGGATGAACAAAAGCAGATCTAAAATCCCACATCATCACAATCAAAACATATGAAAATGTGGAGCGTGAATTGGATGACACCATAACATTACCAATGGAAGTAGGACCTACTTTTCATAACATGAAGTTCCATGTTCTAGACTTAGATCTTCCATATAACATGATTCTTGGCCACCCATGGATTCATGCCATGTTAAATATAGTTTCACCTTCCATCGATGGATTAACTTAATAAGAATGGACACAATATCACCATTCAAGGAGATCTAGAACCCTTTTCTCACTGCAAAGCTTTGAATAAATTTGTGTGTAAGGGTGCTTATGTATGTCCCTAAGATGATATTGTTGTACCTATTCAATATGAAGATATTACCTCACGTGTGGATTCAAATACACTAAGCTCTTGTGACCATGGTGCTTCTACATTAGTTTCTCCCTTTGATACATGGGAGATGAAGATTATTGAATATGGTTGCAAAGTATATGATATCGAACATGCCCTCTTGGTCTCCGATCTATCCTTGTCACCCAAGACAAGAGGAAATCCCAATTTAAGATATAAACGATCTAAAGATGAGAAAACCATCGAGAAATTCCAACCTTATGGGCTATTAATAGAGGAATTTTTTTGAATCCTCCAACAATCTAGGTCCCTAAAGAAACTATGCATTCATGATACCAAACTCTAGAGTACACCAAATCTAAAAGAATGACGTAATCCATAGGCTATAAAGGACACAGATGTAAAAAATGAACAAGGTATAAGAGAACCTATTCCACTCCCACACTTTAAAATAGAAAGATATGGTGTAGGCATTATGCATTATGCATCCGACCCCGTGGATTGTGATGTTACCTCCTTTGAACATAAGGATAACTCTTCTTATTCTTACAATGACACAAATTCTAGTCATATCCAATACGAGGATCTTCCTTCAACGAACCTATTCATGGAAACCGATTTCTTTACTCTAACCACCGTTAAGCCTCAAGTTGACCTTATCTATCCTACCCTCATTAATTGGGACCAAAATTTTCACGCGCCATGGACATCTTTGAAAATGATGGGTAAATTTCATAATTAATGGGTATCCCTCCTCCTTTTGAGGATTTGTAGAAACCTCCTTACACTAGCATTTCATCTCCAGACGACACTTTGTTAATCTTCTTCGCTCCATTCTCGATGCCCATTCATAGGCTATCTATTCCTCCTATAATCAGCTTATTTGGCTAATATCTCTTATCCTCCTTTCGACCATTCAAAACCCTCCTCTAGACAACTCTCGTGAGTCTCTAATCACTTGCTAATCAAGTTTAACTAGCCTAAACCCTAATCAAGTTTAACTAGCCTAAACTAGCTTGAACCTAGCTTATCTAAGCCTAAATCATGTTTATCCTAATCTAATCTAAAAGTGATTTTTGAGCTTTAGTCCCACATGCACCCAAATTCCAAACTCTTCCATTTGGAAAACTATAAATAGAAGGGTCACCCTACCTCTTCAAAACTACAACTTCACATCATAAAGTCCTTCTCTCTCACCTTTGGAGATATTGGCATTAGACCTCATTTGCATTAGCTAAGCTAATAGGCATTTGATCTTGGCTATCCTCCATTAAAATAGCTTCATCTTGCACCCATGATAGGTTAGTAATGGAATAGCTAAACTTGGCCATGTAGCCATTTAGTGAGATTCATTCACCCTCATGGAGTAAACAACAAAACTGATTGCTTAAGTCTTTAGTAGGCATATTTTTATTAAGCTTTCAAGAATAGAGGTTAATGTTATTTGTTAGATTTCTTGTTTATTTCAAGTTTTAATACATGCAAATAGGATTCCTTGCTCATTTCTTATCATATGGTCCATTGAGGGACTTTGCACAAAGCTTTGGGGTTTTGCCCCATATCCATAGCTCTTTGCAAAATCTTTCATTGAACACATTTGGCACACCCGGTGGGACACTTATGTCCATCCTCCATTAATGGAGGTCTTTTGGTTTTTCAAAGTTCATTTTCAAGTTTTTTTGGTTAAATCACTTGTTATTTCCTCATTTCTATTTCTAACACTAGATAAATGACCTTCATTTACATGCATTTTGTGGGTTTGATATAGAAATAGGACACTTTGACTAACAACTAACTTGTTTGCTTTTGAAAATTTGAAAATCCATGTTTTTTGCAAGTTTTTTCAGGGGTGCGCGTAAGGTGTTTACAAAGGGCGTGGTTGAAACCCACATGTCCCCATCAAACAGTGTGCATCACATTTGAAAGATGCATTTATCACGCAAAATCTACAGGGAACCACCATCATCTCCATCAAATAAGCATGTACTTTTGCGTAGTCCTTATATTTTGCAAAAATTTTTCTCTATCAAGAGATGCAGTGTCACATGTCTGTCATCTGGCACATGTATCATCTCCTTTGTTCCATGTATCGTCATATGTTAGGTGCTATGACCGTAAATTTTTTTATTTTTAAATTTTTGCCTCTATCGTTAGATGCGCACATCTCTCATTGTCAAGGGCACATGCATGTTTTCTCTAGATGTGTATGCATAAAATAGGGCTTGTGTACTATAAAATTGAAAATTCTATTTTATGCTTGGGCGCATACATGTTAGAACCTAGGCATCCACGTTATTTCGCAAGCGCCATGTTTTTGTTTAAGCAAAATGTGTTTTTTTTTTTATATTGGTTTTCAAATATTTGTCTAACATGTATACATTGATTTGGGTGTTAATTTAGGAAGCGTTGGTATTACTTTGTAAAATTTATGGTTTACATTATTAAAAAATTAAATTTTTCTATCTTAAAGTTCAAAAAACCTTTTTTTTTAATCTTTCTAACATTTCTAGAAATATAACAAAAATTTTTCTAAAATTAGAGTTTTTTTTTTTTTGGTTTCTTTTTTTCAACTAAATTAGTTTATTTTTAGCTTAAAAAAAACATTTTCATTTTAGTAAAAGTTGAAAGTGTGTATGCTCTCTCCTCGTGCCTTAAAAAGTGATCTTGGAGATCAGAAACACTTATACCAAACTTATATCAAAAACTCAAAAACACTTATTTTATAAAGGATAAAGTAAAATTTCATGTGATTTTAGTAGGATTTTTCACTTGTGTATGCTCTTCCTTCGCACCTTTTGGTGATCTTAGGAATCAAAAGAAAATGTAAAAATCTTAAAACATCAACCTTTTCAATGACATTTTGAAAATTACTAAAACTTGTTGTCTACAGGACCTAAATGATTGTCAAAGAAAGGTGTCAAAAAAAAACAAAAAACTTCTAATACACATGTTTTCTCACAGGTTGCCAAATGGTGTGCTACTTAAAACCACATTAAGTTAAGCAAGATAAAAAACACACCATATTCAAAACATTGTATTGTAGGTTTTGAAAAAGGGTACGTCCCTATCCACTCAACTGGAACATAACCCCTTTGGCATAATGCCTTAAGCTATAACAATGGGGGTGGTTCCAGGAACCCTAAAGTAATCCACCATTGCTGAGTAACCTCATGGATGAAATAGGAAGCGCTCTCACTTACCCACTTGACTAGTATGCCTTGTGAGATAGAGTTACCGAAGTTGTCCATATGGCGACCCTAGGGAGAGCACACATGGATGCACTAGTTTCCCTTTGTGCTTGAAGGGGGTAAAGTAAAGCCGAGATACTCCCAAGATAGTCAGGGACTATTTGGGTAAATCACGCTTGCTTAAGACAACTTTGTAACACCTAGTTGAGAGATCTTATTAAGGAGGCCATTTTATCTTGGAGCCCACTTTACTAGTCCTTTGTCACGTCTTGAGCCATCATGAAGTGATAACTTATTTGGATTCTAAACCTTGTTTTTCAAACAAGGCAAAGATCCACTTAAGTTGGATCTAAGTGCCTTTCATCACGGAAATTAGATGACGTTTCACTTAGCTTAGCTTCTTTCTCACCTTTGGATGAGGTGAAACTCTGCCCAAGTGGCACTGCTTAGTTTATTTTCACATATTTTGATCTACACCTTTGCATTCTTGTTTCCCATTTGGGAAAGAGAAGGCATCTTTTGGGAGTGTTGTCATAGATAGTGTTCACCACTTTTTGTCTGTTTACACTCATCCATGTTTGCGGATGAGTTGTTAAACATCTAAAGTGTGTGGATGCATCCTTATATCTTTGATGGCCACTTGATCTTGATTTCAAGATCATCATCATAGTTCAGATTGATTCATCATTTGATCTCCCTTTGACGTGTTACTTTGTTCGCATTGTCTCGACACAATTAAGATACTTATGTCATGTTTTTTATAAACATGATCTAAGTATCCACATTGTGGCATTACGCTGCACACATTTTAACACATCCTTAGTATATACTTTGACTTGGTTTTATTTCAAACATTGTCCCAAATCTTGAAAGTGTCACTTACTTTGTTTGTGTCATTTCAATACCACTTTGACACTAATATCTCACTTCTCTCCATGAAAAGCTTGATAGACGTGTCCAATTGGTGTGGTTACGTGGCTTACATTTGTAAACCTCACCCTTTAACATTTTGGCCTTGTTGGTTGTTGAACGTGTCATTGTATCCTTTGATTGGGAGTCACATCTACCCTTTGTTAATATTTACGCCTTGTTCATTTCGAGCTTGATGTAAATATTGACATTGTGTTGATCATCTTTGCATCGAACTCACTTTGCACACGCATTTTGCATAGGTGTATTTCCTTGTTGATTGGCTTTGTGTTTCACACTTGCATGATTGTTCCTTGTGATTATTCATCTAGAAAAAATTATTTTCTAGGACAATCATTTTTGATCTCATCGAGATTGCATCATCACAATGTCTATTTTCCTTAGACCTTCTTTGGAAAATCATGCACACATCTCCATACTTACAAAATGTCTAGTTGGTTTCATTATGCTACCTCAAATCGACATGTCACTTCCTTCCCTTTGAAGGAGTTCCATCACACTATCTAGATCTAGACATTTGTGCTTAAATGATGCCAACAATGACTGATTATCACATGGTTTCTCACATTTACAACAATACGGAACCTAGGTTTAGCAATTCAAATCAAAATATTCCCATTACAACTAAACCTCATTTGGTTCTTTGTGCTAGAGGGCCCATTCGGGTACCTGTTCCCCCACCTTCAGCTCATAGTCGGTGGTATGGTTTGGATGCTTCTGATCCAAATTATTATTCAGGTTCCCCCACTCTTCTTCTTCTTGATTCAGATCCAAACTACCATTTGGATTCCCACTCTTCTTTTGAAGATTCAGATCCCAACTATTGTTCGATACCCCTAGATCAAATCTTGAATCACGGTCCTCCCTTCCTTCATAGGACCTTTATTCCAAATCACCTCAATGATGTCTTCCTCCTTTGAAGACTCATGTGACTCCAAGTTCCATCGATCAAACATCTAATTTGGTTCTTGAGTCACGGTCCTCCCTTTCTTCATAGGACCTCCTTCATCAATCATCTCAATGACCTCTTCCTCCATCGAAGAGTTCCATGACTTGGGTTACCTCTAGTCAATCATCTAATTTGACTCCTATGTCACAACTTAACGAATGGCTATGTGATCCTACTTTCTAACCTACATTACATCATCTTCTAGAAAAATGACATAGGTCCAAATCCAAATCATCCATTCATGAGACACTTACCTCCAATCCTACTTCCTCTCTTGAGTCATCTTCTTCTATCAATCAATCTTCCCCACTTATCGGACCTGTTTCTTCTATTCAACCTTCTATGGCCAAAGAACAACAACCTCTACTAATTGATTTCTCTCGAATGAAGAAACAATTAGACTACATGATGATATCCCTTTAGAGGATTGCAAACAAGGATTCTTTCTAGAACTCGATACACTCACGTATTGGGAAAAGAAGTTGATTCCTTTTATCAAAATATAGAGGAAGAGCCTAAGGTCATGGAACTTGATTCTTCTTCTATTATTCCATCTTCACCTTCTTCTGAGCATGATGAGATGTCGGGTCTAGCATTGAGCCATGGCCTATCTTCTCATTACCAAATCATTCATTATCTATCATCATTCCTCAATCAAAATCTCTCCTTGGGTCACCGAGTAGCCCTTGAGTAGCCCATCTGTCTTCTTCTATCTTGGGCCACATCCTAGTAGTCCTCCATTTTCTACTTGTGGGTCACCTCTTGGTAGCCCATTACCTTCTATTCTTGGGCCACGTCCTAGTAGCCCTTCATCCTCTTCTATCTATGGGATACCTCTGAGTAGTCCCTCCTCATCTCTTACTTGGGCCACACCCTAGTAGCATCCCTTCATCATCATTCTTCTTCTTCTTGGGCCATGTCCTCATAGCCCAATTTCTTCCATCTTAGGGCCATATCTAGCAGCCCTTCATCATCTTCTATTAGTGGCTCACCTCCTGGTAGCCCATCCTCTTCAATTCTTGGACCGTATCCTTTTCATCCATCACATATTTCTTCTATCAATGGTTGTGGCAAGCCCACGATCATTTCTCACATCAGTTCTAAACATCCATGTTCACTTTCTTCTCCTTCTCGGGATCAGAAAAGTCACACATCAGCTTATAAGAAACCCAAACAATTTCTTAATCAAGCTCAGTCAAAAATTCCAAGAGCTCTCAAATCTCCTAACAACTCAATGATCTTAAGGTTAAAAATCAAGCACAATTCAAGAATGCACATCAACGTAACCATCAAGTATGGCGCAAAGTGCATAAAAATCTGGATAGGGAACTCAAGATCTCCCACATACAAAATCCATGTTTCAGATAAATCACAGTCATTTGTTGAGTATGAGCTCACCTCGATCATCGAGATCGGGATAATATGACTCTTGATAAACAAACATGCCTAGTCTCCCTTATCAAGGAAGTCACAAACATCGTTGTTGGATCTTACACATGGAGTGACTTTTTGGTCCCAACTTTCCAAAAACTATCAAAAATCTAAAAATAAAAAAAATTCAAAAATACAAAAACATTGAGAAAACACAAGAAAAAAATCAAAGGTACAAAGATCAAACATTGCAATCAGGTATTGCGTACACATGGATGTTTTTTTCTTCCCTTCCTTATCTCTTCTTCTACAAGTCTTCCTACCATTTTCATCCCTTCAGTGATATTTTGGTTAGCCTATTCACACACATTTTGTGACATTTATCTCTATGGTATCTGTTTGACCTGGTCTTTTATCACCTTGGTAAATTAAAGAATGACTACCTCTTAGAGATCCTATCACATTCAACATCTAATAAACTTGTTGCGAAGAAATTTTGGACATATTTGTTGACACTAGCCAATGTCATCATCACAATCACTTCCACCTCCTTCCATCAAGCCATATGTGGTTCTTAACCCCTTGTCAAACAAGAGAGCTGAAATAAGTTTTTAAAAGCAAAAGAATCAAAATCAATCAATCAATCAAAAGCTAAAAGCTAAAAGAAAAAAGCAAATTGATATATACTCTCTCTTGGGGTATTTCCAATAATCTCTATCGGGGCTATGGATGCTGAATGGTAGTAGAGAAATGTTGTGATTAGAATCAAATACATCTCCATCGGGGCTATGGATGCCTAGCTGGTAGCGGAGCAATGTATGGCTATCCTTCCACCCTTCATTCACAAAATCACCTATCACCTATCAAAATAATCATTCCTACACATTGGCTAGGGTGTCTTCACTTGTTGTCTATTAAATCTTCCCTTCAAGAGGTAATTAAATTCCATGTGCACACACTAGATCTCTATGAGTAAACAAGATTAGTATGTTACCAAGTGTCTTTTTTTGGACCTTGTTTAGACTCTTACTTTAGTCCATATCTCATCTCACGATTTGTGCCTTTGGCTAATCACTTCTTCATCATGAGGCTTCTAAGCTACATTCATATCATTCACATCATTCTTCTACTTCGTTCAGAACATCCATGTGTATAAGATTACTTTTTGCCATGTTTTTGGACACCTTTGTCCCCTTTCACAAAAAATCTTCTCCTTCCTTTCTATCATGTGCTTTTAGGCCAACTTATGTTGGGGGCATCCTTGCTTCTTCTAACACTTCATTGGTTTATGTTCATCATCATGTTGAACCTATCCATAATGGCCTTGGGTCCCACTTCTACCTGTGAAGAGTTTTCCTTTGAATACTCCCACCTAATCACTGGGGCATTTTTGCATCTTCACCTTTCTCATGCACGTGGCCTTATGCCCTTGTACATCCCATCTATCACTAGGGGCATCCACACTTCCTCATCTTCTTATACATAGTTTCAAAAAACTTTCAAAATCATTCAAATATGTTAGAAAAATCAAAACATTCAAATATGTTAGAAAAATCAAAAAACATTCAAATATGTTTAGAAAAAACTTCAAAAATTAAAATCATCCTAAAAAAAAATCATCCTACAAAACATCACTCTTTGGTTCTCACTTGTTCATGTGTGACTCACGGATCATCTTGATCTACCTCCATCAACAAAAGCTAGGCTTACTTACTTCATCTGTACTCTAGGGCACAACGAGTTTCCTGGTATTGTTTTGTAGTGCACATTGCTTTTCATAGGACCAAGTGTCCTCCATTATTCTCCTCGCATGTATCCTTGCTTGGGGCACCATCATAACCCTTGTCATTAATTCACATAGGTTAAACTGAAGCTTGATAACAAAAACATTACATTATGTTTCTCTGTTAGTTTAGCTTGTTTACTTTCTCGTATTGCATTGCATTATGTATGTTGCATGGAGTTAGGCATCTTTTACTTTCTCGTATTGCATTTCATTTTGTATGTTGCATGGAGTTGGTGTTTTTAGCAATGGACATTTGTTCGTATATGGCTTTTCATGTCATACTACACTTTTGTTCATTCTTTTTAATAAGGACCGATGATGAAGATCACTAGCAATATGATGAAAAATAAAGTTGTTTAAAAGGCACTGGATGGATGTTAGCTCATTCCCCTTCCTCATACTCCTTTTCTTCTATATCCCCTTTCTTCTTCTTCACACTATTCTTTCTTCTGTTCTCTTTCTATCATCTTTTTCAATCATCGATCGAGTTCTTCTATCACCCCATCAAAATCGAGGGGGAATCCTCCATTCTACTCATTTTTCTTCTATCCCTTCAAAATTTCTACTTGTTTATGTTTTTCTACTTTCTTTGAAGTGACGTCACTTACGCCACCTCAAAGAGGGGAAAATGTAGACACCTAAAATATGCTTACACTTAGCATTTCATCCAATCTAGTCAATTAATGACACTTCGTTAATCAACCCTTCTTCGCTCCATTCTCGGATGCCCATTCACGACACCTTCTCGGTCGTATTCCTCCTATAATCAACTTATTTGGCTAATATCTCTCTTATTAGCTAAACATTCCTCCTTTCACCATTCAGAACCTCCCTAGTTCTCTCTAGACCACTTCTATTGCTTCGTAGGCTATCTATCAGTCACAATTGGTTATCCAGACCCTCCCAACTCTCAATGAGTCTCTAATCACTTGCTAATCAAGTTTAACTAGCCTAAACCCTAGTTAACTAGCCTAAACCAAGCTTAACTAAGCCTAAAGCATGTTTATCCTAATCTAATCTAAAAGTGATTTTTGAGCTTTAGTCCCACATGCACCCAAATTCCAAACTCTTCCATTTGGAAAACTATAAATAGAAGGGTCACCCCTACCTCTCAAAACTTACAACTTCACTCACAAGTCCTTCTCTCTCACATTTGGAGATATTGGCATTAGACCTCATTTGCATTAGCTAAGCTAATAGGCATTTGATCTTGGCTATCCTCCATTAAAAGAGCTTCATCTTGCACCCATGATAGGTTAGTAATGGAATAGCTAAACTTGGCCATGTAGCCATTTAGTGAGATTCATTCACCCTCATGGAGTAAACAACAAAACTGATTGCTTAAGTCTTTAGTAGGCATATTTTATTAAGCTTTCAAGAATAGAGGTTAATGTTATTTGTTAGATTTCTTGCTTATTTCAAGTTTTAATACATACTAATAATATTCCATGACATGCTTAATGATATCATGGGGATTATGTTGATGATATCCTCAAGAAAATCAAAGACAATAAGACCACCCTAATGGCTTGAGACGCATCTTTTAACATCTCGGAGAGTACTAATTAAATTTAAATCAAAACTAAAGTGTCTTCAGGTATATAAGGTAAACTCTTGGTTTCATTGTGTCCAGAAGAGGGATTGAGATTGATATCTTTGCCAAGGTAATTGTAATTACTGAAATTCCTCCTCCCAAAACCTCAAGCAATGTGTAGTTTTGTAGGAAAAGATCCAATTTGTTGGTGTCATTTTAAGCTCACCCCTTTAAGTTTTAAATATGCCTCCAAGAAATTTTCATGCCTGTTTATGGAAAGAATTTCATGTAAAATTTGTTAAAAAGTCATATCAATCCTTAAAAAATTCTCCTTATGTGTCACCCTTTGTTAATCCTTGTGCAAACTACATTTTATTTCCCGACGCCCAAAGGCATGTGACATGTTTTGGTTTTCTTCATGATATCGGACCTAATTTGAATGTTTGTAGAAGTAATGTAAATATGCAAGGTTCAAAATAATTCCCGAGGCCCGATGGAATACTCTAGGGAATACTCACATGAGCATAATGTAAAATGTGGACACATCCTTGTTCCCCGAAAGAAAACATGTATAAATATATTATTGAAGTGGGAGACGGGCCTTTATTCACCTTTGCAAATTACATCCAGTAAAGTAAAAATAAATTTGTAAGTCCGAAGCCCAAAGGGGGACATGTGTCAACTCGGTAACCAAGGTCAACAGTAGCTGATTGGGTCAGGTTTATAGTTTTACACCCCTTCAACAAATAAGTAAGAGGAAAGTAATCTGTGAAGGGGAAGATCAGCAAGCCGGGTGAAAGGTGAACAAAGTCTTATGATTTTTTCAGGGTGTGTAATTAATTAAAAAATGTGAGGCCCAATGACTTAGGAGCATGAACCAAGCATATATCATACATGGAAATGGAGAAAGAAGTGCATTTCACATATTACAATAACGACGTGCAAATCATTTTACAAAACCTTTCTAAAGCCTAATAAAATCTAAGAAAGAGGGTTCATTAATGCACTAGTCATACGAGTAAGGCCCATTAATATGAAAAACTAATGTAAGGTAAATACATGGATGATAGACATGAAAATATTGCAACAATTGAAAAGATGAAAAGATGAAAAATTATGAAATTTCCCCATGAACACAATCTTCGGCATTAATGCATGAATCTAAGAGCCGTTAATAAGGTAACTTGTTATAAATAAATCTACTAGTAATCCCAAGGTTTGATGTTTTGAAAATATTTTCAAGTGGTATCAAGGATATCCAAAGAAAGTATTAACCTAAGGTTTAAATTTAGTTGAAAATTTTTTCACCAGATTATGAGCAATGACTAGATTTTTGTTAAAAGGTGAGTTCATCAATTCCCATATCTTTTGTGATATTTTGAAAGTTGGTTTAAGAGGTTTGGGTTTTTTTGTAAAAGAGGTGTGATAGAACTAAACCAGAATCATGAAGATCCATGTGTTGCCCCTGAAAACAAGTTCCAATCTTAGTTCCCCTCTAGAAGAATTACATATTCGATATTGCATCTTCTGACTTAGAAGATTTTAAGCAAAGGCTACACTCCCCTTGAAAGAAGTGATGCCATGACCCAAATAACTAAGAGTGATATTTACCTCCCTACTACTTTTTCCCTCCCGCTATGCCATGCCCTGGAGCTTGTATGGGTATGTGCTCAACATTACAATCCTGCAACTAGAGAAGTTTGAGATGGAAGGGGAGATTTGGTTTTATCTTTTCAAGAGGAAGCATTTGATAGAATGTTGGGTTTTCCCCCACAAGGGAAGAGGTGGCTATTACCAAGGACTCTACACAAGAGTACTGAACTCACATTCAAAGAAATGGATGAAAATGAATGACCATTGGTTGAATAATCCATGAACTTCCCCCTTGAAATGACAAAGAATTTGAATAGGGCTGAATTTATTATGGAATTAAGAGATGTGATGACACTTTGCTGAAATGAATAATGGGTATGGAATCTATTGCCTTTTTCAGAATGGATGTTTTAATTCATTTAGGTGATACTTATAAACAAAAATCCTCTCCCAGGAAGAGATCATAAGTAACCATATTCATGAACAAATGATGGGATTTTCTTGACATGTGAGAGGAGAAAATCCCGGAATGGCATAATTTTTCATGACCTCTTACCTCATTTATAATATTTCTTTTCATAGAGAGTTTCCAGAATTTCTAATGGAAGGGAATCTTAATAGTTCTAAGGTGTATGATGTCTTTTATCAGCTGAAGATGGAAATTTATGATGTGCACTACATAAACATTTCCAATCACTTCTTTGCACCTACAATTTGTTTATACACCCTAATTGGGAGATTGAAATATTTTCCCCTAATGCCAAGAGATTCATTACTCAATACGGGTGTTACTTCATCCAATTCAAGACTTATTCATATATCAGGGTTAGTGGTTTTGATGGGAAACCCTATGTGCTACCTAGGTGTGTAAATGAAAAATGGGAATTAATGGAATTGGTCAGATAATTGTTATCAGTACATCAGTTCATTTCCTAAAGCATATAACATCCCCAATCAAATTTCCCATAGTCATAGGGAATTACACTTGTCCAAACATCTAGAAGGAAAAAATGTTGGAAGGAGAGATGAACAGGTGCATGATGGATAAATTTGAGGACATAAAACATTATGATATAAAGCATATCTTACATAGTATTGCACCCACTTAGGTAGAGCACAAACCTCATTATGAGGATTTTTGGATGAACTGTGAAGATGAAAGGGAAGTCAGATGAAGAGAACATTCAAGAATGACCTTGTCCCAGATGAGTGATTTTGGGGTTATCCAAACTCTTGAAGGGTTAGAGGATGATGGTAATGTGATTAGTGAAGAATAAATTTGGGAAAATATTGCTTCTTAGCCTTTGCCACCAATAAATTGGGACATTAGTGAGAAAATATATAACCAAGAAAGGACTACAAACCCTATCCAACTCTCTATAAGGTGGTTATTTTCAAAAGGAGTGGATATAAGTTACCAAAAAACCCCATTATTAAGAGAATATAGGAATAAAAATCTCATTGATGATGTTCTCCCCATTTTGGAGGGTTTATGCCACTAGGGAGGTTTCATGGAGATAGAAGATTAAGAAGTTGGACTCATTTCCAATAATAGGTGATGTAAGTGCCCAGGATAGAAAATTTAGAACTTCCCCTCCTCAAACAATGAGAAGAACCAGAGAAATGATTTAGGAAGGTATGGTCAAGGGTCTTATTGTTCATGCTACTCCCTTACATATTGTTCCATCATCTACTTTGGGATCCAAAGGAAAAGAGAAAGTGATGGAATCCACTCTTAAGAAGCTGAAGGAGGAAAAATTGTTTGAAATTCTTGATGGACTTCAAACACCAAAGACTAACCTACGAGAGATCATAGGAGGAGAAACAAGTCCAAATTCAAAAGAGGAAGTGAACTAAAATATATAAATGGGTTGATTTGGAGGAGGAAGAGACCCTTAAACTCATAATGAATCTTGATGTCCCTATTATCTCATTTGCTATCACCCAATCTCCCACAACTCTACTCATTGAGTAAAGCATGTACTGTGATGATCACCCTTGCCATTCCAATAGCTCCAGTTGCTTCACCTATCAAGGAAAATCCCTCATGAGTGATCCTATACTTGATGCCTCAAATATTCCACAACAACATGTTGAGGCCACCCCAAAGCAAACTCTAAGTAGTGTGGTGATAGAAGAGGATCAACATATTAGACATGAAATACAACCTCATGTTGAGGAAATTCCAAAACATGAAACACAAGAAGAAATTTTAGGAGTCACATTACAATAGTACCTTAGGAAACTGAAGTAAATTTTCTTGAAGCTCACATCCCTACAACTAAAGCTATCTCCTAAGAACCCAAAGGTGAGATGATCTATGTTCCTAGTAAGAAAATGGGTGAGGACTCAACATGAGTAGAGAAGGAAGTTGATGACCAAAAGTCTCTAGCAGTTGAAGAAAAAGGGATCAAGTTGAATCTATGGATGGAATTGAAGTTCAGGGTGGACTTGTAGGACCAGTACTTAGGGAGAACCAATATATGCAACTTTAGAAGGTATGTTTATGCCTTCTTCTTCTTCCAAATCCCTTACATTTATCCCTGTAACTCCAGTTCTACAATCACTTGATGAACATGAGTCTCCTATAAGAGAGTGGATAGGTAGTTCTCTCCCAAAGAAGAAGAAGGTGGAAATATAATTGAATGATGATGATTTACAGATCTTAGATCTCCTCAATCCAACAAGACCACCTAAAAAGGCAAAATTTATTTCTAGGAAACCTTGAGCAAGAAAGGAGAAAGATTCATGGATGTAGCAACTCCCAAAATTGGTGTGCTTCAGGGGAAGCATCCCCATCTGATTTTCAGGTCTCCAGGATCTCATTAGGTAAGCCTTCTACTGAAGAAATGAAATATGTTTTTTTGTAGTAGTAGAAGGGGTATTCCAAAGGATTGATGAGTTCAAAGAAACTAAGGAGTTAAAGGCCAAGAATGAAGCACTATCCAGCTTGGTCAAAAAATTGACTAGAAATCACAAGGAAGGAAATTTTAAGTCCCAAGAGATCACCAATGATGACATCAGGAGAGTAAATGACTTAAGAGAAAGAGGGGATGCCACTATCCAATGGGAGAATGATTTGGTTACTAGAGGTGAATCAATAATCATAGAATTTGTAAAAAAGTATTCCCATATTTTTGAAAAGGTAGAAGCAACCAAGGCATTAATGGATAAATGTGACACTAAGAAAAAAAAATGTGGAGTGATATGCTACCAAAAATGGAAGCTATCAAAGACTTAGGTGATGACATGGTTGTTAGAGAAGGTATTGTGTCTCTTGATTCTGTAGGGAATCAACATGAATATTAAAATATGAAAAAGTAAGAGTAGAGATTTTGGTAAAATATTTTGAAATTCTTGATGAATTGAGAGACAAAACAATGGATTATATTGGTGGCCTTCATGCTCTAATAGAAAAATTAATTGGGATAGACAATGGAGAAACAATTATAATGGAGAGCACTGAAAATTTGATTAGAATTTTCAGAGAGTATGTTATGGGTAAACCAAGAGACTCGAGGGTTTTCAATGCATCACTCATGCAAGACTAAGCATACATTGAGTTAACAATTGATAAAGAGGATGAACAAAGAAACCTATGTATTTTCGGAGATTCATGAAATAAGTATGAAACACGAAGTAATTTTCAACTACCACTCAGGGCTTGATGAGGAAGTTGTTACTCTAATGTTTGAAAATTTTTATGCCTATAAGAATAAGGTAGGGGAAAGCTCAATTAGATCCACTAGAAAGGGTAATGAAAAGTAAAAATAAGAACGATAGAGTTCATTAGAAATAAAATAATATCTTTTCTATCTCTTCAAGGTGTCATCACATGGTTTTCTTTTTCATTCATTAATCAGAGAAAAAGGGAATCTTTTTAGTTAGTAGATATTTCCTCTGTAGATTTTGAATTACATGAAGTAGGGATTCAAGAGACCCTTTGATGTGTTTTGGGGGAAATTTAGTTGAATAGTTATAAGTATGAGGGGTTTGTCCTCATACTAAAGGGGGTTTTTTTTAAGCTTTTACAAAGACAAGAATTGATATATTTTGTTGTGATACTACTTAAATTATTTGGAAGAAATACATTTTAATTTTACTCTTTCAAATTCAAATGTTAAGATGATTATAGTGTATAGTCATTAACAAGCATTGAGATCATTTGTTTTCATGTTCCCTTGTCAAGAATTTGGTAGATTAGAATGAAATTTTTCTGACTATGAGTTTGGCTTACATGTTCTGGATTTTATGTACTAAACATTTAGTTGATCAATTGCATTTTCTATTACAATTATGTATTTCTTGCTTCTCTAAATTACACTAGGTCTATCCTTAGTGATTAAGCTTTGGTCATTTGTTCAATATTGTGGTGTGAGATTTTACTTTACAATATTGAATGTAATTATAAAATCCTTGCTGAAATCATTTTGTTGATGGATTTTTGTAAGCTTTCAAGTGTATCTTAAGTGTATGAGATCAGAAGCAAGAAATGCTTCATTAAAATATTTGCATGAGATTTTGTGTTGAAGTATTTTAAGGATTGTGTGAAATATTTTCATAATTGAGTATCAATGAATGCAAATATTTTCTTTAAATGGAAATTGTGACTTATTGATGAATTGTTCTTTATTGTCTAGGATGTCATGTATGTCTGAGAAAGTACTATGAGTAGTGTTATTAAGTGATCTATTATCTTACAAATCCCCATCCTTATAAACAAAACATAATTCGAGTCTCATCATACAATACAAACCTTTTGTCTATCATCTTATTGTGTTATTTACAAATATTAGTAAAAGTAACTCTTGATCTTCATTCCCTTTATCAAAAAATGCAACAACAATGTAGCTTATCTATCTTTAGTAACATGTGTCAGTGAAATAAGTATATACATCACTTTGTGTGACAACTTGTGAAAGTGAAGTGTTGTATTTATGGCCATGCTTGTCCCAAATTGATCCATTTCTCGACAAGAGATTGAGAAGTAAAATATTTATCCCTTCTATTGTGTTTCAGGTTACCCCTTAGGTTTTCTCACCGAGTGAAAGGAAAGATTGAAATTAGCGGGTTAGCCATTCCTTTTATACGTGTCACCCAATCCCTCCAAAGCCTAGTCTAAATAGGTTTGTCAAAATTTTCCTTAGCTACAAATGTCATAAAATATCAAAGCCTAACATTCTTAAAAGTTCCTCAGTATGTTCATTTGAAACTACTGAACTCTGAAGGAGGTGTAAATTTGGGTACCAACACAAGTCATCCATTGCTTCATATTACATCTTGTAGAAAAATTTCATCCTTTCACTCATCTACTAAAAAGGATGTTGACTTATTTTGGGGACCTGAACAACAACAAGCCTTTTCCTTACTCAAGCAGTATTTGGCTAATCCTCTAGTCCTCATGCCCCCAACCCAAGGTTAACCACTTTTTCTATATATATCCACAACCCAATTTGTTATTGGCACCTTACTTACTTGATACGATCTTAGCTAGAAAGAAAAATTAGTATACTATCTTAGTCATACCCTGATCGCTTATGATCTCAACTACCCTCAAATTGAAAAAGCTTTTTGGCTATCATTTTTACCTTTAAAAACTTTTCCATTACCTATTAAACAATAAAACCAATCTTATATCCAAATTTGACCCTTTGAAATACTTATTATCAAAGCCAACACTCACTGGTAGGATGGATAATTAGATCATCCTACTCAATGAGTTTGATATTGAATATGTGCATCAAAATAAGTTAAGGGATAGGTACTTGTAGACCAATTAGCTGAGGCACCTTTACTTGGAATAAATCCAATGTGTTTGGATCTTCTAGATGCATCATTAATGTACATTGAGGAATCTATCATGTGGCAAGTACACTTTGATGGATCATTCACTTTCCATGGTTCAGAGTAAGAGTAGTGCTAGTCACTCCTATAGGGGAATTTATACCTCAGATTTCCACCTTGGATTTCCATGTACAAAAAATATAGCAAAGTATGAAGCACTCATTGTTGGGATGAAGTTAGCTATAAAATGGAATATCCACCAACTTAAGGTCATTGGAGACTCATAATTGATCATCAACATGTCAACAATGAATACAAGGTCAAGGATGAGAAGCTCATCCCATATAAAAAGTTGGTAGAGACTCTAAAAGAGTATTTTGTGCGTATCACTTTTGAATAGATCCCAAGAGCATAAAATTGGTATTTGGATGCTATGACAATAATAGTGGGTTCTATGTTAGAGATTCCACCGAAAATAATGACATTCCATTGTTTGTTAAAAACTTGCGACAACCTACATATGATATGTTGGAATTATGCCGGCATGTGAAGTTGTTGGTCCTCTATCCCCTTGGTATGATCCTATCTTTCAATACCTAAAAATGGTACCTTTCCACCACATATAACCCACTCTAAAAATAAAATCCTTATCCGAAAGATAGCCTGCTACACCCTCCTTGAAGGAACCCTCTATCGTCGTGGCTATGATGGGAATATATTACATTGTGTAGATGTAGCAAAGTTAGTCTAAACAATAAAGGAAGTACACAAAGGTTTTGTGTAGCCCATACTAATAGAATGGTCTTGGCGAAGAAATTATTGAGAGTAGGCTATTATTGGCCTACCATGGAAACCGATTGTTGCCAGTATGTAAAGAAGTGTGCATTGTGCTAGAAGTATGGAAACCTCATTCATGTGTTGTCACAGCCCTTACAACCAATCACAACACCATGGCCATTCTCTAAGTGGGGACTATATCTCATAGGGAATATCACCCCTACCTCCTCAGATGGCCATACCCATATCATAATTGCCACATAATACTTCACCAAATGGGTGGAAGTTGTTCCTCTCACATATGTTATTGGGGCGTAGATCTCAAAATTTATCATGAATCATCTAATGTGTCATTAAAAATCCCTTCCATCATTTTAGTAGAAAATGGTAAGTCCTTCAAGAACAAGATTGTGAAGGCCCTATGCCAATGCTTTCAAATATGCTTAAAATTTTCTACTCCCTATTACCCTCAAGGTAATGGACAAATAGAGGCCTCTAACAAAACACTTGTTCAAATCATGGAAAATATGGTGAGTAAGATTGGTCATAATTGGAATTTATAGATCCATCCCACCCTCTAGGCGTATAGGACTTCCATTCACACTCCTACTAGTGTGACACCCTATTCCCTAGTTTTTAGAAATGAGTCCATCATTCCCATGAAAATTGAGCTTCCTTCCCTGAGAATATCTCTCAAAGACTACTACTGAATAGATTGGTAGAGATTGATATGTTAGATTGAAAGACACCTCCGTGCACTCAACCACTTAAAAGTGTATTAGAATAGAGTGTCCTGAGCTACAACAAAAGGATCATGCCTTGTCAATTTGAGGTAGGAGATTTGGTGCTGAAGGAAAACTAGTTCAACACTATGAAAGAAAGAGAAAAGAAGGGAAATTTCAAACCTAATTGGTTGGGACCTTATGTGATAGTGGAAAAATATGGGTCAAGAGCATACAAAATTTCCCATCATGATGGAGATGAGTTGCGTGTGTAGACACCAAAATTGGGTCACACTCTCCTTGACCCATAGCTAAATAATCAACTTGAAGACACTCACCTAACCATGATGCCTTACACCCCACACTAATATTAATTTAACTAAATTAATCCATGTCCTCACAATATGTATTATTTAATTATCCTAATTAAGATAATTCCCACCCCACCACCTCACCTATACACCTCACCTAGCCACCTCACCCTAAGTTTATTCTTAGTATGTTGCCATAACTAACTAAGACCTAACTAACCCCTAAAAATCAAAGCCTAAATCGCCTTAACCACATTCCCTCATAAGAAAATGTAACTCCCGATCTTTCCCGAATGAATAGAGAGATTTGGCGAAATCATTGCCATGATCTCCTATTCTTAGTAATCCTAGGGAATCCCACCCTAATTGACACCAATCACCCTTGAATCGACGCGTCGATCAATCCATAACCATCATCAGTTACCTTCTATTCCCTTTGGTAACCTTATTTTGAGGTTGGCACATTCTGGGAACAAAAATAAAAGAGATCGGAGCTATATGCAAGTGAAACAAGCATATTTTTGCACATCCAGACATCCAGAGCCATCACTAGGATCAATCATAGATCCATTGCATTCATGGGAGAACTCGGGAAAGCACCACTACAGACCATACATGTATTCTCCGATCAACCACCTCCACCACTCAGCCATCAAATCCTTAACACAGTAAGTATGGCCCTAACCAATATGGTTTATTTCAGTTAGTAATATTTATTACTCATATTATTAATATATTATTTGCATGCTTATTGCTTCATCACCCACTTTCTTGTGAACTCAAAAATCCCTTCACCCATATCACCAAATCACCTATCCTCACCTGTTGTATACTTCTGAGCATACCTAAGATCTCTACAAACCTCCCCATTCACTCGCCCAAACTTTATTTGACCTCAGATCACCCCTGCCATTTAATCTATTTTGAGTTTCTTTTACCTCGACCATACCGACGCCGGTTATCCACAACTGTCGTCGGTTCTACCTAAACCAGCATCGGTCACATTTAGCCGACATCGGTCTCTGTGTTTTACACCTTGACCAAGAATAAACCCAACAATCACCCTACCAGTTGACCTAAATAACCTAGAATCTAACCCTGACTAGTCCCAGTACCTTGACAGACACCTCACCTCTTAGATCCAACTATAGCCTAGCCTATTGTGATTGGATTTTCTTATTGTATTTGAATGAGATACCTAAATCATATCAACTATAGTAGGAATTTGTTTATTTCTCGCATTAACTTGTTTTAAATAGTGGATTGACAACCATCTAGGAAGTATCACACTTCTCGAAACTAGCATACACTAGGCAGTCCACTATCATATATCATTTAACTATCTTTTTGTGGTCTTGTTTTCTATTACAGGTAGTTCCTCCTAGCCAAAAGGAAGCTCTCACATTTAGCTATGGATCAAGAAGTTAGAATGTGTGCAACAACCATCAATTGACCAACATTTAACAAGTATTCCTCCTTGGCCCTTACCCTTATCTGTTTCGTCATTTTGAAAAGGTAAAGAAAATGGTGAAACAATGTGAACCTATGAATGCCATCCACCTCAAGTGGTTCTATGCTTGAATATGGCGCACAAGCTCAAAAACAACCAAAAAAGTATTAATATATAAAAAACCAAAAATATACAAAAATATAGAAAGTAAAGAGAAAATAAGTCATCCAAGTGTGAAAACCATGCAATTTTGGCACTTTGGACAAGTCTTTGGGTGAAAACTAGTTTCCAGTGCCTTGGGAGGATTCATTTTTCACAAGCATCTCACATCTAGGGTACATTTGCTTTTTCTAGAGCTAGTTTTTCACCTACATCTGAGATTCCTTTTGAGCCTGTCCTTTTGAAGCCTTGATCTAGATGATCCTCCTCTTGTAAATTTGTGAAGATATTGCCTTTGTAAATTCCCATCTAACGTTGGGGGCATCTTTACATATTCAATTTCCTATATATAATGTGTGGCATCTGTCCTTATATATTCCCATTTTAACATTGGGGCATCCACGTTTCCTTGTTTTCTGTACATAACTTTAGAAATTTGTTAGAAAAGCGTTAAAACATTCATATATGTTAGAAAATCACAAAAACATTCAAATATGGTTGAATAATCCCAAAACATTAGAAAACCATCTCGTAGAAAATACAAAAACAATAGAACATTGTTTCCAAAAAATCCCAAAAATAGTATAAAACACATTAAAAACTGTCTCACAAAAACATAGTATTACTTTGCTTACTTGTTTGTTTGTTTGTTTCTTTCTTACTTTACTTGTTTTTCTATACATTCTTATATAGTTTTGCTTATTTTCTTATACATTTTGTATAGTGTGTTGCTTAACATACTTCCTATGATTGATATTTTCTTGCTTAGATTAGATTCATTCTTGCTTGTTTATATTCAATATGTTTTTGCATGCTTATTTATATTTGTACATAGTTGTGTTGTTTTGTTTGTTTAGTGTGTAAATTTGGTAGATTTGTTAACTTTTGCGTGTGCTTGTTTATTACTTGTAAATTTATCACATCATCATCTATATCATCACATCTAACATCACATACATCATATATATCTCATCAATAACAACTAAGCTACATAATCATGAAAATAAATATCCAACATGTATGCTAAGATACTATCATCCTGGCATATTATCACCAATGGGGTAATAGGGACCGCCTTCTATCCCCCCCCCCATATCAAAAAATTAAAGTGTGGAAAATCATAAGTATCTCATAAAAAATGTGATAGCATCTAATACTATCTCATAAATCAAACACATATGATACAATCATACATCATAATAAATTCCATCATCATATACATGTAAATATGTCAAAATTTCAATGTCCATATACAATGTGTCTTTGTAACAATTATCAGATACATAGTATGCCATCATAGGCATCGATAAAAATGTTCCTTCATATCGAGGCATGACAAAAAACAATACATATACATCATGTCAAAAGTGTGCCTTCATATCGAGGCATACATCAAAAAGATACATCTGTACATATACATCAATAAAAGGAGTCAACTATGAATCTCTCCCATATGTGGACTACCAAGTCTACCACCAAGTGGTGACATATTTTGTAGACCCTATGGATGTGATGTGACACCTAATGGGACAAAGCTGCATGATATACTAAAGGACCATGTCTTGATCTTGTTGATCGAGATGGCATATGTGATCTCGACACATACCTACTAATAGTTAGTTAACTAAATGGAATAGCTTGCTGCCCCTCTGGGACAAATGTATGATACAACACCTTGTAATATGACACCTCACCACCTAGGTTAATAAACACATGGATAAGGTTATGGATGCATGTTTGATTATAGTAAGCTTTGTTGTAAGCCTCTGCAACATCTGCATGAGCTTGAGTCCTCTCGGCGGTCCACCGAATTCTCTCTACAACCAACTAATCTCTCTTTGTAATCAACTATGATCTCTCCGCAGCCCATTGTGTCAGGGTACGTAGCCAACTAATCTCTCTCGGTGATGGCTTAGAGCTGAAGGGCTACCACATGTTGGTTCTCAATTTGATCTCACCTCGTTTGTCCTTGAAATTCTTCAGTTTGCGGGCTCTGTCATGTTTTCTATCTCCTTGTATTGATGCATGAAAGCTTTGTCCTTCATTTGGTTGCCATGATTAGTCCCTTCCTTTGGTCGAGGATCACTTTAAGTCTAGAATTTGTTTTCCATTCCTCTGTCCATGTGGAAGAATTTGTAACTTGGGTGTAAAATTGGGTTTTTTCCCTTCCTTTCATTTTTCCACAATCATGTTTTATTTTCCCTGTCAATCTTTGTCCCAATACCTATGGAAAAGTGGTCCTTTCTTATTATATGTGGCTCATTGGATCAAATTTGGGCCTTATATCATTTCTAAATTCTCTGTCCTTAAAGAAAGATTCATTTCTATGCACAAATGGTGATTTCCCTACATTTTACAGTTTGATGAGTGTGTTTTCCCATTAAATTTATATCTCAACATCTATGGAAACATGGCCCTTTCTAATTGCATGCAACTCTGTGGGGCATTTGAAACTCTAATGCCCACTTCAATTTAAGTCTTGTCCACATGGATGGTCGATGCTCATCTGAAAATTCACCTTTTGGTTTGACCTTGGAGTTGTGCCGGGTGACACGTGGAGGTTTCCATTTGCCTTTCCCAGACTTAGACATTTTTTTCATGCATTTGGTGCATCTCTATCGGACCATGGACATGTGGAGGGCCAGTGCTCATTTGAGGATCTACCTTTAGGTCCCACCTTAACATTTTACCAAGGGAAATGTGGTGAGCCCGCGCTTGTTCGGGTCTCCGCTTTTGGGGACCATCTCAAAGTTGCACCGGGAGACACGTGGAGGCTTCCGCTAGCTCCTCTTTATACTTAAACTTTTCAAGAAACTTTCTAAAGGCTTGGGACATGTGGAGGGACCACGCCTATTTGGGGACCTACCCTAAATTTTATTTTGAAGAAGTGCCAGGAGGACACTTGGAGGTTTCCGCTCACTCGCCCTTGCTTGGACTTTTCAACGGCCGATGAAACTTTCTCGGACCCTAGACACATGGCACCTTCCATTGGTCCTTCAAAATTTTCAACAACTCTATCAAACTGAGACACGTGGTGAGCCCATGCTTGTTTGGGGTATCCACTTTTGAGACCATACCAAAGGTGTGCCAAGGTGACACGTGGAGGCTTCCGCTTGGCTCCTTTTTATTGATACTTTTTCAAAGGCCAAAAGGCATTTTTCTTGGGCCCAGGGCACGTGGAAGGCCTGCGCTTGTTTGGAAACTTTCCCATGTACCTCACCTTTATATTTGCACCAAAGGAAACACATGGATGACTCTAATCTAAAGTTGAGAAGGGGCATAATCAATGGTTGTTATGCATTGCATCTATTTTTCTACCATTTTTTCTCCAAGACTCCTGGAGATGTGAATACGCACTATTTTTCATCATTTTTGATGAAATTCCTTATCATTTTGTCTCCATAAAGTGCCATTGAATGGATTTAGAACTTAATTTTTAAGTCCAAGGATTGTTAAGGTTGATATTTTGAAGTTGGAACTGCTCGGGCACTTAAAAATGTGAATTACAAGATAAGCTAGGTGTGGGGCAGAGTTGCAGAGGAAAGAATGGGAAAAGGATGAAAAAGGTGTTGCCTTAAGGGTGAAAAGGATTTCTGTTAGATCCAAATAAACAGAGTCTCCGAAAATGATTAAAATGGGGATTTATCACATGATAGAATAAGAATGATTAGAAGGACTGTCAAAACGTTGTGGCATGGCATCCTAGTCATTAGTCAAAGGCACGAAAGCATGATTAGTTCTGATTCATCCACTGGCAAAAGGGGTGTAAATTTGTTAAACGTCACTTTCCGAGAAAATTGGTAAGAAGCAAAGGTTCCTTGAATATTCTTCCTTTTTGGGGAAAATTTGGGATGAGTGAGTGAGTGAAATGTATAAATGCAATGAGAATACTCTTGCAAAGTGGTCGGGGTTGAATTCTTAAGAGAAAATTTGAGAGAGCCCATCTTCCTAAGAGACCAATCCGAGAAACTTGTTAATTTCCTGTGTTTTAGATTTCAATCACGTCAAGTTGGTTGCAAGTGTATAGCCATTGAAAAGCTCTGAGACTGTTCAAAGAAACTTTCCCTACTAATGAATCTAATCAATTTTGAATTAATCTATGTCAATCTTGGACCAATTTGTGTCTACTTTATTTCAAAATGTCTGCAAGTAGTTTTTCTTATTCCTATTGCAATCTTGTGTTAAATCCCTCTAAATCACACAAGATCTTGTCCATGTGATAGTTTAGTGGCATTTTTAATTTCATTTCAAGAAGAGCCTTCATCCTGCAATGAGATAAACAATTTAAAATCACTTTACTACCAAATTGATATAGATCATCCGTAAGCCTTTGAGTGTATCTTAGGCTCGAGGAATCGGGGTCTTAACATTTAATTGAGTATTTAGCTCAATACTTCATGTTAAATTATTGGAGATTCTGTGAAACCATGAAAATTTGGGCCTCCATTGATGCACACCTTCTGGTTGAAGGGATATTTTAACTATTCTAAAGCTTTTTGTCATTTAGTATTCCAATATTGTGAAGGTTCTTAAAGATCTAGCATAATCAATTTTATCCTACTTAATCTCCCACCAAAATTATTCAAAAACAATGAATCCATCTTGAACTACCCCTATTTTCCTTGTGTGTCCACAAATGTATAAATTCTACTGCCAAAATATGCAAAAGTAATCAAGATTCCATAATGTCTCTAGTAACCTTTAACCTTGTTTAGGAAATATCACCATTCTTTAGAAGTGACAACTCGTGAGAGTTAAATTGTGGTGCATTGATCATATTTTCTCAGGGTCCCCTTTCAAATTTGTGCAGAGAAGGAAATCTTCATTCTCCTTCAAAGATGACAGAGGTTACAAAATGGGTCCTCTCACCCTGGTCGAAAGGCACGACCTAAAGCAGTGAGGATAGATCAAATCCTTAATGAAGGTGCTATCCATTTCTTTGATGCCCGAGTGACAAAGAGTCGAAAATCCCTCCCCGGCTACAAAATGACTCATAATATGATCTGTCTGTCTATCGTTGTCTTGCTAAATCTTTGATGTTGCTCAGCCTAAGGGAGAATCAATTTGGATACCAACACCACATATTGTAATTACTTGCCTCAAGGTAGCTACCTCTCCACCATCCCCCCTCCTCCACCTCCTCCTCATGATTCGGATAGCTACAGGTGGTAGTGATATTTATGGTTTTGGCTCTCTTGCTAGTGCTAATGTACTAGTGCTTAATGTGGTGGCACATGTTGTTGTTGTGGTTTTCGCTATAGTGGCACATGTTGCTAGTGTACTAAAGGGCCTTGTTGTGGTGTAACAACTTGTCTCTATCCCTACACTGTGCCCATGCCTCATCCCCGAGGGCCCTTCCATGTAAAGCTTGTGCTGCTACTGCAACACTTGCATCAATGGGCACCTATGATATAGTAATATGTTGGGGTAACATTATAACATACCATGCATGGTAATTTGTTCTCTCCTGGATCAAAAATGTGTGGTAATTCAACCCAAGGTTGCATTACCACCTATCTAAAACTATCCCTAGCCCATCATGGTCTCGTAGTCACTTTTTTACCCTCAATACCTCTTTCTAACCCCAAATGCACATCGGACTATCACCCAACATACATTGGGCACTCACCGAGATGCATGCAGGGCGTCGAGCCCCTCCTTTATGTGAGATTTGCAAGAGAGTTCCACCATTAATGGAGGATTATTTGTAGAAACAAAAGTACATGCATCTACTTAAAAGGCAAAAGATATAACTAACTAGATCTACACATCAATGCATCAAAAAGGTAAATAAACATTATATGAAGCATAAGGAACCAGATCCGAGTCATGAAAACCAAATAACATGAGGGTTTACACCCATAAATAAGATGTACATAATAGATCCATGTATATTGATTTAAAATACTTTCTAGTAGCCACAATTAATTCAAAAGGGTCATCTCAGACCATATACATCAAATGACAGAGATCCAACCCCTCCAAACTAATCTAATCAGAGATCCTAACTATGATTTCCCCATTATAACCCTTGTTACAAACCCCAACACCCATACATATGCTTAATGATATCCTTTACAACCCTCTAGCATCAAGAACTCTAAACCCTAGCATCAAGAACTCTAAACCCTAACATCATGAGCTCCAAACCCTTAACATTACCTAACATTTGTGAAACACCTTGTTACCCTCCTCCTTCTCTTTGCTCTGTACCCAACACCTACCTTATCCCTCTATGTTTCTATCCCAAACACTCCTTTAAATATGATCAACATCCACCGCCATGACTTCTCTCATGATCAAATCACATGCCAACTATCAATGTGGTCCTCCATATGCAAATTCTTACCCTCTTTGTAAAACCTTCCACTAATTGTAATGATGCCTCTCAGGAATATTCTTTGCATGAAATATCCTTTTCTTGGCCTCCAAGGTTCTAAGCTTGAACCTTATCCAATTATAATGCCTATTTGGGTCCTCATGTTTTTCCTTAAGTGACTCCATGATGCTAAATATGGATAAGTCCTTTAAACCCTTTTTTGCCTCCCATGCGTGCCTGGTTTCACTTAAACCCTTTTCCCCGAGTGCCCTTCTATTTATTGGTCCACTTATATTTAAGGTCCAACAGTTTGATAATAAGTGGGCTGATATCAAATGTCTCCATGGATTGGCCACCATACTACATCTCATTACTACCCTGAACTATACCCTAAAGTGCTTATTTTTGGCTAACTCCTCCTCCTTTTCTTTTCACTGGCACTTAAATGAATTTTTGGCATGCTTTAGGGACTCAAAAATTTTTGGGTATGATTTCATTAGATAGAGAATTTTTCCACCTTTCCAAAAAGGTAAATAAGTCCTCCTAAATCCTTGTATTTTTGAGTTATGGCTCGGCAGAGTTTGGAGGAGATTTTCCTGGCAAGCCTACGCAGAGGTAAAAGGAAAATTTTCCGGGGGTCTTGGGCCGGTGGAGTGGATTTGGAAAATTTTCCAAGGAAATTGGTGGGTCATGGAGACAGGGAGATAAATTTTACACTTAGCCCTTTTGGGGTTAAAATTGCACAAAGAAAATTTTTGGCCCGCGGCCCGAATAAGGAAGGAAGCAGACTCACGGGGCCGGGGGAAAAAAGTGACACTTAGCCTTTTTTGGCTAAAAACTCAAAGTCAAAAATTGGCCCGTGATTCGGCAAAGGGAAATGGTCAAGGCTCCACTCTAAATAGAAGCCAACATGTGTCATGTGGGAGCACGGGGACATGGAGTTGTTGGAGAATTTTCACAAAATTTTGAAAAAGGGCAAAAGTGAAGTTTGAGGTCACGGGCCCGTGAAGGAAGAAGCGAAGCACACTCTACACCAATCAGAGGCCAACACATGTCATTTTTATGACACGTCATTAGCACATCGGTGGGGTGTATATTTTTTTGAAATTTCCAATTTGAAATCAAATGGAAAAATTTAAGGTTTGACCCCGCCAACCCCAATTTTGACCTGTTTTTCACCATTTTTGCCCTAATTTGGCCGTAGAATTTCAAAAGGTCATATCTTTGATCTAGTGGTCAAAATTCATCAAATTTGGTATCATTGGAAAGATATCAACACCCTCTATGCCATGGAAGCTTCAATTTTGAGTTTTGGGCAAAGTTGGAGGGAGAAAATTGAAGAAAAGTCTTAGGCACGGGAAAAAATGCATAACAGACATCCAACCACCAAAAATTAATGTAGTATGGCACCCATTTTTCTCCAACGCATGGTTGAATACATTGGAAAATGGATTTGTGAAGGTTCCCTTTCCATTTAAATGGATGTTGTTGGTTTGTGGGTGTAAAAAATGGATTTCATGCATTTCTCTCTCATCCGTTCTATTTTTTCATCGATCAAAAGCTAGATTTGGCTCATTTTTAATGTTGAACGTTCTTACTTCGTAAGCTCTTATTTTCTCCTTAGCAGATGGATTTGAAGGAGTTTTAGACCTCCCATGAAGACTCGCGGCACATTTTTTCCTTCTTTCTATTGCAATGTATTGTATCAAACTTGGAAATGATAATGTATGTTCTGTGATCAATTTTCAATCCTCTCATGCATTTATTATTGTCTTTTGATCCTTCATTGCATTCTAGTAATCTATGCATGTTTTGGTGTTGCATCTCCATGATCTGTGTCTATTTTGCAAAATAAGAAGTTCAACACTCCTTTGGTGTATCACCATTCTATTTTTTTGCTTAGTTTTGTTTCTATTTCCATGTTTTCTCTCAACCCTATCTCCTTGGTAGTTTTAGAGTAGGAATTTTGAATCAGAACCTCTGCAAAAATTGCATGCATACACCTACATATAGGAGTAGGAACCAACCTCAATCTGGAGAGTTTTCCCAATTTGCAAGGTCCCACACTTAGGGAAAACTCAATGTTGTGCATTCACACCAAATTGACCATTTGTCTACAGTAGATCTGAAGGTCATTTTGGGGGTGCTGTGAATTTGCACTAACAATTATCTCTAGGAAAATGTAATCATGGTAGGGAAAATGTAATCATGGTAGGAAAAATGTACCCTCATAAGCACTCAGTGCACATGTCACTCCCTACGTCTCTAGTAGGTCCTCCTACTAAAACCACACAAACACGTTATTCCTATCACTTCTTCTACAAAATTTCATATTTTTTCCTCTAAATATTCCTACATCTTCTCACATTCCAACATCCTTCTATAAATTCCAAAAATATTCTAAATTGTCAAAAACTAAGTTTTTGCCTCTTTTTAGTGCATACGTACACGCTTGCCAAGGGCCTGCGTGCCCACGTAACCTCCCTAAAAACTGTGTATGCATGATTTTCATGTATACATGCCAAAAACCCCCACTTTACCATGTTTCTCTTGCAGGCCGTGTATGCATGAATATCATGCATACACACCCTCGACAACACTTATGCGCCCCAGGGGCACGTAAGTGTTGCCACCCAAATTTCCTACCCCTAATAAATGCAATAACAAGGCTCAAAATAAGGGATTTTTTCTTTGCGTGCCTAGTCACCATCCTTAGAAAGCCTCACGTACTCTCGAACAAAGTGTTAGCGCCCTCATATGATCCTAAGCTCAAGCCATTACTATCGCGAATCGAGCAAAATCAATGGTAAAAATAGTAGGGTCTGGTAATAGTAATTTGCCATGGTGATTTTTACCCTCCCAACTTGATATTTATATTTGTGGTGCCCTAACTCATCGCGTCTCTTTCTATCATAACACTATAAGGCCGACGCAATTTCTTCCAACTAATTTTATTTTTAATAAATAATCATTTTTGCCAAGATTCATCCTGCCGCAGGGCATATTTTTGCTACATGGCAACCATTTCTTCTCCACAGGGAATTTTCTTGCTTTCAAAATCTTCTCTCCTATAATTCTTCTACAAATTCAAAAATTATAAAAATTACAAAAATCATAAAAAGGGTAAAATCCTTTTAAAATATTAAAAAATAGAAAACATAAAAAAATTCAAAATAAATTGGTAAAAGACATACATGTAGTTGAAACTGTGTCAAACAATTGTATTCAACCATCAAAAGTGTCCTACAAAACATATTTCTTTGAATCTCTCCTATTATTGTGCACGACTTGTGGATTATTCAGATCTACCCTCCATCAACAAAAGTTGGATTGATCCTTATCACCGTCTTCCTTTGCACGAACATGTTGCTTGGGGTAGTTTCTCAGGGCATGATTGATTTTTCATTGTAATTCTACATCCTTTGCTTATTCACCTCACATGTATCCTTTCTTGGGGTGTCATTCATAACCCTTTTCGTTAATTCATATAGGTCAAAATCACAACTTGATAACAAAAACATCTCATGCAACTATCTTAAATGTTGTTTGTTTAAGTATGTGTGTTTGTACTTGTTTCACCGTTAGGTTAGCTTATTTATTTTCTCGTATTGCATTGCATTATTTATGTTGCATTGATTTAGTGCTTAGAAATGAGAAATGTTGGTATTTTGGCTTTTCATGTCATTATACACTTTTTGTGTACATATTTTAATAAGGACCGATGACGTAGATCACTTGCAACATGATGACATAATGTGGTTTTTACATCAGTTGGATGCAAGCTATTTCCATCCCCTTCATATTCCTTTTCTTCTATATACACTATTCTTTCAACTCACTTGGGGCAATATGGATAACCTGTTGCAAATCATTTCCCACAAGATCTGTTAATAAAAACATATCTTCCACTTCACAATGATACCCCCATGAAATTTTTAACAAAAGAGTTTATACTAGTATTATGCAGGGATCAAGGCCCACATTTCTCCTCTATATTGATTATCGGTATATCATCATCTATCTCCCATTGCAATGGGATTTTCCCCCACTTTGGTCTTTTCTCTTGATATTTGTGATCATCGATCGACCTCTTTCATCACCCCATCAACACTCGAGGTGGCATCCTTCACTCTACTAATTTTTCTTATATCCCTTCAAAAATTCACTTTCTTGCACTTGTCTACTATATTTGAAGTAGCATTGCTTACTGAAATCTGTAAAGAGAGGAAAATGTAGACACCCAGAATTTGGTCAAGAAATTTTAATATCTAAATTGCACTAATTATTCTCTTTTCCATAAGTTGACGAAACTTCATCAATAACCCACTAATATCCCTCTACTATCATTAATTATATATATTTTGCTAATTAATTAGCCCTCATGTCGCTCAAGATGCGATTAATGACCTTTCGTTAATTAACGTCCACTTTTACCTAGGTTAATTAATTATTCTTAATTAATTAAACCTACTAGTCTAAATCAATAAATCATCATTTATTAAACCATTTCCTCTCTTTGAATCCCACAAATCATACTATCATTCTTCTAAAGCATCTATAACTATCCCCCATTCTATTAATTAAGCATCTTTGATTAATTAAACCCACTTTCAACTCCCACAAAGTGCACATACTTTATTAAACATACATGGCCTTGTAATTCCTCTTTGAGGTTTATCCCACATTTACCAATATTCTAGCCTTTCCTCTTCACGCAAGCTATATAATAAACCCTCCCCTCCCCCTACCTTTCTTCTCACACCTTATTTTCCCTAAAGGAAATTTGATTTTGAACCATTCTCCATTGAAGAAATATCTTCTCCATTTGCATCCACTCTCTCAAATTAAAGAGCATGGGAAGAACCAAAATGGTCTTGTAACCATGTTTTGGTGAGATCCCATCTTTGAAATCTTGAGGAAACCACTCCCTTTTTGTTTACTAAAGTGATCTAAATAGGTTCATTTGTTAGATTAGTAATCTAAAGAGTAAGATATAGCTTAGGATTTGATTTGAGATTTTTCATGCATGGAAGAAGTTGTTTCTCATAAGCTCTTATGTTGATGGTTCTTTAGGGTTTGATTGATTGTTTAGAAGCTACTAGGAGTTAGCTTTGTTATTTAACATGTCAAATTTCTATATGAGCACATATTTTTCAAAATGTTCATGTTCCTTGTGTAGGCATCCACATTTTACAATGTCTATGAGGGTATTTACAACCAAAAACATGAAAAAAATCCATTTTTATTTGAGAATTTTCCATAGACTACACTTAAGCTCATATTTTGACACTAATGGGAGGATGTTGACTAAGGTTGTGGAGTTTAGTATTAAACCCGCCATATGTGTTTGCTTTGAAAATTTATTAAGCCTTTTAAATAATTTTATGTATTTTTGTATATTTTGTAGGAGCTCTAATTCCCACTATAATTTTCCCTCCAACCCCACCTTAACATCTTCACCCACTCGCCATAAAATCTCACCGCTTCTTCCTCATACAAGCAATTGAATTTTATTTTGTTTTTTCATATTACCATATGCCATTTTAATATTATCACTATTTATTTTAAACATGAATCAATACATTTATATATATATATACACACACTTTTTATCATTTTATTATTATTATTATAAGGATTAAATTTTAGCAAAATTGTTCACAATCAAAATCGGGACTCGAGATGCACTCACAATCAAAATTGTTTAAATGATTTAAATTTCATTCATATAATATTATTATCATTTTTATTATCTCACAGATTAAATATAAACATACTTCACAAGTATGATTAAATGTGGCCTTAATTCTATTAACTTGTATATACGCATGTAAAAACACTCTAAGACATGCACGTCGACACCCGATAACTACCTCATTGTAATATAATTCTTGATTTGATTGTGATGTATAAAAATTATTAATTGTATGGTAGGATAGATTTATAAATTTGAAAACTACCTTCTATTTTAGTCACTTCCAAGGGGTTGTTAAGTCATAAATTCACATGCCTATGACTTCATACTTTTAGCTAATATATGTTCACATCACCTTGATACAATAAAGGATGGAATATGTTTTCTTATAAGAGGGTTGAGTTTTGCATCACAAGTAGAATGAATTTATAAGATTTGATTTTGTAGATAGTGATTGCATGATTTTAACTATCAATATATGTGTATCAATTAATTTAGTATGACAATATAGGTTGTTTATTCATAAGAGAGGAATAATAACTTAGATCATGATTGGAACTTAGATTCATATCACATATTTTGATGCATGTTTATTTTACATGTAGAATGAAGAAGGAATCCTTAATGTGGCACGTCTAACTTACTCTCGATTGGCGTGGGTCATATTATCGAAAACTAGGATCATACGGTACTATTAAAGGATGTTTTATGGTCCCAAAATTATTCTTGCAAGAACAAACAACTACATGTGTTGTCCCAAAATATTTAAATTGATAAAATTATGAAACTTTTTTGTGTTAATATGTTGCATTAATCACATCTCGCATCATTTTTAATGTCATTTCTCTCCCACAAGTTGGTCACTAACTACCACAATACTGCGCATCTTTGTCACATTCCCATCATTACTATTCAAGTTGGGTTCACATACCCTCTTAGCTTCACAAAATGATTAATAATGCTAAATCAAGTATTTTAATTTAATTAACGATGATATCGATTTAATTAATGTTATTAATTAATTAACTTTAAATAATTAAATTAACATTATTAATTGTATTTAATTTAACTTTTAATTAATATTATTTAATTTATTAATTAATTGATGTTATTAATTTTATTAATTGAATTCCGTATAAAATTATTAAATTAATGATGCCAATTTTATAAAAATGTTAATTAATTGTTAAACTAGTGGTTAGTGAAAGGTAAAGTGGGATTTCACTCCCACTTTATCATATATAAAGCACTTACCAATTGGGTAAAAATTAAAACACTTCCTACACATGACCCAAGAAAGATAATTTTTCCAATTATCAATGTGAAATTTTTCCAAATGCAAAATTTGGCAATTGGAAAATCCAACCCACTTCCCCACTTTCCACTTCCTCTATCTCCTTCTCCCACATTAAAATATCCATTTTCCTTAATCACAAAGATAATTACTAGAGGCACGGAATCATGTAACTTATTATTCCATCGTTCACGTGTATGAGAGGAAATTATTCCCAACACACATGACTAGAAGCTTCCAACCCATGGCAGAGGATTACAAGTAGAAGAATAAGAAAGTTGAAGATTACTCCATCATCCCTCAAAATGTCTGAAAGTGGTAAGCAAAGCATGCATGGGGATAATGTTATAATTACTTTAAGACTTCACACTCTATGTAAAAGGGAACAAAAATGCATTAAATAAGAGGAATCGGTCATGCATTAAAGAGAAGAAAATTGTGTGGAAACCAAATCTCAAGAGATCAAAAAGAGCTAAAATGCATGCACATCCACATGAAAAATAAATCAATCCAAAAAGGCATTAGAAGTGAAAAGATAGTCATGTGTTGAATGGGGAAATAAAGCCAAAATAATTTAAAGAATCTAAATCCATGTTATAATCTCAAAATTGCATGAAGGTAGAAGTTGGGAATACATTGGAGAAACCAAACCTATACTAAAGAGAAGAGTAAGAAATTGTGCCAAAATCTAGAAAATAAACCTAGACAAGAAGACAAGAATATTTAGAAAGTGTGTCAATGTAGGAGGATTAATATGGAAGAAAATGAGACAAAATAAATCCAGGATTGGATAAAGAGTAGAAGTCTACATTGGAAGTGAGGAGAGTATATATCAAGAAATGTTATAATTATCAAATCTTGCACACTAGGAAAAATAAACTTAGGAAATGCATTGGAAAAGAGAGGGAAAGATATGCAAAATAAGATAAAAGGAAGGAAAATCAAAAAACATTTTTTTCCATTGTGCATAAAGAAGACAAAACCACATTGAGAAAGAACAAATACCTACATGGGGAGTGAAAAAAATTCATACAATGCATACATAAAGCCTACATTGAAAGATAATTACAAACTAGTAGAATAAAAGTATGTGCCCAGGAGAATGAGATAAAAGCCAACGTTAAAAAATATTATTAAACATGTATTTATTGTTTATTGTTCTATGATTCTATGATTGTACTAAAAATGTCAACATCCAATAAATCAACACTGAAATATGTGTTCCAAGGTATAAAACACACATTTGTCCTCCTTTCGGACTATGACCATATAACTAACACCAATATAAGTGAAATTAATATGAGTCAATTATGGGACAAAACTCGATAAGGGCCACACGGTGTTTTCTCATTACTTGTACCACAATAGTCTACCAAAAGCAAGAACCTTCCCACTTTCATTTCAGTGTCAGAGCTTGTTATTACGTATGCGCAGAACACTATTATTATGAAATAATAGGTGTTTTAAGAATAACAATGATCCTCTGTCCTCTTAGTTACTTTGAGCACATTGAAGAAATAATTAGAATTCTAGATTACGAGGAGAATTTCAGATCAAAAAGGAGTATGCACAATTTAATATTAGGATGAAGACCCATTAAAATGATCCAAGGTCGTGAATAAAAAGTAGTTGGTCACCAAGAGGACTCACGCCAATTGATTTCCCAAGGAATTGCCTCAAATTGAGTTCATAGTGGAAATTGGAGATATGGCCACCTTTCATAGTAGGGTATTTGGCATCCCATATGCTCGTTATTTTCATCCATGAATGTAAAATTTCATCTATGTCACCCTTTACCAAAAAATCCACATCGACTAGGAAATGATCTTAAGAGATACATTGCATAAATAATTGATTGAAGTTAAAATGGATGGCCATTTATACATGAATTCCTATCTCATCTACAACATGATAAAGAGGAGATTTTTCACTTGACTATATACTAGAGGCACAATGACACTAGGGAAAAATAATTCCTTTCACTTTTACTCAAAACTAGAATTCAAAGAAAGTATGCATCATTTCTATTAGTTCATGATGCGTTCTTCTTCTACATCATTAGAAATCTCAAGAACAAGCCATAGGAAATATTTTCACATTAGGAAAAATATTTGATCTCAAAATGGGGCACAGGGTTCATCCAATTTCCTTTAACCTCATACATTTTCCTTTGTGGATACAAAAGAGTGCCCTAAAAAGTGGGCCACTTGCCCACTGTACCCAAGTATGTAAGTGGCAAGTAGGCCCTGATAGATCTTTCATGATAATTGACATCAATGAACCACTTATTGGGTGAGAAACATAGATATTGTGTTTGTTTCCCTACCTCCATTGACTTGTACATGTGTCCATCTTTTTACATTGTAGAGATAATTTATAAATAAATGAATGTTAGGATTGTTATCACAAAAAAACCCTCCGATTTTTCATAAATGAGTGTATGAGAAATCGGTGCTTTTGGGCAACATGGGATTGTCTCTCAAGTTTTGGGACTTGATACTTGAGACAAACCTCTAGAGAAGGTTGGTTCCTCTACCTATTCCTAATGCTAAACTACTTTTAAGAAAGGAAATATAACTATCTAATCTTACTCTATGATTCTAAGGGACCAGGGTGAGAAAAAGATGCATAAAAATGGAAATCCTAAGCTAAGAGGAGGTGATAACACCAAAAAAATGGGTGGAGATACTCTAATGGGGAAAATGGAGAGGGAAAATGGAGAAAGGAGAGGCAAAAAAGAGGTAGCATAGACCCAGGATTCATTCACCATCTATTCTCCATGAAGCACAACAAGATGAACTCCGTAAGTGAGAAATACATGCACAAAATACAACAAAAATAATGGAGAGGCAAGGAAATGCAATAAAATATAAGCTAGGGTTGAGAGAAACACCACAAAACAAATATTTTATTGCTTTCAAAGTATTCACAATCCATTACATGTGAAGAAGAAGGCGAGTAGAGTTTATTTACATTTTAGAACATCCCCCCCACAAATGAGCGGTTTTTACATCAAATAGAAGATGAGAGAGAGAGAAGAGAGAAACTCATATTTACCCTTTCAACCACAAAAAAATGCATTAATTCACTTAAAATCAGTATGGGTAACCTTCCAAATCTATTTCCTAATGATACTTTTCTTGTAAGAGAAGCAATGGGAACCATACTTCATCAAATCTAGTTGTTGAGCCACATGGGACCGTATTATTTAGTGTTGGAGATGATTTCATATATTTTACTAACATACCCTCACATAAATAAATAAATCCAATTTTTGGTGTGTAGAGGATGATATATATTTTCAAAGGTACCAATTTTATGAAATTTGGAGCAATAGCTCAAAAGTTATGGCCATTTTACATTCGAGGGGTCAAGGAGTTCCAAACAGGCTCTAGGCACTTCTACAATACACATTTAATTCATCCATTTATTTTTGTGTAGATAGAATGGGCATGTTGGGAACTGACTTAGAGATGGAATTGTTTTATGTGTTCCACTATTCTCCACTTTATCTATAGTGGTTGAGGTTTTTTTGATCATATTATCGGCCCATGGGTTGAACTTGGGAACTATTCCACCCACGGCGTAGGTTCCCGTATTTCTCCCCACTTTCACAATACTTACCTAACGCTACTTCTTTTCTTCCATCACTTCACTTATCTATTCTCCTTGCCCACCTTGTGAGGAACTTACTCCCGATGGAACCATTCCACCTATCACTATGTTCCCCACACTTTGTTCCCCTCTGCAATGCACCGTGTCTACATTCATTGCATCTCCAAACACTCCCATGGTGAAATTTTGGTCCCGAGGAACCGTTCCTTTTAGAATTGGTTCCTTTGCACCCCTCTAACATTAAATACACTTGAACTTCCTCTTTGGAACTGAAAATGAATGTAAGGAACTTAGAGCTCGAAGGAACTAGTTCCTAAGTTCCATCTGCACCCGAAAATCTTCAATACATTACGGACTACCAATTTTTTTAAAAAAATCACTAAGTATGAAAATATTTTTTTTTGCATTGGGGAAGGGGAATCCGAGAACCTTGAAGTTCTTAATTTTTACTATTTCTATCTTGTCCAAAACCAATTTAAATTATAAGTTATCAAAATTACCTTTGGGGATTTTGGATAGCAAGAAACTACATTGATTTGTGATAAGATAGGAATTTGATATTTATGGATTCATGGAGAAGATTCTCAGGATAAAATATAGACACTATCTAGAAGTGCAATACTACAACACCAATTGTGTAGATAAATTCAAGGTATGACATCATTACTACTCCATAGTGACCACTGAATCGAATAATCACATTCGGAAGAAAGGATTTTCATCATGGAGTTACTAATAATGGCCTCAATATGTTTAAACCCACACATGATTATATTGCATCATCACCCCTTCCAAAATTTAAATAGTCTAGGTGAGATAAAAAATCCAATAAGTGATCAAGAGGATCCTTTCTTGGTATGAAATAGAGTTGTACACGAAGCATTTCAAATGAGAAAATTACACATGAAAACCGAAGGCCAACCAATTAGAGTGAGAAGAGAGTTACACAAGTCACTCAATCATCCTCTCAACATATCACACAAGCAAGTAAGAGGTAATGGAAGTCAAAATCAGCTCAAGATCAACCTTCAAAAGAAGTGAACTTGAGTAGAAGAAGGAAGATAATGAGGTAAAGGATAATGTTTATGGGATCTCAAAATTGTCTTGACATTCATCAACTCAAAATAATTCCAATTCTTAGGGGTTGATTAAATATACCATTATGTAGTTTGTGGTGTCATATTAGGCATATGGTTTGTGATTCAAATCTCCAACTCACTTGAACCTTTTCATCCTAGGGATACTTTGCAACCTTCCCCCATTCATCATGAAGAAGTTATGAAAACTCTTCATCATAAACATGAATATTCCATTCAGGAACCTCCTAAATTTGAATACTTTCAACCATTATAGGAGAAACTCCCACCAAATAAAAGTATCATATGTGGCGAGTTAATTAAAGAAATTCCCTCTTGGCTCCATGGAGAAATTAAGAAGAGGAAGAGAATCATCAAGCCACTAACGATTGATATTGATGATATTGAATCAATGATCTGGTTATTGTACTCCTAAGAAGCCCAAGGTAATCTCTATGAGTATGGAGTTCGATATGCCAACATAGAAATGTTGATGGCTGATATGGACAAGAGAGAAATTATTTTTTCTAACTATTATTTTCTAGAGTAATTCTTGGTAAATCAACCATGAAAACTAATGTGGCCCATTCTCATGAATTATTTGATATAATTTTTAGGAGAATGGAAAAGTATAAATATCAAAACATTCATCTCAAGGAAGAGAACGACAACTAATTGCATATGTGCAACACTTGCTCCACCTAATCTCTTTTACTATTCAAATTCCTACCGAAATGGTGGTGCTAGATCAAGATAACCTTGCATTGTCAAAAGAGATAAACAATATGGGTATTACAACCAAGACACAAATTGATAATGTTTTGATATAGGGTTTATGAGTGATTGATGAAGCCACGAGAATCTACGATAAGATTCATATTTATCTAGATTTGATCCTATACTTTGGAGATTCTCTTGGGTTCAAATAAGAATTCTTGAAAAAAATCTCCTGATATATGAGAACTCACACAAATGGACTTCTCATCTCTTCTCGATGAGGGAATCCTTGCTTTTAATCACCATGAGCTTCACATTTAGTTGGTTCATGTTATCCATATTTCACCCCCATGCAAAATATAGGATTGACCATGATCCCACATAATAGAAAAATGAAGTCAAAAGGCGAGACAAAAGAAGGCCTCAAAATTGGCTAAGTATAAAGGTGTAAGCGGACCGTTGGGTAAAAGGTTGGTTCTTTGCCCCTAGTTATCTCAAAAGGGTAAAAGATACAAATTGGCCTGCAAATCCGCCCAAGGAAAAAGTCAACATCTGGGCTTGATTCAAAGCCAAAAAGCAGAATCAAGAAAGGGGAAAAAGATAAATTACGACCCGTAGGCCCGATTTTGTTCCAATCTGGCTGCCACATGTCCCATATCAAAATGGGACCCATTTTTCAAGTTATTTTCCCACCCTCCTATATGGACCGATACTGAACTCTAAAGGGGCATATCTTTCGACTCGAGGATCAAAATATTATGAATATAATGTCGTTGGAAAGATCTCGGCCTCACCCATGTCATGGAGATCTGAAATTTTAATTTTGAGGAGGTTAGGTGAAGAAAAATGGTGGAAACATCTTTGGTATTTCAATGCAGAGATTTTATTGCCTCAACAACTAGATTATATTTGATGCTTTTCACCGCTTCCTCTTCCTCTAAGGTGTCAACCAAGGATTGATGCGGTAAAGATATATTTGGGGAGAGATTTCATCGAGGCATTAACGGTGGTGGTTGAGTTTTAACCTATTTTCCTACTTCTCTCTCTTTTTCTTCTTTCGATTGAATCTATAAATGCACGGGGAAAGATTCATTGTAAAGGGTTTGATATTCTTTGTTTGTAGGCTCCCTCCTCCTTCTAGAAAAGGGATGTGTGGGGTTTAGGCCTTCATCAAAATTACATTACATTTCTACCTCTTACTACTTTTTAATGGATTGTATCAATCTACGGAGCGATAAAACACGTCTATGATGTTAGGAATATTATATTGTTTACATTGGTTAATGTTTTAATGTAATATATATTATCATGGAGATAATATATATGGGTGAATAAATAAAATGTAATATTATTAAATATGAGAAAACATATCTCATATTAATAATATAGGTTTTATATATTAGTTGTGATTTTGTTGTATAAACAACTCATGTTGGTATTTTTAGGATTAGTTTAGTGTGTTGAGATAACTAAGGGATGTTAGAGAGATATTAGGAGATGGGGTTGAGATTATGTAGGGATTGAAGATCATGTTTGACTCCACCATTGTAGGGGTTAATTGATCTATATATGTAACTCATCAATCATGAATAAGATGTCTGAATTAATTGAATTCTATGTTTTTTATATGGTTTATTTTTTTACAATATGGGTGAAATATATATTTGGTATCAAAGTAGTGTTATAATCTTGTGGATGTGCATTTGTGGCTTTGGATTCAATAATTCCCGTGTAAAGATCAGGTCATAAGTTCGTTTTTATGATTTGGGTCTCTGCGATTTTTAATGGGTTTCAATATTAATATTAGAGTAGACTATTGTTAAAATTTCAGCCAAACCACATCACGGTTTAGGAGAAAACGTGAAAAATATTCTAAAGAGATTCGACATCCGAAGCAATTTACGGAATTTGAGACCACAATTCGGATGATGTTGCATAATCCTTGCATAGTGATATTTTATATTAGCTTTGTTTCTCACAAAGAAATGGAGCATTAATCGGAGTATTTAATTTTAGATTTGATATCGAGTATGAAGATAGCGTAAATTTTCTCAATGGAGGCGGAGGCAATGGAGGAAGGAGGTTGATCGGCGACCTCTCATCGGGCACCATCGATGAGGTTGCGGTATTCATTTGGTGACCAATTTATTTCAGTTGTGTGTTTTATAATAAGAACAAAGGAAATTCTTTTCAATTGTGATTTTCTTTTATAAACCTCCTTGATGTAATGTTGTAATAGAAAGAAGAAAACACAAGTAAAAGTCGCATCATGATACTTGAAGGGGATGAATAGAGGTTCATGAACAGGGGTTCTTACCTTGGACCGAGGTCCATACGTGTACCAAGATCATGAGTAAACAGAGAGGTGTGCAAGCTGCAGAGAAAGTGTAACTATTCTTTTATACTTTGTTCACATTAGGGAGTGTAGGGGAAGTAATAATGTAAACAATAGGGAGTGAATGTTAGGAATATTATATTGTTTACATTGGTTAATGTTTTAATGTAATATATATATTATCATGGAGATAATATATATGGATGAATAAATAAATGTAATATTATTAAATATGAGAAAACATATCTCATATTAATAATATATGTTTTATATATTAGTTGTGAGTTTTTGTATAAACAACTCACGTTGGTATTTTTAGGATTAGTTGAGTGTGTTGAGATAACTAAGGGATGTTAGAGAGATATTAGGAGATGGGGTTGAGATTATGTAGGGATTGAAGATCATGTTTGACTCCACCATTGTAGGGGTTAATTGATCTATATATGTAACTCATCAATCATGAATAAGATGTCCCGAATTAATTGAATTTTGTGTTTTTATATGGTTTATTTGTTTACAATATGGGAAAATATAGATGTGATCGATTTTAGATCCTCTCTTGTCTATTTTGCTTTCATCTAGTCTCCCATTATATATCTGGCTATTTGTGCTTGTTTATTGTATGCATTTTGTTGGTTTGTGTCTATTAGAAAAATAAGTGTTCATCATTCCTTTAGTGCATCACCTCGTAGTTTAGCTTTGTTTTAATTTTTGTATTAGTTCTATCCATGTCTCCTTAGTAAATTTTAGATTAGGATTAAGAACAGATCCTCTGCAAGTTTCTAAACGTATGCACCTAAACAAAGGAATTAGGAACCAGCCTTCAATCTAGAGAGCTTTCCCATTTTTAAGGTCCCACACCTTAGGAAAGATCAATGTTATATAATCACACTTAATGACTCTGCCTTAGAAAAGTAGACCTGTAGAACTCATTTGGGGTGCTGTGATTTCACGTTAATAGTTTTGGCATGCCCGGTGGGACTAAGAAGTCTCCATCTTATTACAGTAGGGATTGATGTACACTTGTTGTGATTCTAGATTTTAAGAAGCCTTAAAATTATACATCTAACGACTCCAAAAGAAATAAATCTACTGGTTTCAGCAGCCCAAGCTTGGGAGATTCATGAGAAAAACCTAGTCTAGAGTAAGGAAAGAAGGTATATTTGAATACTTGCATCTATCCCCAGGTAGAGAAAGGAGAGGAAGAAGAATTCAGAGGTCTCCATCTCCACCAAGTAGAACCTTGTCAACACCTCCACATGTAAGGTATTTATTTCAGTTTTTCGAACTTAGGATTCTTAGGCCAATTAGAATAAATGCACAACCAAATCCATATGTCAAAATATTGCTTCACGATGTAGTCCACTCACCTTGATTGCACAAAACCCGGTTGTTGCGAATTGCAGCATTAAAGAGCATCCCACATTTCATAATGGGAAAATCAAACGACTCTTGGTGACCACATCAAAGATATTGCAAATGTCGGTAAAACAATCCATGAGATCCATGAGATGGACATTGCATTCAATTTGCTCACCTCTTCATTCAAAGGGAAATCTTCACAATTGTTCAAGAGTCTTGTAGCATGCTCTATCCCATCCGTAGGCTTGGAACCATTTGCACTGACCTCTTCACTATCAATTTGGGGAAAAAGGTGATAACTTGTCTTTGTTGGAGCAATTAACAACAATCAAGAGAGCCCTAAATGAACAACTAACAAACTTCAACCTAAGATTCCAACGGACATATGATAGGATTCCAACGGTAGTAAAGCCCACTAATGAAGGTGCCTTCTTATGCTTTCTTAGGGCTTTAAATTCTGATATTTCTCACGATGATTCGATGTAAATGATGGGAACTACATTACTGCAGATAAGTATAGCCTCTCCATAGGGGCTCTTCTGCGAGGACCGTTTGATTCAAGCTATCAAAATTTCTCTAGGCCATCCATGCCTCTGTACCTTGAGTTAGGAAGCCTAGATACTAGCCAAGCACCTACATTAGCTCCCATACTCACCCCAAATTAGTTAGTAGTGAGTCAAAGCTCAACAAATGATGCTTTCACTTCATCATCTAATACCTCTAAAGAGTTTAAGGAAGCAGTGATGAAGCAACTTCAAAATTGGGAATGAGCTAGTGACCATCAAAATATAACAAGCTCAAAGTTCCAAGCCATACCAGCCCTAGGCTCAATATCAAGCCTAGGACCCAGTATCACCCTGAATAGGCCACCACCTTAGACTATAAACTAGAGACAGAACCAAGGAAAACCCCAAACTACTAGACCTTTTAGGCCGATGATCCTAACATGGCTTCAACATCAAGGGAATTGGTTCCCATAGAACAATATGGCATAGGAATATGATTGGTGTTTTCCATGCGGACAATAGCCCACACAACTAATCAACATGCTTTAATGGTGCTCTAAATCGTGGCTTGATGGTGTAAACCATGAGAAGTATGGTGCCACAAGAACTCACTTCCAAGAGGAAGATACTGAAACAAGGAACTCAACAAGGTGGCCCCCAAATGAGACTATGCTTGTCAACCGATGGCAAGCCAAGACTTCACTCCCTTGGGATGAATCGGTTCCCTTCTCAAAGTGTAGCTACCAATACACGGTCCAAAAGAAAAGTATTGGAGAGAGATGGCCATTGAGATTCGGTGACCCTCAATCTTCCACATCACTCCACAAGGTCTTGGTGTTCCAAGTGCAACTCCAAACATACAAAACCAATCCAAGCTACCTCCCAAACCAGTTTCAAGCACCGGTTGTAACATCCCATGTGCAAGAAAGAAATGTGTCTAGGAAGGGGAAGAAACAAAAGAACAACACATTCAATATTATTATAGAGATCGCGATGATGAAAAGAAAGTGTGAACATTTCACCGGGAGTCACTCGGATTCCTTCTCGGGGTAGAGGGGATCTCCTCATTGGGTAGACTACCATACGAGGAAAAGATAAATGGTCAAGTTCAAATCACCCCCTAACCAACAAGAGAAATTTCTTGTCAATGCAATTCAAACTAGGGAGAAACCATAGAGAACAACAAGGTAAAAACACTGAGACCTCCTCCCTTATATGTCTCATTGATTATTAGGAGACAAATTGGTGCACAATTGTATGATTAATTCAGGGGCGTAGTTACGTGATGCCCAAACAAATAGGCGATCAGTTGGGTCTCAAATATGAGGTCATATCTAGAGGAGTAGTTCAATTAGATGGGACAGACTCCCTTGACTCAGTAACCATTGTGGGAATCATCAAGGATCCATGAGTCTCACTCTACACGCTTTCTCTAAGGTGATTGTTTTATTGAAGGTGCAAAACATGTCAATTATAGACTTTATGCCACCACATTTTTCTTTGTCTCTATCCGTGTTAATTCATCTGCCAAAATTGGAGGCTACTGTCTATTGATTGGTCATATATGCTTTTAGGACAAGGTATGGGGTGAATGGCTAAAATCAAATTTGAACCTATTTCTATTATCATATTGAATCCTATGTGCCTAGCCCAATCAATGTCAACTTCTCACTTTTAATCAAGAAGACCTCCTAAACACTAATGAAATAGATATCAAGGTGAGATGTATCCCGTCAACACCTCCACGTGCGACTTAACCCTAAATGAGTGGGCCAAAAAAACATGCTTTTGATCCCTATAGGAGATGGAAGATTAACCGGTGTCTACTACCTACATGAAGTGAATCAAAAATGGCAAACCAAATTGATAGTAGTCCCACTTGCCTTGATTGCACAAAAACCCGATTCACGATTGCTGACAAAAGCGTCCCACATTTCAACTGGTGCTTCTCTTATGACAAGATATGTGCAAATGTTTGTAATAATCCACTGGTCCAATCGACTCTTCTTGACCTAATCAAGCCAAAATACAAGGATGACAATGAGGTATGGAAATTGTTCTTTGATGGCTTAAGGAGTAGACAAGGAGATGGAGGAGGAGCCATGATTGTGTCCCCAGAGGTATGAGATATTATTTAGCCTTCATATTCTAGTTCGCTTGCTCAAATAACATTGTTGAATATGAGGCTTTAATCCAAGGTCTTCATTGGGCAAGGAAGTTGGGAATCAAGAACTTGCAAGTATTCGATGATGACATTTGGTGTTTTTCATGGTTGCTAATCGTGTCAAAGGACTTAATGTTGTCAAAAATGACCTGCTCAAAACTACAAGAGTAGAGTATGGGATCTCATGGAGGATTTTGAGGCCTTCAGTATTGTGTCCATACCCAGGAAGGAGAATGAAGTGCTGATAGACTTGCAGCAATTGGAGCAATATTTGATGTGGTTGATAACATCAAGAGAGACAAAGAACAACCACATATCCATGTGGTTGTGAGCCAAAGGTAGTACCATATAATAATACATGCTTGGCAGGTGTTTGAGAATGATCAACAAATCATTAACTTTCTACAAGAAGAAGTTGAATTCTCAGTTATAAACCAAAGCAGACTAGAGCAACAATATGGGAATCGGAATAGTATAACAGTTGCATACAAACAAACTTCCTAAAGGCTTAGTGACATTGGAATCTATTTTCAATCCTAATGATCAATGTTTAGAAAAGAGAAGAGCTAACATGCGAATCAAAGGAGAAGATTCGATTTAAATCCCGATTGGAGAAGACAAAACAATTCAAATTGGAAAAGTGGCCACCAAGAAAGAAAGGTATGAATTCATACAACTTTGCCAAGAAATTTCCATTAGATTTTCTTGGATTTATGAGGACCTAAGAGGGTTCAATCCAAAACTAGCACAACACACAATCAAACTAGATCGATCTGCTTCATCCCATCGGGGCCATCAACAATATAAGATTCCTCACCGGTCAACCCACATATAGAGCCTTTGATGAAGAAGGAGCTGAACAAGCGATAGAGGAAAGCATCATATTTCCAATCAAACACTCAAGTTTTTGAGGGTTGCAAATTTGGTCCCGGTGTTTTAGGAAACTTTCTGAAAAATGGAGAAATCGGGTTGTGTGTTGACTTCAAGGATTTGAACAGAGCCTCCCTCAAAGACCACTACCCACTCCCTTCAATGAATTAGATATCTTGTAAGTAAGTGGCTTGGTTAGAAAGGTTCTCCCTCCTAGATGGCTACTCGTGGTACAATACCAAATCATGGTGAAAGAAGATGATCAATTCAAGACAACTTTCACCACTAAATGGGGCACTTATGCATACAAGAAAATGCCATTTCAATTATCCAAAGTTGGAGCTACTTTTTAGGGAAATGGATATGGCATTCAAGGGGATGATCAAAAAAATAGTGTTTATCTATTTGGATGACATTACAGTGTTTTCCAGAATGCTGCAGACCACCTTTACCATCTAAGGTAGGTGTTCCAATGATGCATGAGTTTCGAGGTGTCACTCGAAACCCAAAAATGCATATTCTTGGCCCATGAAGGAAAGCTTCTAGGCCATATCATATCAAAGAAATGATTGAAAATTGACCTAGGAAAGAGTTCAAGCAATAAGAGCATTGCCATTGCCAAGTCAAAAGAAGGCTCTTCAAAGCTTCTTGCGAAAAATCAATTTTGTTCGTAGTTTGTTCCAAACTTTACTTTGCCTTGTTAAGCCAATAACATTGATGTTGAAGAAGAGATCTTAACATTCAAGTGGATAGCTGAAGGAAAATCAAGTTTTGAGGCCATCAAAGAAGGCATATCACAAGCCCCAACTCTTGTGAACCCATATTTTCCAAAGACTTCATATTGTATGCCTTTGGTGGCAACGACACAATTTCGCATATCTTTGTGCAGCGAGAACAAAGAAAGTACAAAAAAACCAATTTCTTTCTTCACGAGTTTGGAAGATTATGAGGTGAGGTACTCCTTCATTAAGAGGTAGGTCTGGTGGTAATCGGAGGATTGAAGAAGTTTAAGCATTTGGTTTTGAACAACAAAATCCAACTATTGGTCTCCCACATGGGAGTTAAATAATTTCTTCTTAGCGAGGACCTAAATGAGAAACATGTAGGATGGATCACCCGTGTCATGGAATATGACATTGAGATCAAGGTCACCAAGCTGGTCCATGGGAAAGGGTTGTGTGAACAACTAGCCTTAGGTCAACAAGATGAAACAGACAGTGAAAAGGAGGTTGTTTTTGTTCTACAAGATGATCAAGAAGAAGGGAGAGATGATGTACTTGCTCCTTGTTGGACCCAAGACATGGTGCACTTCCTTTGAATAGGCATGTGTCCTCATGGGATGAGTAAAGAAAAAGAAGGCATTTCGGGCTACTGAGCCATCCCATATGTTCTTATTGATGGTGTCTTGTTCAAGAGGGACATCAATGGCATTTTGTTGAGATGCATTGGGACAAATCAAGTGGAGAGAGTGCTACAAGAATTCCATGTTGAAGCAGTTGGAGGCCATTTTTCTCCAAGAGTGACAACACTCAAAATCATGAAAGCAAGATATTATTGGCCTAGAGTGTTTAGTGACTGCTACACATGGATCAAAAGGTGCAAGAATTATGCATTCTTCAAAGGCAAGGAAAGGCTAGCAACACTTCCATTGCACCCAATCTCGGTCGACCAACCTTTCATGCAATGGGGATTGGAATTCATTGGATTCATCAATCCAAACTCAAGCCAAGGTCACAAATGGATCCTGATAGCGATAGATTATTTCACCAAATGGACCGAGGCAGTGGCACTCAAGGAAACAAATGAGTCTAGTATCCTGGATTTCTATGAAGGGATAGTGAAAAAATTTGGAGTGCCACCACAATCATATCGAGATAATGCATTAGCATTTATAGGTCCCAAGATCATAGGATGGGCCGTTAAGAATGGGACTTATTTGAGTACTTCATCAAACTATTGCCCTCAAGGTAATGGCGGTGAGTCCATAAACAAGAACCTAGTAAAGATCATCAGAAGAAATCTTGATGAGAATCAGAGGAACTAGCACACAAACCTCAAAATGGCCTTATGGGCTGATAGAATAACACCCAAGAGATCTACAAGCAGCTCTCCATTCAAGCTCATCTATGGGAAAGAGGTAGTGTTTCCTATATCACTTGAGTTGCCAGCATTGGAGCTCATGAAGCAACTAGAGATGTTTGAATTTGGACCAATGGAGGCCAGGTATGTAGAGTTGATAGAATTAGAAGAACCCATAGAGCGTGCTCTCCAAGTAATAGAGAAGAATCAAGCTTCAATCAAGAAATGATTTTACAAGAAGACAAAGGAAAGGACCTTCCAAGAAGGAGACATGGTTTTGAAATGGGATATAGATTGATAAAAACCAGGAAGGCATTCCAAATTTGATGCCATCTAAGTGGCCCCTATATGATCACAAGATGCAAAAGTAGCAATGATTTCCAATTTTCTACATTAGAGGGTGAAGAGTTGCATATTACGATAAATGGGATCTATCTTAAGTATTCTTTACTAAAAAGGGAGTTCTCACCTTGTACATATTAGATTAGTTTTATCTTTCCTCCAAGTGCTTATGCACATTGTCTTGTTGTAGTGTAGATTACTTTTTTTCCTAAGTGCTTTGCACGCTCTGCATGTTCCATTTGGAGCATGTATGATTTCAATTTTTATATATAGTGTGGTGATTTTTTGTTTCTCTCATAACGGTGTTTGGACTTGAAGTCATTTGGTCAAAGATCGGCCTTAAATGGGTTTTTAAGCGGCCCAGTCGATTTTCAAATTTAATCAGGCGTATCACTCATGACTCCATGCCCAAATATGGTTGGCAATTGGTCTTTTCATCTAGCGGGGTAAGATACCCTTGAGTCACCAAATTGTTATCCATATTTCACCCCCATGCCAAATATTAGATAAGTCGAAGCCACGATCCCACATCAAGAAAGGGGAAATGAAGTCAAACCCGTGGAGGCCTGAAGGCCTTAAATTTGGCTAAGTATAAAGGCGTCCCGGACCGTCAAGAAAAGGTTGGTTCTTTGCCCCTTTTATCTCAAAAGGGGTAAAAGTTGCAAAATTTCCTGACTTTGCCCACCCAGGAAAAGTTAAAATCTAGGCCCGGTAAAAGCCAAAATGGGAATCAAAACAAAGGGAAAAATGATAAATTGTGGACCCATAGGCCCGATTTTGTTCAATCTGCTTTTCCACCTCTCCCATATCAAACCACCCATTTTCAAGTTATTTTCCTGCCCTCTCTTTTGTACGGAAGGACGATACAAATTCCGAAGGGGCATATCTTTTGACTCAGGGCTCAAAATATTGTGAATCTAATGCCATTGGAAAGATCTCGGCCTCACCCATGTCATGGAGATCTAAAACTTTAATTTTGAGGAGGTTAGGTGAAGAAAAATTGAGGAAACATCTTGAGGATTTCAATGTAGAGATCTTCTTCCCTCAAAACTAGATCAGATTTGATCTGCTTCGTTGTTTCCTCTTCCTTTAAGGCACCAAACCAAGGATTGATGTAGTAAAGATGGATTTAGGGAGATATTTAATCAGAGGCATTAACAGTGGTGGTTGAGTTTCAACCTGCTTTTCTCACTTCTCTCTCTTTTTCTTCTTTCAGGATTGAATCTATAAATACGGGGGCAGGATTCATTGTAAAGGGTTGGACATTCTTTGTTTTGTAGGCTCCCTCCTCCTTCTAGCAAAGGGATCATGTGAGGTTCGGGCCTTCTATCAAAATTACATTACGTTTTTTCCTCTTGGATACTTTGTAATGGATTGTATCAATCTATAGAGTAATAAAACACATCTGTGATCGATTTTAGATCCTCTCTTGTCTCTTTTGCTTTCATCTGGTCACCCATTATATATCGGCCATATGTGCTTGTTCATTGTATGCATTTTTTTGGTTTATGTCTATTAGCAAAATAAGTGTTCATCATTCCTTTGGTGCATCACCTCGTAGTTTAGATTTGTTTTAATTTCTATATTCCTTCTATCCTTGTCTCCTTGGTAAAGTTTAGATTAGGATTAAGAACAAATCCTCTGCAAGTTTCTACGTATGCACCTAAATAGAGGAATAAGGAACCAATCTTCAATACTGGAGAGATTTTCCATTTCTGAGGTCCCACACCTTGGGGTAAGTTCAATGTTACTCAATCACACTAAATGACTCTACCTTAGAAAATCAAACCGTAGAACTCATTTGAGGATCTTTGTGATTTCACGTTAACAGATTCAATTTTCCTAAAATAATAAAGATGGTAATTGATGATGTTTGAGAACAATTGGATGATGTGAAAGATAAGGGAGAATCAATCATGAGTGCAATCCAGGAATTCATCGAAGAGATCCATTAGAAATTAATTAGTGAACACAATCAAAGGATATTCATACGATATCTTAAGGAGAAATTTAATGATCTAGTCAAGAATAAATATACTTCTTTGGAGAGTTTTGGTCCTAATTCCCTTGACAATATCATCTAACTCAAAATTTATTCTCCAACATGGAAGATATAATGATGGAGTTTCATGTTGTTCTTGCGTAGGATTATGGAAATACAAGTCATTTGTGAGACTTTCCTTGCACCTCACTACTTCCTTGAAGAGTTGAAATCAATGGAATCACTAAAGAAGTTCAAAATATGCAAAATGGTGATATGCTTGAACCTATAATTTTAGAAATGATGTTTAATATTTTTTTAAGGTTTCCTTGGTGATCAATGAGTTAATTTACTATATGATAGAGATAGGTGGTATCTTGGCCTAATGGGTAAGGCACTAATCCTAGGTGTCATGTTTGAATCGATATGTCCATGTCTTGTATATGTATCGGTATGTCATTTTCTAAGTGGGGACCATATGTACCCACTTGTTTGATATATTTTAAATTACCTATTCAAGTTGGCCTAATTATAAACTTATTTTAATAAAGTGACTTAACTTTATAAAAATAAAGTTAATTTATTAATGTGACTTAATATATCATCAAATAATACCATGACAAAATTGTGGATGGAGAACGAGCGGATTTTGAATAACGGAAATGAGTGGGAACTTTTAGTGGATCGACGGAGAGTAGGAGAAGGTGTGGAATTTGGAGTAGGATCACATGAATTCTTTGAGTAAAGACAATAAGGATGATTTTGTAGTGGATACCACATGGGCTTGAGCAACTAGTTGGAAAAAGACTAGACAAAAAGATTCTAGATGGATTGGAGCCTTCCAAAGAGAAAGGTAATTTATCTCTTAAAATTCTGAGATTCTCTTGGCTAGAGCTAAATCTATGATGGAAGGATCCTTGTTTGTGAAATTTCTAGGTACTAGACCCAACATTGACTATTTCAGAGGCTGGAACAAAAGGAGATGGGCTTCGAATGGAGCCATTAAGGTCTCGGCCTATGCGAATGGTTTCTTCCTAGTCACTCTACCCAGTAAAGAACATGTGGCCAAAATTTTGGCAGAAGGGTCATGGTTTCTTGGAAAATCACATGTGGTTTCTGAAATGGGAACTAAATTTTAACCCTTTTGAGAAAATTGTTTCTAAGTTTCCGATCTGGGTTAATCTCCTAGGATTTCCCCTTGAGTTTTGGGAACCGAAGGTCCTTATAGGTATTACAAAGAGCTTGGGCTCCCCTATAGCTCTGGATCCGGTCACAAAAGCTAAGACAAGGCTTACTCATGCTAGATTCTATGTCAACATGTGCCAAGATGCTAGTTTGAAGGTAACATCAAATTGATGACCACAAAGGGGAGTTGAGGTGTAAATATTTGATTATGAACCATCCCCTTTTGCTTGTAGTAAATGCAAGCTAGTGGGCCATGACTTCAGAAGATTCCCTCAATCAAAGAAAAAGAATGAATCAAACATCAAAACTCAAATGCCAATAAATAATAAGGAGAATTTAGAATGGAGGCAGATTGGGAAAAATGGTAGGGTGGTGATTAATGAGAAGCTGAAAAATTAGGATATACCAAAAGAAGTTAGTCCCTTAGAACACCTAAGGGTAAAACCTAGGTCAGGGATTGTTTGTCACAAAAGATCAAGACAAAGAAAAAGACAAAGAAAACAAGGATCTTGTCTTGGAAGAGGTGGTTCTAGAAATAGAGGATGTGTATGTCTAGGAATCGGAAGGAAACTATGCCTTGCAAGTTACTTGTGGACCCTCGCTGGACGAGGTTTCATCAATAGGTCAGAGTTCATTTGGTCAAAGACAAGATGATGTCATTGCTACCTCAAATGTTTTGGGATTTTAATGGATTATGTTTCAGATACGTATGAAAATGTTGCATCTCCCAAAACACCGGTAAGTAAATCTAAACTAGTTACCTAAAGCAATTCTAGAGTAGATGTAGGAAAAGATTCAGCTACAAGGGGTAGGAAAAGTAATAAGGAATTAAGGGAAAACAATGCTAGGAAGGAGGTGGATATTGGAATACAAAGAACTTTGGGGAAGGATTTTTCCCACAATAAGAAAGTATAAATGATTATTCTCTCATGGAATATTAGGGGTTTGAACAACCCCAGTAAACATATAATAGCTAAGGACCTTAGAATCAGAAATAAACCTGATATTTTAATGCTTCAAGAAACTAAAATGAGCATGGATATATTTAAAGAGGTGAGCAAGATTATTTGGAAAGAAGGTTGTTGGGATGGAAGTAGCTCCTCTGGAGCCTCGGGAGGTATAGTCACTATGTGGAATCCTAAAGTTGTGAAGGGTGAAGTGATTCTCACTTCCCCAGGGCATGTGGTTATAAGTTTTACTTGAGATTGAGTCAAAGAAAACATGGTATGTATCAAATATATATGCCCTAAATAAGACTTGTGAAAGAAGGAAATTATGGGAGGATCTATCTAAATTCAGAAGAAAAAAAAATCAAGGAAAAAGACTGGATCATTGGTGGGGATTTAAACACCCCCTCTCCCCTGGAGAGAAGAAGGGTGGCTTCATTTCTTTCTCGATAGCATGGAAGATTTAGCAGAATTTTTAGCTAGAAATGATTTGTTTGACTTAGAGTTGGAGGGTCCAAAATATACTTGGGTGAATAGAAGGATGGGGTCTAAGCTCATTCAAATTAGACTGGAAAGATTTGTGGTTAGCCATTTGTGCATGATCAATAAACTTTATTCTCTAAAAACCCTCCTTAGAATCGGTTTCGGATCATAATCATTTACTCCTAAATTTGGGGATGAATCATCCCAAGAAATAAATACCTTTTAGGTTTGAAAAGATGTGGTTGGATCATCCAGATATTTTCAATAGAATTTAGGAATGGTGGGGTATCCAAGTTCATGGTGTGGCTAGTTTTAGATTGATTTTTAAACTGAAGAATGTTAAAAGTAATCTCAAAAGATGGAATAAGGAAACCTTTGGGAATATTTTCCAAGAAAAAAATAGGATTGTAGAGGATTTAAGAACTATTGAGGAACTAATGGAGGATGATGGCCTTAACCATGTTCTCAAAGATCAAGAACAAAAACTGTTGATTGAATACCATGATATTTTGGCTAAGGAAGAGGTTTACTAGAGACAAAAATAAAGGGTGAAATGGCTAAAGGAAGGCGATAGGAATACTAAATTTTCCACTTCACAACTACTTCAAAAGCCAACCTCCTGAAGATTAATGAAATCGAAGAGAGAATGGGGTGATCTATTTGGAGAGTAAGGAAATCAATGATACAATTATAAATTACTTCAAGGAGATCTTCCATGTGGGCATGTTAAGGAGGAGAATGCTCAAAATAAAGTTCTTGATCTTTTTCAGAATGTGATTTCCCCTCTTGAAAACAAATATCTCTTAAAGATACCCATGGAGGAGGAAATTTGATTTGTTGTCTTTGATATGGAACCAGATAAATCTCCTGGTCCTGATGGTTTCCTACTTTTTTCTTTCAAAAATTCTGGGAGGTGATCAAGAAAGAGGTTATTGAGATGGTTCAAGACTTCTTCAACAATGGCCACCTCTTGAGATAGATGAATAACACTTTCTTGGTCCTCATTCCTAAAGTAGTTGGAGCCAAAGAAGTTAAGGAATTTAGACCAATAAGTCTATGTAATACCAGTTATAAACTAATTACCAAAATCATTGCGGCAGGATCAAAAATGTTTTGGCCAATTTCATCTCGGCTAATCAAGGAGCTTTTGTTCTGGAAGGAAAATTATAGATAGTATCATTGTGATCCAAGAATCTATTCATTCTATTGAAAACTTAGGAAGATCTGCTATGTTTGTCAAGTTGGATATGCATAAATCATATGATAGGATTTCTTGGTCCTTCCTTCGGGCCATTTTGATCAAGGTGGGCTTCAATATCTCCTTTGTTAACATGATCATGACTTGTATCTCCACAACTAGATTTTTGGTTCTGGTGAATGGAAAATTGGAAGGTTTCTTCCAAGTGGGTTGAGGTTTGAGACAAGGAGACCCTCTCTCACCCTTTCTTTATGTTATTGTGGTTGAGTCTTTAAGTAGGATTTTTCAACAGGCTTTGTCTTCCAATAGTATTTAGGGTATTAAAATCTCTAATGGCCTTCCACATTTTTGTCTTAATCAGTTTGTTGATGATAATTTCCTGTTGGGTAAAGCATCTGTCCAGGAAGCCTCTAACTTTAAGGTTGTTCTAAATAACTATGAATTAGTCTCAAGGACGGTTAATTTCATAAAAGTGTTGTTTTTTATTAATTTGGAGGATCCAATCAAATTTAGATTATCTCACTTTGGGTGTGGGATTAAGAAATTTTCTAACTCCTATTTGGGAATGCCCCTTGTCCAAAAAAACTTGATGTATCTATTTGGAATACCCTGTTGGAGAGAGTGAATAGAAAATTATCTTCTTGGAAGGGTATCCTTCTCTCTCAGGAAGGTAAGATTCAATTACTTCAAAGTTCCCTTCAAGGAATTCCTATTTATGTCATGTCCCTCTTTAAGCTTCCTTCCAAAATCATTGGGTCCTGAAAAAAATTTAGAAAATATTCCTATGGGTGGGAGTAGAGGATAAGTTCAAGTTTCTGCTTGTGGCTTGGGAAAAATTTACTAAACCCAAATTATGTGGTGGCCTAGGATTAAAAACATCAATCTCATGAATGAGGCACTGATAGCTAAAGTTGGTTGGAGGATTGTTAGAGAAGAGGGTCTTTGGGTGGACATCATCAAGAAGAAATACTTGCGAATATAGGTAGATTGGACTCCTTTTTCAACCAAAATGATTTTCCTAGAGGATCCTTATTCTGGAATTCCTTTATGGCTTCTAAGGACATATTGAACAAGGGTTTGATCTAGGAGATTGGAAAAGGTAATAGAATCAGTTTCTAGAATGATAGTTAGATTGAAGATTATCCTCTGGCTAACATGGAGTCTTGGAAAATGGTAGCAAAACACTATGAAGATAGGGGAAAATTTTGGATATATGACTATTGGATTTAGGGGGAGCCATCATCTGGGAGGTCATTATCCCCCTTTGGATTATAATGGGGACCACCATCCTTTTTGGGAGCTCAACAAAAATTAAGGAATTTCTACATACCCAATTTACAAAACAAGGAAGATTCCATTAAATGAAAAGAGGAAGAATCTAGGAATTATTCGGTTAAATCAGCCTATAGAATAAATTTTAAAGATTCTATTCAAAAAGAGTATTGGGGTAGACTCTGGGTGAAGGATATTACTCCTAAAGTAAATATCTTCTATTGGTTGGCGGTCCAAAACAAGATCCTTATGGTGGATAATCTCAAGAATGTGGTATGAATCTCCCCAACAGATGTTCACTTTGTAGGAAAGAGGAGGAAAATGTCAATCATCTTCTCCTTCATTGCCCCTTCTCTCAAAAGGTTTTTGTGACTATCCAGGAACTATTCAAATTTCAATGGATCATGCCAAAGACTATTGAGGATTTTTGCATACAATGGGAGAGCCCCTTCAAGTTCCCATTTTGGTGATGGCCTGGAAAATTTCCCTCCCACATCTCTTTTGGGGTTTATGGAAAGCTAGGAATGATTGTATCTTTTGTGACTAGAAGGCTAATCTCAAGAAAGTATGAAGTAGAGTCATAGCGGCCATCAAAGAAAATACCAAATTGTTTAAAGGTAAGGCTAAAAAACCTATCCAGATGGGAGGAAGAATTTCTTAAAAGTTTTCCCTCAGTCCGGTGGAGATCAAAAGACCAAGAATTCACACCAGATGGACCAGATTGGAGAACAATGTGTTTAAGATAAATTTTGATGGTGCATCAAAAGGGAATCTGGGTCCTTTGGGGGGAGGGATCATTAGAAGCAATGATGGTGATTGGCTATATGCCTATGTTGGTCTGTTAGGGAGACAAACTAACAATATGGTGGAGGCTAGAGCTCTTCATGGGGTGTCAACTTGGCTAAGGATAGAGGGATAAAAATATCTATATTGAGGGGATTCCTCATTATTGTTAATTCTCTTAACAATAATAACACTATTAATTGGACCTTAATAAATTTCTTAGTGACATTCATGGAAATTTTAAAAGTTTTTGACAAGGTTTCAATTAATCATACCCTATGCACCAAGGTAATATGTGTGCGGAAATTGGTAAATTTTGGCGTACAAAGCCATGATTACAAAATCTAGAGTAAAGGTGATGATTTTCCCTCAGCAATTAATGAAGCAATTGGTAGAGATAGACTACACTAAAATTGATGATTCTTGCATGAGTGAGCATTGGTGTCACTTGAGCCAGACAATTTACTTAAGGAGAAATTTCAATTTATGTCTCGATGTTTCTAAAAAATTTAGCATTAGAGGTGTGAGTGGGTGTGATAGGTTTGCATTGTGAACATGGGTGGTGATAGAATCGGGGTCGAGACAACAGTCAGTCGGGGTATCAAGGCTTTCAATTGACCTTTGTGGAAAAATCTCAGGATTGGGGTTTTCACAATTTTATCTCTAAATTGCATGGTTATGATCCTTCTTGTTGAAGGATTTTGGTATGGCTTGGAATGAGGGAAAGTTTATGGTGAGAGGTATGGAAATTGAAGTCACAAAGAGCACCATTTCTCAAGCTATGAAGATGCAGATGGAAGGGCTCAATATTTTTAAAGATAGAACCCACAAGGAGCACGAAATTGAGACTTTTTGTGGGTAAGGAAAGGTGTTCTTTTTCACTGATGGCATTGCTAGATCTTGTATTCCAGGCATTTGGAAGGAGGTGTGTCTCCAAATTATGAAGTACATTACTTTAGAGGGAAAATATCGTAAAATTTACACATCATTTGTCTTTCCTTAACATGTTTAGACATAAAATCATGGTGAGCATTCTGTTTTTCCTTTTCATGTCATTGACTGCTTCTTTGAAGGCTTTCCAAAATGAAAAGGCAGAGACACCTCTCCATGAAGGGCTCATCCTTCTGATGTATGAGAATGGGAAACCCATCCCTACCATTTCCTGAAAGATAAGGAAGAGGAGGAGGACATAACCACAGCGAGTACCTCCCAAGATGAGGGTAGATAAAATGCATGTATATAGGAATGATGCGGAGGAAAAGTGTTAATAAAGGGTGGAAGGAAGAGGTGAAGCTAGAACTTCCAAGAACAAGGGTATAGACGGTGGTGATAGGGATCTTGAGGGGTTGATAAAAAGGTTCGTATTTGGATAGGGTTATACAGGATATGGAGGAGACAAATGTTGGCTATCGGAAACCATGATGGAATTCATTCGGACTTCCAAAAATATTTTTCAGCCAGGTGAACTCCAAGCGAGATGATTATCGAGCTGAGAAACATGTATAATATTTTAGCAATAGGATGGACATGATG